>JAAWXA010000048.1:1648263-2141785 GCA_038090715.1 Florisuga fusca
TGGGGGGGTGTCTGGTACGGGTGTCACACACGCCCCTCCGCCATGCCCGGGGCTCGCCGGGTGCTGGGAAGGGACAGGACGGGACGGGAGAGACCCCCCCGGGGTCCGGGGTTCAGCCCAGGTTTTTCCTCCCAGCCCCTTCCCCGGCTCTCTCTCCAGCGCAGGTCGTAACCTGAAGGAATGGCTGCAGGAGCAGTTTTGCGACCACCCCATCGAGCACTGCGAGGACACCCGGCTGCACGATGCGGCCTACGTGGGAGACCTGCCCACCCTCCAGAGCTTGCTGCAGGAGGAGAGCTTCCAAAGGTGAGGGGGGCACCTCACACCCCGCACCCCCTCCTCTGCAGGTGACCCCCGTGGTGACAAGAGGGAGAACAGGTGCCAGGTCCTGCCGGGACGGCTTTTTGGCTACTGACCCTTGGGGGCTGCTCGCCCTGTGCCATCCCCACAGCCTGCTCCTTAGGGAGCATCCCCATCCCGTGCCCTTAGTATGTTTTTTTGGTTTTGGTTTGGTTTGGGGGTTTTTTTGTTTTGTTTTGGGGTTTTTTTGTTTTTGTTTTGTTTTGGGTTTTTTGGGTGGTGGTTTTGTGTTTTTTTTTGTTTTTTTTTGGTTTGTTTGGGGTTTTGTTTGCTTGGGGTTTTTTTAGGGTTTTTTTTGTGAGAGGATGCTGTGCTCACCCCCTGAAATCCACCCCCATCATCATCACCCAAAATTTGCCAGAGGAGGCAAATCTCAAGCCAGTTCAAGCAGCCGTGCATGAGCTGTTTCTAGATCAGGGTAGAAATGTGATACCACAAAAAGAGGAGCCTACGTTTGATGGGAAAAGCATACAAAAGGGATTATGATGGCATATAAACCTGAAACACCCTTATGTTACCATATCCACCCCATGTTAAGTCTGTGACCATGGGGTGAGATAATTAATTTTCTTGCACTATGGATACAGCTGCTTAGAGTGCAAAATGTCTCCCAGGCTCAAAAAAAGTGGCCTTTCAGCAAAAAAAGAGAATGAGCCAGCCCCTCTTTCAGGGCAGCTCTTTGGGCCCTTGGTCTGGGATTTTTGCCTTGTTTTTGGCCCCATGCTGTTTGAGAACCTTGTGGCAGCAGGGCCAGGCATCCTTCCCTGCAGGAAAAAAGTGAAAGTTTTGTGAGAGGGGGAGGACTGGACCATCACAGAAGACCCATCTGCCAGTGAGCAGAGAAGTGAGGGCTTTGAATTTGAGGGCAGGTATGGGGCACCCTCAAACCTCCAACAATTTTATCATAAGACTTAACAGCTGATGGCCGGTTGCAGTGCTTGTGCTGCTCCACTTCCTAAAATGTGGTTGAAAAGGAAAACTGTGGCATTGCTCTCCTAGCAAACCCTGGAAATGCACCATAATAAAACTGCTTTGTC
The DNA here is from genome assembly GCA_038090715.1 of Florisuga fusca. Classification (NCBI taxonomy): domain Eukaryota; kingdom Metazoa; phylum Chordata; class Aves; order Apodiformes; family Trochilidae; genus Florisuga; species Florisuga fusca. The sequence goes on from JAAWXA010000048.1 coordinate 1,649,661, forward strand.
CTGGACCAGCTATGTGGGTCTGCCTGGAGTCAGCTAGAAGAGCAAACCTACTGCTGTGCTGGCTGAAGAGCTCTTTCCCCAGCCTACGTTGGCCTTAGAGAAATCCCTTCCTCTTTGAGTGTCCCTGCTAAATTGGTACCCACAGTAATTTGCAGAGAATTTGGGAGTGAGGTCTGGATGTTTATGAGCTTTCTGGGGCTGGCATGAGATCTGGATGAACATGACAGCTAATGCAGTTTATTTTCAATGGGATCTAAGCAGCAGCCAGCCAGAGCCTTCTCTCTCAATAAACTGGAAAAGGCTCTTAGGCCAGTGCAGTCATTCCAACAAGGATGCTAATGGTGTGCTGATGCTGTTCAGTACAGGATGGCCTCTCTTCCTAAGCTTTTTTCTTGCTGGCAGGGCTGGCTTTCCCTGGATTTGTATTTATGCCACCCTGTGGTGCCTGGCTGAGTGTGGATGTTGCCAGCAGTGTGACAGGGATGCACACCTGTGTTTCTCTACATTGCTTCCTGTGTCCTCTTGCTGTTTCCCTGCTGCTTTGATGACTTTCTGCCCCCTTTTGGAGCAGCTTGAATTAAATGATTGTGGTTCCCACTGCTGGTTTGGGACATCTTCCTGTTAAAGAAGAGCAGGGAGTATTTTATCTTTTTTAATTGGTCTTTTGACCAAGTTTTGAAGCAGAGTTTGCCCCTCACTGTGCATATGTGCAGCTTCTGACACAGTGGAGCTGGAATATAGCCCATCCTCCAGGCATCACTCTGGTATGTTGCACAGTGTCTCTAAGTTCAGTGCCTAGTCTGATTTTTGGCAGGAACTTCCCAGAGCTGCCATAAAGTGCCAAAAATGGAGTTGTTGAAGCTTCCAGAGAGCTGTTAGGATTCTCCCAGCGTCCTCTTCTGGGGCTGGGGAAGATGTGGTGGTGCAAGGTGTCAGTAAGCCCCCTCTGACCCCATGCTTTTCCCTCCCTAACACCAGTCGGATCAACGAGAAGTCGGTGTGGTGCTGTGGCTGGCTGCCCTGCACGCCCCTGCGCATCGCCGCCACCGCCGGCCACGGCCCCTGCGTCGAGTTCCTCCTCCGCAAAGGGGCTGAGATCGACCTGGTGGATGTGAAGGGGCAGACAGCTCTCTACGTGGCCGTGGTCAACGGGCACCTCGACTGTGCCAAGATCCTCCTGGAAGCTGGGGCTGACCCCAACGGCAGCCGGCACCACCGCAGCACCCCCGTTTACCACGCTGCGCGCGTGGGGCGGGCGGACATCCTCCGGGAGCTGATCAGGTGAGAGCTTGGGTGCAGGCTGGGGGTGGTCCCCTGTGGGTTCTATCCTCTTAGCTTCGTCCCTTGGGATCTTTTTCCCCATGGAGCTCCCAGCATCCATTCCCTCCTTGCATGTCCCGTGGTTCCACAGGCCTGATGAAGCTGTCCAAGAGAGGGACAGGAGGGAGAATACAAGATTCTCTTGTATTCCCCACTGCTTGGCCCTGCTGTGTGACTCTCGTGCCTGTTCTCCTTAGACAAAGCCCAAAAGAGGAGTCCACCAGCCCACCAGCCACGATTCAGTCAGATCCAAATCTTACACAATGTCTTCCTTCTGCCTCCATCTTGACTGCCAGTTCCGTGCTCCTGGCTGAACTGACAAGTGTGGTGGATCATCCAGTGAAACCAAAATTGTTAGGAAAAACATCTGTCCTCACATCTGACCTTTTTCTGTCACTTGGAAGAGAGATGCTTGTCACTTGAACTGGCCGTTCTTGGCTGCCTGGTGTTCACCCATTGTCTGTGGCATCTGATTCAATCTCCCCTTTCCAAACAGCTGATGCTCAGCTCCATTGCAGGGTGGCATCTCTGGGACAGGAGGTGACAGTCATTGCTGTGAGGTGATGAACAGTAACCCTACACAGGGGGTGGGTGGCTGGTGACCTCCTGTCCCTCAGGAAGCTTCCTCTGCAGCATGAGCAGTGGGTGGGCTCACAGTCCAGCAGTAGGTTGTACAGAGTGGAGTTTCTTCTTTTCTTCCTTTTGCCTTTCTTCTAAAGTGGAAGCTTTTTGTATTAGGGAATGTGCTGAAAAACTATGCAGACCATTGATGCCAAATAATAAGGGACCACAAGGGAAAAATAGAGGTTGTAGAAATAGATAGTAAAAGAGAAGAAAGTGTATTTGTATTCACCCAGAAACATTCCCCAAGGAATCCCTTTAATGAATGCAAGTGCTAGAAAATAACAACCAAAAGGCTTTGAAAGGAAAATTTTCAAATTACTCAGGAATTTTCTCCTTTACTTTTCTCTTGTGGTGAAGTTGATTTTCATACACTTGCAGCTTTAAGGAAGTTGGCAAGTTGAAAGGCAGGGAGGTGGTCTTCCCTCCTTGCTCCTTTCTCAGCAAGCTGAGAGAAGGATGTCTCCTTCACCACATGATTCTTTGTACAGGGTTCAGCTCACATGCTGCATTCCTGAGAATCTCCCCTGATGTATCTGTTAAGGTAGGGTGAAATGTAGCAAATGGTATTTCAGCAGCACATGGAGAGCTGATGCATTGATTTATGTGTCTGCTCTTTGGGATACCTTGCCAGCAATATTAAAAACAAGATTTTGGAAAACTTTCAGGATTAAAAATTAACTGGAGTTTGTCCAATATCTTTTTTATTAGACAATCTCTCTCCCAAGGCTGCTAAGCTAATACCAAATTGTCAGATTGCCCAAAATTTCAAATATCTTGGAGGATGGATTTTGCAGATCTATTCAGAGTTGCTTACTTTAAAATGCAGTCTTATGTTACAAAGCTCATTCAGAGATTTTTAAAATGTTAATCTCAAGGATTTGGCAGGAGGAGTGCAATGAGGAAGACAGTTTACTGAGATAGAAGGAAATATTTCAGCATATTCAGCTCGAGAGAGCCTCAGTGTCCTAAAGAGAAAGCCCAACCCAGTCAGGCTTGCTGCAGGTGTCCAGACATCACCTGGGTAATTTTTTTAATTTTTATCATCACAATTGAGATTTCTGGATGCTACTGCAATTGCTAAACCACCTAACCACGCCATGGGTGAAACTCTATCCACTAATAGTAAATACACACGTAGCTGTGGAATAGTGATCCATTTTATAAGACAGCTGGTGGAAATATTTGTGGTTATATTGGCATGGTGAAGATTACTTTCCGGGTATGGATTACATTCAGGGTATGGATTACTTTACTAACTGCTCATTCTGTGACCATGTTATGATGGGATCAGCTTTTTTCATTGTCTTTGCAGTGTAACTGAGAACTGACCTAGTGTATTAAGGGTGAGAGGATCCTTTTGTCACACAAAAACAGGACAAAAGAGATCTATCAAATCACCTCAGTGCCTCAGATGCAGGCCTAGATGTACTGAAAAGTAGATTTTTATATTTTGCTTTGAACTGGGGGTTCCCACTGAGAATTTTGGCAATATTGGAGAAAAAAAAAAGGAGTGAAATGAAGGGATACCTGCTGTGTGGTCAGGACTGTGGCCATGAGAGGCAGTAGCCCTCTGACAGCCCTATGAAAGTCACACAGATGACTCAACCTGAATGCTTGTGTAGTCTGATTTGAAGAGATTTATCTATGGAGAACATGTGAAATTGCCTGCAGCAAACAGCCACCTTTTCCAAGATGGGTGAAGTGATGCAGATTCAGCAAAGTGCTGTGGAAGGTTCCAAAATATGGGAATGTTCTCTTGGTGTGCAGTGAGCCCTGGGCCAGCTGCCTGGCCTGTGAAGAAAAACTCAGTCCTGTGGCTGCTTTGAGGACCAGCTCATGCTTGGCAGTGTTGTTAATGCCCAGCTCTGTCCTTTTCCTGCATTTATCCACTCCACCTGTCTCCTGATGTTTATGCTTGGGAGGTCTTATGCTTTGGGGTAAAAATACACTTCATGCCATTGGCAGCTCTTAGGCAAGTTTCCTCAGCCATTATTCTGTGTGTGGTTGGTTTAAATGAGCTTATCCCCATCCTCAGAATTAAAGCTTTTGGTTAAGTGTTTGCTGGACAGGGACCAGCCCCTTCTGGGTTCAGTGTGAGCTGTGTTTGCCTTAAGGCAGGATTTGTCCCCAGGTGGTTTCCTCATTTGTTTTATGCACTGCAAAATATATCATATAATGCTATCTAGGAAGACAGAAAAATTTAGTTCTCTGAATGCTCAGTTTGAAGTTTTGGAAGGGGAGCAGGAGGGTGAAGGACCCTCTAATCCCTCTGTGGGGAGAAGCATCAGGGCTTCACTTGATCTGCAGTGCTGCAGGTAAACCCAGCTACTCTTCAGGGGATTGCATTGTCTCCTCTGCCCCTCCAAACTACATGTGAAGCAGATGGAGTGAGTGCCTCCACTGCTTGGGTATTACCCAGCCTGGGGGAAACCATTGCTTATTTCTACCATCCCTCTGCAGAACTGCTACTTTTCAAATCTCATGCTTTTCCAGAGAGCAGTACTTGGCCTTTTTGCTCCCAAAAGGCTGCATTCTTCACTTCCTACCCAAAAATGCCAAGAATCAAAGGCAGTAAGCCCTGTTTTCTGCTCATTCACAACATAGTGCTGTCTGTACTTATCAAAAAGAAGTATTCTCTGAGTGCTGTTTCTGCTTCATACCAATGCTGATGTCCACTGAGTAGGGCTTTGGCCTCCCTGCATGCCTTCTCTGTCCCACAGCAAGCCCAAGAAGTTGGGCTACCTTGGCACCAGGTGGTAAAGACATGAGGTGCATGTTTCTCTGCTGGGTGAGGTGAGGCAGGAGCCAGTTGCAAAGGGCAACCCAGAAGTTTGCTGCTGCAGGTGGTGGAGGTCTCAGTGCCTGGAGCAGTGTCCAGTGGATCTTTTATAACATATAACCTGGGAATAGAGCTGTGCAGGATGCATGGGGAGAGCAGGAGGTCTTACACAAGTGTTTCATGGTTTTCCTGTATCCTGTGTGCTCAGAGTTGGCAGGTACATCCCTTCAGATGTGCTGAATGGTAGGGAAAAGGCCTCTTTTTGACTCCCTGGTGAGATTTCTGTGGGGATTTCAACCACCCACACCCAAGCTTCTTCAGGAGTAGGATTTTGCCATCTCTGTTTCACTGTTGAGTGCAGATTTCTGCTTGGATTTCCCTGCTGTTGGTGACAGTCAGCTCGACTGCCTGTATTGCTTTTTGGCCTATTTGATCCCAGTGGGAAAGTTATTTCCCTGTGTCTCTTCAGCTGAGTAATTTGGAGACATCCCTGCTCCCCAGCCAGCTTGTTACCATCCAGCATTACATGGTGCTGGCTCAGGGCTGAGCCATCCCTTGTGCCAAGCCTGTGCTTGGCACATCCTTCAGGAGGGCAAGGAAAGGTGTTCCTCAGCTGCTCCTCCTCTCTGCAAAGCCCGGGCTGCTGCAAGCAGAGAAACAACTTTGCTTTTTGTGTATCAGACCATTCTGGATACAGCATCCCCACTCAGAACCTCCACCAGGCCCAGCACTGACAGTAGGTACGGGCGGTTCTTGGGTGGTGGGGTGCAGAGGTACTAAAAACAGGCATGGTGCTCACCCCCCAGGCGTCCTTCAGCCTCATCCTGTGCCATTTTGTCACCCTGGGCTGCAGTCGTGGTGCTTTTGCCCTTGTTCCCAATCCTCCTCTCTCTCCCCCCCCCCCCAGGTATGGTGCAGATGTGGATGTGAATCACCACCTCCCTTCCCGGGCCCCCAGCCCCTCTCTGCGGCCCCTCACTACCCTGGTGGTCTGCCCCCTGTACATCAGTGCTGCCTACCACAACCTCCAGTGCTTCCGTCTGCTGCTCCAGGCTGGAGCCAACCCGGATTTTAACTGCTGTGGGCCCATCAATATCCAAGGCTTCTCCCGGGGCTCCCCGGTGTGTGTGCTGGACGCTGTCCTGCGGCATGGCTGCGAAGCAGCGTTCGTCCACCTCTTGATTGACTTTGGAGCCAATCTGAACCTGGTGAAAGTGGAGGCCTTGGGAGTTGAATCCACAGGAAGGATCAAAGTCAACCCTGAGGCCATGGAGGTGTTCAAAGAAGCAAGAGGTACGTGGCTTTGACGCACAGGTGATGGTTCTGGATTGCTCCATCCCTGGAAGTGTTGAGGCCCAGGTTGGATGGAGCTTGGAGCAACCTGGTCTAGTGGAAGGTGTCCCTGCCCACACGGAAGGGTGGCTGGAACTAGATGATCTTTCAGGTCCCTTCCAACCCAAACCAGTCTGTGATTCAGAACTCTTCTGAGAGTTTATTTGGTAGTTAAGAGCTGTTGAGGTGGATGTTACCATCCTCGGTCGAGTCTCTCTGTTCGTGCCTCCAGCCAGTTGCAAAAAGATCCTGTAAACAGGTTAGACTGAACTTTAATGTGTAAAGCAATTTTAGCACATAAAAAAGATAAGTGGGATTTAGTAAGCTGTTAAGATGAGTATTAATGACTTCACCACCCCTGATAGGGCTCCCAAAATGCTGCTGCTGGCCAGGCAGGCATCAGACAGGAGAGGACAGTGGGGCTGACCACTGGCTCCTTGGCAGGGATCCTCAGTGTTGCCTCCTGCACCATCAGCACTGGTGACTCAACCTAGTGAGTGGTTGGGCTTCCCTGGAAGCCTCCAGCTGAATCCCTGTTTTTCTTCTCTTGCCTTTTGTTCTTTCACATGGTGTTTTCCCTCTTGAGTCCTTCAGCTACCAGTGACACCTATCTCAGCAGCCCAACCTCTGTCTGTAACTTTACCTTTTTTTTATCTTTTTCCCAGCTCTTTTCCATTTCCTGACTATGTCCTCAGCAGCTTGAGCAAGGTTTAGGCAGTGCTGTCCTATGAAAACTGGGCTTTGGGTTTACAGGCCAGGTAATATCCAGGCATATTCAGTGAGAACCAGTTCTCCAAAGCCATGTAGATGTATTCTCACTGTTCCTAAGTGACCCTGAGCTCTGCAGGGATGAACTCAAGATGCAGCTGTATCTTGACAGGCTACTTGGAGAGTCAAGAAGGCCATGAATGGGGGTAGCAAGTGGCAGGAGGGAGCTCAGATGATGGTGGAAGACAGTAGGAAAAAGCTGTCTTTTTGAACTTAGCATCCTCTGGAAAGCAAATGAGTTACAAAAGAAGTGAACCATAGCCTCAGACCTGAACATGCCTAAATTTACCTGCTATTTCTTTCATTTTGTAACAAAAGCAACATCAGTACAGTGGGCACCCTTGTTCCAGCAAGGGCAGCAGCTTGTAAAACCAGCAGGCTCAGCTGGTGAAGGCCGGGGCTTTGCACCAAGTGATGTTTCCCTCTTGATCTCCAGAGAAATTTCAAAGGGCTTATGTCTGCAGGATACAACCCCCAGCCCCCACCCCAAAGTTAGTCAGCTTTGCACATGCCTGGTTTTTAAGCCTGCCTGGAGTTTTGCTGGGCAGAGGCAAACATGAGCTGGTACAGGTGGTTCCCATTAAGCCTGGGTTTAGGAGGCAAGTGGGACTCCTCAGGTAGAGCCTGCATAATAAAGGAGTGATGCCTTGGAGGTCCAGTTCCTGACTCAACGTGGACACCATCATTCTCTTTTCCCTAAGCTGGAAGAGCTCTCCATGAACTCCAAAGAAGCCTTCCAAGGAAAGTTGGGATAAAGCTTAAGCTCACTGTCAATGCTGTTGATTCCCAGGGGGCAATTTAGAGCAAAAATAAAGTCGATGTAGTTTTAAAATTACCTGGATAGCCTGAAGCCTCTCATAGCATCCCCTGGTATGGATTTGGCAGTGTTCTCTTGAACCCTGCCATGCAGAGACTGGCTGGTGGTCACAACCCCATGCAGTCTTGGTCTTCCAAACCTCCCATGTGGCAGCTGTCTTTGCTCCAGACCTTTGGCTGGAACCTTTGTCCTTCTTCCCGGGAGGGTCCATGCACGCTCGGCTCTTCCGTGCTGCCTTTGGTTTGCTGTGCAGGACGTGGCCTCAGCTCTCAGCCAGAGCTCAGCACAATTTACACACTCTTATTCCTTTCTCCCTTCCTCTTTCTGCCCCTCAAGAGTTTTTCTCTGCTTTTTTTATTGCAGGCACCACCCGGAGCCTCCTGTGTCTCTGCCGCATAGCTGTGCGAAGAGTACTTGGAAAATCTCGCCTGGATTTAATCCATGTCCTTCCAGTCCCAGACTCCATTAAACAATTTTTACTTCATGAACACAGTTAAAAGGGCAACTGGCTCCTTTCTGGGGCAGTTTGATTTGGTAAATAAGTGTGCTGATAAAACCAGGTGCTGGTCCCAGCCCTTCCCCTACAGTGAAATACTGTCTTGCTCATGGAATGCACATGACTCCCTGCCCCTGTGGTTTTCCCTTCCAAATTTAGGGTGCAGTGATTTTGTGTGTCTTTTCTTAAGCTACAGATTATCTTCGTGGTGATCCCTTGTTTGCAAGTGGTTGGGCAATGAGACCACTAAGTGTGTGTGGCTGTCACATGAGCAAATTCAATATATCCCATAGCTGTTAGCTCATATCTGGTCTGACTATACCTCTGTTACTGCTCTATGATACACACAGCTTGGGTCTCAGTGGCACTTCTCCTTGGGGGAAGTGTCTGTGTTTAAGCCTTTCCTCTTCCTATAGCATCTAAGGGAGTGCATCCTCACCTTGGTAAAGGTTTTACAACAGCACTGTTGTCTTTCTGCTGTCCATACCTGACCTTTCTTTTCTGTATGAAATGTGTGATTGCTGCTGTAAGAGTGGGTGAGTTTTCTTCTGTCCTCTGCTGGTGTGAAACGCATCAGGTTTCCTGTCCAGTGCTTGGCAAGCTGTATTTGTGTCTCTACATGCTGCAAGGTAGCTGCTGACTTGGCTGGCTTCATGTAGAGGCCCTGCTGCACAGATGGAGAGTAACAATCAGTAATCCCATCCTGTCTGAGTCTCTCCTGCAGAGCACCAGATCTGCTGAGGCAGCTTTGCCTCTCCCTCCAGCACTGCGACAGACAAGGCAGGTGCTGGCTGGTCCTCCTCCTCCCAGCTGAGTGGGGCTGGGTCAAGTCTTCTGACCACCGTAGCACCAACAGGAAAATGTGGAGAGGAGAGGAAAAGATGGTTTCACTGGAAACTGATAGCTGTGCAGCCTGTTGTGGGCACATGATCCCTGTCCTTCAGTCACCACTGTCAGTGGGACAAGGACTGTTGGATGAATGTGACCCTGAAAGATTTCTGGAGTGTTTTTTTTTTGGAAAAGCAGTGCCTAAATTAATCTTCTGTTCGCTGTAAAATAGGTTTGAATATTTGGGAGTGAGCAATAGCAACAGGGGAGCAGTTGCTAAATAAAGCTGTTGTGTTACTCTGCTGGTAGTTAATGCAATGCCTGGGAATATATCTATGTGATTATGACACAAAATGATCTCTGGACTGCCTGCTTGCAATGTTGCAGTGGATATGATGTTATTGAAGGTCCGGAAAAGTAGTTGACAGTGCACAGCATGTAGAAATAGAAGTTCCTCTGTACCTTTTAGTCTGTATCCCATGGTGGCAGTATGACCCGAGAAAGCCCCCCTAGATCCACTGAGCAGATCTTTTTGTTTGCATGCTGCTTCTACCAGCATTGTGGAAAAGGGAGAAGGAACTATTTTTCTTTTCTTGAAGAGTTAGGAGGTTATGTGCTTTCAAATGCAGGGTTGCACCCTGGACTCTTTAGATTTCCAGTGCCTTCACATTGCTGTTTGCCTTCATGTCACAAGCTCATGGAAGTGTCATTCTGCAGTGAGTCAGCAGCCTTTCATGGGGATATCAGACTCAGCCATTTCATAGGAAATGCCAAAATAGTAACTTTAGAAGGACAGAGGTGATGGTCACTCAGGATCCTGAGTAAAAAAACAGGTGATAATTGGTACTTGCTTTTACTTTACTAATCCAAGTTCTTTCTAGTCCCTATATTATAACTTCTGAACAGTTTTTATTTTCCATATAAATGATGTACCCGTGCAGTTGGCAAGGGTGTTGTTCCATATTTGATCCTAAAGATGTTAGGGATTTTTTTATTGTATTGTATCAGTACATAGGAACCTGGGGCTGAGAGCTGAGATAAGCATGGGATGGCAAGAACAGCAGGACAGAACCACCTGGAAATGGGACCTGCCTCTACTCACTCATTTTCTTGGCCCCCTGTGGTAAGAGGGAAGTGGGGTTGTATAAGTTACCTTTCATTTTGGTTTTGGATGCCTTTGGCTGACAGCCTCACTTATCCTGCCTCTACAGGAGGATATCCTCAAGCCTGCCCTGCAGACTTGCCCCATGGGTCTTGATCATAATTATAGATTTTTTTTTCCAGAGGCATAAACAAATGCAAAATCATGGTGCAGTTTCTGGTTCTCCCGCTATGCGATGTATTTAGGGTGAATTTTGATGAGCAGTGATTGACTTTTTTTGTGTGATTTATTAATACTGAAGACCATGTGCCTCTCTAGTGTACTTTCAGAGAAGGAGGAAAGGCAGGAAAAACGTGGTCCCTGATGCTTTCCTGTTAATTCAATTCCATGTCCAGGCCTGGAAGGTCCATCTGGCCCCTTACATTGATTTGCTTGCTGATTTTAGGATAAGGTAGCAAAATTTGAACAGTTAAGTAGTGTTTACACTCAGTGCTCAAACACCAAAGCAAAGGATACTTTCTGAGCCCACATCATCAGGTGAGATGCAGTGGCAGGGATGTGTAGCTGTAGGCATGCTTTCCAGGTGAGAAGGTAGCAGTTTTTGTGCTGTTTCCTTCTCAGGCTTGCAGATGGTTTAGGTTTTCACCATGCTGGAGGCCAGGGCAGCCCATGAGCATGTTGCCTGAGAGCTGCACGCTTGCTTTATAGAACTGTTAACATGCCTGAAAGATGCAAACAGATTGTAAAGCCTCTTGTCACCTTGCTGGTGGAGCCATAATGTTTTGCAGGAGCACAGGCCAAATATGCTCTTTAGCTCCAGTGTGTAGAGGCAGAAAATGAGGGAGATTGTCTTGAGAAAATGCTGTGGCACCAGATTGTTCAGGTTGATGTTTTCCCCCTTGATTTTCCCTTGTTTATACAGTTTTGCAAGCTGGTCACCCATTAGTGCCTTTTGAGTGAAGGTGGTAGGATGGATGTGGAAGGCATAATGTCCTCTGGGCAGAGCTGTCTCCACCTGGAATGAGCTACATGGAATGGGATTCCACAGCATGACTGATTCCACAGGATGACCCAAAGAAATGTAGGTACATGGGTTGTTAACCCAGTGCCTGCTAAAACTCAAGTATATACTTAAAGCTGAGCCACTGCAGATGAACTATTACTATTACCTTGAGCTTGGACAGCTTCATGGGTCTTCAGTTCCAACAGATTTGGATTCCAAATACCCTGACCATGGGTATTTCTAGTCCCCCCCAGACCAGAGGTAAAAGGATGGTTTTCCCAAACCAACAGCAAGCAAGCTGGAAGTTCAGCAACCACTTGGGCATTTGCAGAATTAAAGCTTTGAAGTGCAGGAGGCATTTTGCCCGGGCTGCCCATCCAATTCCCATCTTAGCTGCAGGACCATGCCTTCTGCAAAGCTCCCAGTGTTAGACCTGGGTGGTTCTGTTGGCATGAGGTCCTGAGGGGAGGCCAGCTCAGGGGGACAGCTCATGTAGTATTAAGTCCTTGCACACATTGATTGCTGAGGCTACATAAACCCAGCTTTGCCTAAGTGTTACAGACTTAAAAGATCTGTAATTTTCATTGCAGAGAGGTAATAATGAATCTCAAAATAGATTCATTATATTCATAGACCTTGGTGTCCTCTCCTGTAAGGTTTGCCCTAGATCCACTGGCTTTTAAGCCTTAGAAACAACAGTCTTCCAATATGAAATCTGAGTAATAAATTGTGCATATAATATATCTTCATACTATATAAACAGCATTTATTCTTGCCTTAGCTCAGGCTTCACCATTTCCTCCTATGTAGCAAAGCATTTTCTTTGTCAAAGTGTTCTTTTCTGTGTTGTCCATGGGGCATGCTCAGATAATGTGACAAAATCAGTGTCATGAAGTCGTGGGTGGGAAGTTAAAGATTCCTGCAGTGTACATCCCCTATATTGAAGAATCTCTAATTTTTTGTGTGCAGAATATATGAAGTTGTGCATTGTGTGGCCTTGCTGTAATCTTGGGTGGGATGGGATAACAAGATTTGGAAACTGGTAAAAGAAACCAAAAAGATCTGGAATGAGCAAAATATAACCAAAGCATTCTTCCTCATGTGGGCTTTCTGCTTGTCTTTGTTGCTAGGGGGGATTTCCAGAGCACAAAATTCTGGGAGCTGCTACCCAAATACAATTTCCTGCTCTTTGGGAGTTTAGCAAAATTTGGGTTGAAGTGTTTTTGTTGGGTATTTTTGTATTTTACCATTCCCAAAGCCAAGTAAAGCACTTTTTACACTAAAAGCAGCCTTTGAGGTAGAGCACCTCTTTAGCCCTTCCTCCTCCAGCAAAGAAAGCAACGGAGGAATCTAGCTGGGATGGAGCAGAGGTGACAGAGTCCCCTTTGGGAAGCCCTCATTGCTGACCTCTTGGTTTTGCCCGGGGTGAAGTGGTTGTAAGCTCAGCTCTGAGAGCTGGCAGGAGGTGTCTGGGGTGGGCCTGGATCCCTGGGTGCCTGGATAAAGATGTTCCCGTGGCAGAGCATGGCTGGCTGCCTGGTCCTTCACCTGCCATGGGAGGGAGGGGGACAGAGCAAAGAGCAGGACCTGGGATCCCGCTGGCCTGAGATGCTGGAGCTGGCTCCTCCGCATGCTCTGTAGCCACTGGAGGGGGCCGGAGAACCGTGCTGCCTGCAAGGGGAGAGCAGGCAGGGGGCTGGGCAGTGGGTCTCCTGCTCCATTGCCACCTCCTGCTCCATTGCCACCCCCGGGCAATTTAATTTTCAGGAGGGACACGGCAGCCAAATCAAAATGTAAACCGGCGTCGGTGTGCAGAGGAGCCCCATCTCTGGACCACCCCCACCCCCTGCACCCAGTCCTCTTCGGGAGGCTCTCATGTCCCCTCTGCAGTGCTGCTCTGTCCTTTCCTCTGGGGGCTGCGGCACTTGGTGGTGGCTGTCCCCCTGTGCTGCTTGGAGCAGCCCAAAGCTCCTGATATTTCCACCTGCTCCTTCTGAACCAGCTGAAGAAGGCTCTTCAAGAAATCTCGTGTTTCTGCTCTGGTTTTCTTGGTACCCAGCTGTGGAAATGTAGCTCCTCAGTTTGGCTTGGCATAAAAGTACTCTGAAGTCATTGTAATTCCACAGAATATTTTTATTCTTGTAACTCACCTTTTTTTTTCTTCCCCCCAAGCTTTTTCACTGGAAAACTCCCTTCAAGCTTCAGCTGCAAGCATTTCTGATGGTTGCTCTGTTCTTCTGAGGGGTTAGCAGGTGTGCAGGCTCTGTCTGCAACACCCAGACAGTTTCAGACAGTTTGTATGCTTTAGCTCAGCTGCTAGAAAGAGCCTTTTGGGTACCTGAGGGTTTAATCCCTGTAGCTGTCTGCAGTCAAGGGCGCTGCTCTTTTTTTAGGATCTCTTCTATTTTCACTTTGGAAATGTTTGTCTGAGCTGAAGCCAGCATTTCCTCTAAAAGCAAAAAAGAGAGTTTCTCCTAAACTGGAAGGAAACAATCGAATTATTTGGAATTATAGTGGTGGTGATGTAAAAAAAAAAAAAAAAAAAAAAAAGCAAAACAAGCCCTAATTTGAAATTCTAATGTCTCCAGCTTCTACTGATGCTCGTCTCCCTCCTGCATCCCAGTGCATCTCCCCCCAGGCTTGTGCAGTAGACATCCCAAACTGGTACCCATGGGTGTGGGTCAGTGATGGCACCTTGTGCTACAGCTTGCAGAGAGCATGAGGTTTACCATCAGCTGGGAGAGAGCCGTGTGTTGGAGCTGCAAACCTCAGGACAATGCACATGGCTTTGTTTGGACTCCAGCCATGGTTTTGCAAGCTCTTAACCTTGTTCCCTCAAGGTTCTCTCTCCAGAGTAGACAGGCTGTGGGGTTTCTGGTCTCCTCTTGCCAGGTTTCATGTGTGATTTGGGAGAAGACTTCATGGATGAGTTTGCCCGTTTTCCTATTTACTCACACTCATTAATCTTAAAAGATCTAATGTGGAGTTGCCCTTTCTTGCAGGAGCAAGGAAGGGGCAAGACTTCACCTTGTACTGCGTGATGCTCAAATATTTGCTCTGGGCTCTGAGGACCAACCAAGACCACCCTGAATCTCAGGCAGTCTCAAAGCACTTCCTGTCCCATGTGTTACTTCCATTCCCCCAGCCACTGCTGAAGGAGCCCCTATTTTTTTACTTCGTGTGTTTTTAGTTCCCTCTCAGCTCCTTCAGGCTTGTCTCCCTCCCAAATGAGCTCTCTGTCCCCTGGAAGGAAAAGAAGCTCACTTGCCATATGACCAAGAGACAGAGCAGCACAGGTGGGGTGCCCAGCATCTGTGCAGGGGGAGGGAGGCTCTAGGCCCCAGGAGGCTGCAGGTTTCTTGCCCTGCAAAGCTCATTAACCCATTTCCAGGTACATGAACCCATCCTCAGGTACCTGCATTTCCTGCTGCTTCCAGCACTTTTTCCCCCCGGAGCATTCATGCAAACCTAATTTGTATTGTTCTGTTTCTTGTTGTTGTTGGGGTTTGGTTGGTTGTTTATGCTTTGGAGACAAATGAAATCTGCTTTTGTTTACTGGAAAGTATGCTTTATTTTCCCATCATCGAGCATCTGGTGTTTGTAAAATGCACAACCAATCTTTCCAACAGAAAATCAGCCAGCCCAAGTGTGCCTGGCCAAGAGTTCACATGTGCCATGATCCTTATCCTAAAAAGGTACTAAAACATACAAACCCAGAAAGTGCTGGCCAAACACCCTGCACGAGAGTGAAAAGCTTCAGGTAAAATGCTGGAAATTCCTATTTCCTATCAAATCTGTGTTCAGCAAAGGCTGTGAGATCCCACAAGGCTCAAGGAAGCCTTTGCCTAAAGCTTTGTGCAGGAAGGGAGTGGTGGTGCATGGGGCCATTTCTGCAGGCCCCAGGAACAAGCATCTCCAACTAACTATACAGAATGCTTCTGCCTCTAGGAAGTCAGAGAGAAAAACAAAGCCAAGATGGGTAAGATGGAGTAAGACAAACGTCACTGATTAATAGCTTCAGCTGTTCCCCAGAAGGCAGCAGGATGATGTACGATCCATACACAGTCCACTCCCCGTGGCACAGCCTTTCCATAAGCTTTCCAAACACACCAGGGTGAGGTGATGCTTGCAGACATGGCATTTTCTCTGATGGCATCTTTCCACAGTCATCTAAAAGCTGCTAAGGGAATTTTGGAAGCTGGTTTCCAGCCATTATTTGCTTGGCCAACTCTGCACTTGCCTTTAATTCTAATAAATTTGGCGACATCCATTTATTTAACATTTTGCAAAGCAGGGTCTGCATTTGCTCAAAGAAAATAAGAGTTGAAGGATGGTAAAATGCCTTGATAAATTGCAAGTTAAATTAAGAAATGGCTTTAAAAGCACTGAGGGCTGTTAGCTTCATGTAGTGGTGCCACTTAGAGTGTTGTGAGCTGTGGTACTGGCTGGATGCACAGAAGATTAAGGAGAGACAGGGAGTGGGGTGGATATCCCTTTCTGTGCCTGTTTTTATTTGCAGCTGGAATGTAATACTAGATTCATCCCTTGTTTCTTTTCCCACAAAACACAATTTTTACCAACATGTCTTAATTTTGGAAAAATTTCAGCAATCTAGCAGCTCACGTGTAAGCATTGAGCATCAGTGTGCAAGCAGGGTCTGAAATGTTTATTTTTGATCTAATCAATGTTATGCCATTGCACTACCTCTAGTGGAAAGTCTCAGGAGTCAATAGGTACTATATATAATCTAATTTAATTTTTAAAATTTTCACTTTCTATTTGGTAATTTGGTTAAATTCTTATTCTTTTAAATGAGAGCCATTTTGCTTTCTTACCCATTTTCCTAGAATGAGGTTAAAGACTGGGTGCTGTAGTAGACACAAGGCATGTTTTCAGGGGTTGCTTGGGCACCACTGGGATTCACAACTGGATGCTCTGGAGAGCAGCCCAGGGCATATCAGCACAGTGCCAGCTTGGAGAGATGATGCTTTTGCAGCTCTTTGTTGCTGGGCAGTGCTGGGCAAGATGAAGCAGCTGGGCCATGGCTCAGTCCTGAGATGCTTTTGTGGCTGTGGCTTTGGGGCCTTTGTGGCTGTGTAACAGCAATCTTTGTCACTTCTCAACACCACATTAGCACCTAGATCCATATTCAAGCTGTTCAAGCTGGAAAGGAATTTTTCTTTATAATAATTGTAAGACTTTCTGTTGTTTAAAAGCCTCCTAGTCCTTACCTTCATCAAAGCAACCAATAAAGCATCCTATAAATACTACCTAGGAAAGCAGAAGTTTCCAATTACCCCAGCTCCACCCTTAATATCAGTTCCTATAATTACCAACCTCCATTAACACAACTTTCTTAAAGCCAGAACATCAAAACCAAGGTTCCTCTTTACATTGGTTGGTGGCTACTAGCAGTCTGGAGTTGGCTCATCTGTGCCTTCATGCGTGCCAGCTCCTTGCCTCAGCAGCTCTCTGGTCTTCATGGTACAATATTACAGTGTCTCATCTGATGGTTCATCATTCAAATCAGAACCTAAAGGCTATCAGTGAAATATGTAAGTTGAATATTATTTTTAACTCAGTGGCCCGAGACAGTGTCTGGTCTCTCTTGCTGGGAATTGTTCTTGCTGGGTGTTCAGTGAACTTTGGGTTTAGTCCATAAACTTTCAGTTTAGTGATAACCCTAAATATTTCATGCATCATAGACTATGAAGGATGCAAGGATGTTAGAGAAGCCAATTCTTGTGCCAATGCAAACAACTTCAGGAGGCTTCACTCTTCCCACTGCTGGTGCATAAATCTTATCCCCCTTCACTTTAGGTTTTTGCAGCCAAAAGAAATGAGGTGCAGGTAACTATGAATCCTATCATGCTGTGCTAGCCAAAGACAAGTAATAGGATGCTTAAAGGTAGCTTGTGCATTTAGACTTCCATAGCACTGAAAGGAGCTCTGTGCTGGTTGAACTGCTGCAGGTTTGTGTTTGCTTCCCAGCAGGGAGTATTGGACATTCCAGGGAAGCATGGTAAGTATGCAGCATTCTGCTCTGAACCAGTGTAGAACTCACTGGGCAGCCCTGGCTGGACATGCTTTCGTGTGGGATTTCCTCATCAGGCTCCAATGGAAATATGGACAGCATCACCTTGCCATTTGGAAGAAATGACTTAATTGGTTTCCAAGGTCAGTGAAAATGGTAAATGCACTGGCAAATGGGATGCCAACGGGTGTCTGCTGTGAATTTGGCTCTTCTGATATTCCTTTTTATCTGCTATGAAAAGTGAGTCACCTAATTTGAAGTACCCGGTCACGTTAGCATGGGTCAGGTGTTTAAACATGACTAAGGATATTATATGGGCTAATTAAATCAAGGCATCTGGCATGCATATAATTCTGCAGATAGGTTTCCATGGAGAACAGTTTATATGCCACGATTGTCATTAGAAGATTAGATTGCAAATCAGATGGATTTTGTGTTCTTCCAGAGCCCACCTCTCTTCAGGATTGGGCTCCTAGATGGAGCTGGCTAAATAGCCCTGTCTGTTTGTGTGCAAATTTGGCCCCTGAGCTGTTGATGGTTTAAGTCTACAGCCCCACTCTTCTCTGGAGCATCTGTTGCTTTCCAGAAGATATTCTTGATGTTTCCATCCAGATGACTCTAGGTGTGGGTCAGTGCATCAGCATTTTCTTTTTCAAGTGTCTAAAGCTGCCTTTTTGTCTTCTTCGTAGCTAGGAACAAGAAAAGGGAGAGAGCAATGATCTGCCCGGCTTGACGTGACTCAGGCTTGGGTTCTCTGGGTAACTATGAACACTGGAGCCTCCAGACCCATTTGCTTAGTGACTCAGGTTTTTTTCCTTCACTTTCCCCGTCTCTGCCCAGACTTCCCCCAGTCCAAACCAGGTCACTGGGTGCAAGTGCCATGTCTGCTCTCTGTGATTCACCACCAGCAGGAATGTGCGATGCTGGGATGCGGGAAGTCCACGACGGGCGATTCATTTCCCCGCAGCCTCTGAGCACTGACGTAAGTTTATTCCCACTGGGATTAGGGAGCAAGGGTTTTTCACCCTTTCACAGTCCCCATGTGTCTCAGCTATTAGACTCTCTTAAAACAGAAGTAGCCCCTGAAAGGGTAGGTCTGAGCTTCCCTTCATGCAGATCGACGCGGTCCGTTGGAGAATCAAAACCAATTTGAACAATAAGATTTTAATTATTCAAGAATTTAAAAGCCCAGTGGAAAACTGGGGTTGGGCAAACACTGTTTTATTTTGATGTCTGAGACAGCACTGCACCTTTCACTCTTGTTTTTGAACTGCCTCCCCTGTGCACCTTCAGATTTGACAAGGAGATGTGAATCGTGGACCCTTCACACCCAAAGTGGTTTGTTTAATTTTGTCTGTAGTGGGAGCACAGCAGGTCTTCCAGGCAACACTGGAGGTCCTCCTGTGCAACACAATGCCACAGGACAGAGGTGGCCCCAGGTTTTTTTGGGTTCTCAACAGGTAGGGGGCACACAGAATTTGCTTTTTGCGTGTCTTGCAGCTTTTGGGACTTTCTTGGGGCTGCACTTCAAAAGGAGCTGGCCTCCTCCTGGTGCTGCCAAGATTCGGGAGTTAAATTTTATTCCATGAGAAGGCCAGAGCTTACATCCAGCCAGTTCCCTGGGGTGCAGAGAAAGAAACTCTCTGAGAAATAAACACAGACACAAACACAAGTCTTGGCACGAGGCTTTGCAGGCAATGGGAATATCTTTTAGATTCCCATCGAGGTAATTGGACTGCAAGGAAGCTTCCCTGATCTGCCTTTTGGCTCTTGGGGAGGGTCTGCTTGCCAAAACACTTTGTGGTCCCTAAAGCTGTGCTTGAGCTGGACCCTGCACTTCTGCCCAGTCCATCTGACCCCAGTGATAGCCTGCACACTCACTGCATTCCTCAGCTAACCTATTCCAAGGGATGTGCATTAAAATTTCTCCCCAGTAAACCCATCCTCTTCTCATGCATTTTGTTCCAGTTCTCTTGAGTTCCTCATGAGAAAGCTTCTGCTCTGCTCAGGTAAGACTCCCCTGCAGTGCTGTGGCCAGTTCTGGAGCTCCCAACACAAGAAGGACCTGGAGCTGTTGGACTGAGCCCAGAGGAGGCCACCAAGATGCTCAGAGGGCTGGAGCACCTCTGCTGTGGAGATAGACAGAATGAGTTAGGGCTGTTCAGCCCAGAGGAGAGCAGGCCCCAGGGTAACCTTAGAGCACTTTCCAGTACCTGAAGGAGCTACAGGAAAGATGGGGAGGGAATTTTTACAAGAGCATGGAGTGATGGGATGAGGGGTGATGGCTTTAAGCTGAAAGAGGGGAGATTTAAATGAGCTCTTAGGAAGAAATTCTTTGCTGTGAGGGTGGTGGGACACTGGCTCAGGTTGCCCAAAGAAACTGTGTCTGCTCTTCCCCTGGAAATGCTGAAGGCCAGGCTGGATGGGGCTTGGAGCAACCTGGTCTAGTAGGAGGTGTCCATGCCCATGCAGTGGAGTTGGAGCTAGATGATCTTTAAGGTCTCTTCAAACCCCAACCATAAGGTGATTCCGTGGTTCTTACAAACCACATCTTTCTGAGCAGTTGCATTTACCCCACATCTTCCTTTTGGTCCCTGCAGCTTTGCAACTACTTCTCAAAGCTGCTTCCTGAGAAGCTTTACTCCTTACCCCCACCCCCAGCTGCAGCATTGCAGCAGGTGAAAACTCCACCTGGCTCAGTCATTTGATGTGTTGCCACAGGCAGCAGCATCCTTGACATGTGATGAGATAACACTCCTTTGGGGACAGCAAACAGGGGGTTAAATAGCTGCAGTGCTCAGTGAAGGCAGCCAGGTTTCAGTCTGGTTGTGAGTTTGTTCTGATTTTACCCCCTGTCATATATGGAAAGGTACAGGCTGATACTCCTCTGTAATTCTGTGGTTTCCTTTTCATTTGGTATTCATAGAATCCCAGAACAGTTCAGAATCCCATCTAGTTTCAGTCCCCCTGCATAGACAGGAACACCTTCCACTAGACCAGGTTGTTCAAAGCCCCAGTTGATGCTCATTTCAGAAATTCCAGGTCTCAATGTAAGCCTGGCCACGTGTGGAGCTAGAAAAATGAATTTTTTGGTGGCAATAAATAGGATTTAACCATGTGACACCTATTAAATACTTGCTTTGGGAAACAAATCATTGTTTTGAGGCTGAGGCTGGAGATGCTTTTAAAAAATAGAACACCAAAAGTGAAAGGCAGTTTATTTCTCATGGATCCTTCTTTGGGAAGGAAGACTTCTCCACAGGACCATCTCTGTATCCTACAACCTCGACCATCCTTCATGCCAAGCAAGGCAAGTTACACCCTCTGGTTTTTAAATTATAAATGGGAAATCCATACTGTTTTGGAATAAACAGCACTGTCCATTAGACAGTCTATTTTGTTACTATTTGGTTACAACTGAGTAAGGAACAGCTCTAGCGGAAAAAAAAAAGAAGCAGTAACAGTCAATCATCACTTTTTTTTTCCCTCTGCCTGGAAATCTTGGGAGTTTTATGGCCTACAAACCACAAATTGGAATTGCAGGTGACAGATAAAGCTTTCCTGTAAATCCAGTTAATGCCAAGGCCTGATGGTGGCTGCAAGGAGGAGTTTGTCAAAATGTTGCCTTGGCACTTACTGCCTGACCAGGATCTTTCTGACCAGCAAGGATCAGCAGGTGGGTCCAGAGAACTTCAGAAAGACCCAGGTGTGGAAACCTCTGCTGCTCTGGGGACACCCCAGCAGGCAAGGTTCCTCTGGGTAAGGACAGACAAGGAGGCTGTTGCTGCTGCTCCTGCTGTTAGGATCTGTCATCCCAGTAAGTCCTGAATCATAGAATCAATTTTGTTGGAAAAAGACCTTTCATATCATCAAGTCCAACTGTTAACCCAGCACTGCTGAGGCCACCACTAAGCCATGTCCCTTGGTACTGAATCTACTCAGCTTTTCAATCCCTCCAGGGATGGTGGCTCCACCACTCTCCTGGGCAGCCTGTGCCAAATCCTGACAACTCTTTTGGGGAAGAAATTGTTCCTCATATCCAATCTAAACCTTCCTTGGCACAACTTGAGGCCCTTTCCTCTTGTTCTATTGCTTGTTCCTTGGGAGAAGAGACTGATGCCTCCTGCACTCCAATGTCCTTTCAAAGAGTTATCAAGGATGAGGTCTCCCCTCAGCCTCCTTTTCTGCAGGCTAAACACCAGCAGTTCCCTCAGTCATTCCTGAAAAGATTTGTTAAGGGCTCCTTCAGCATTTCTCTCAACATCCATTTTCTCCAAGGAGCCCCAAACCTGTCCTTTTATCTTCCTTCCTTGGCAAAGCAAATTTGCTTGGCCAGGTAGGAAGACCTGAGCCAGCTTGTCTTCAGCAAATGAATCCATGTGTTTGTCTTTCCTGATAGAAAGTTCTCTGTCATTTTTGAGTGGAACCCACCTGGCTGTAGTTCGAGTGGTGCTCTGCTCTTCACTGTGCCACGCTGCAGGGAAAGGACACAACCCCCCCACAAGTCTCATGAGCAGGGGCTGGGATAAGTTGCTGGATGGAAAAATTATTTCAGACACCCTGGATTGGATCTAATCATTCAAAGATGTTGCCACTTCAGGACTGATGAGTTAGGCTGCCAAGTCTCCCACTGCTGCTCCAGGATGTGGGACCTCTGTCACATCTGCCAGCATCACTGCCCTGGGTGAGAAGCTCTGGGTTTGAGGCTCCCCTGTCTTGGAAGTTTAAGATGACCCTGAATGTTTCAATGCCCACCCAGGGTGTTTGTTCCCAGCTTGGATGGCTTCCAACAGGAAAGAGGAACAGCCTTAGGCAACTGCTGCACCTCCAGGAACCAGGAACTGAGACATCCTGTCTGGAACCCTGTGAGGTCTTGGTCAGATCCAGTCCAAGGCCACTATTTGAGGCACACAGGCCACAGCTTTGACTTCTTCATTCCCGCCTAGACAGGTGTTTTCAGAAGTATTTACATGTCCTAGGTGTCAGGGGAATGTATGTTCCTCAGTCAATCATGGACATGGGGAAAACCTGACACCTCCTAAGGCAACAGAACTGTTGTCTGGGCTGGTACATTTTGTTGTTGGAGATGTTTGGCTGATGGGGTCCTGCTGGCCTGTCTTTGCTGCTTGAGCAGAGGATTTGGGATCTTACTGGTGGGAGGAAGTGCTGAGGTTCACCTTGCTGGTAAGGCAGAGCTCACAACTCTTTCCTTTTATGAGTGCAATTGGTCTTGGTAACCAGAGGAGATGTGCAGGACAGCACAACACCTTTTGCTGTCTGCAGAATAGATTTCCTTGGCTATTCTCAGACAGCAGATGAGTGTTCCAGGGCAGTATTAGGGGAAGCTTGAAACCTTGCATCCTGCCTCAGGTTTGGCAAGGCATGAGATTTCTTGCTCACGAGCACACTTGGACTCCTTAGATCTCTTTTGGATTGTAGGCAGAACTTCAAAGGGGGACAGGGCCATTTCAGAGCATCCCGTAATCATTCTTAACATTTCATACTTAGAAGATGAGGAAGAAATCTGCTCTTTTTCCTTGCTTTCCATGCCAGCAGCAGAGATGGAGTATGGCTTGCAGGGAAATGGATTTCATAACCCTTCAGGATAGATTCATTTTTTTAAGGCAGGCATTCTTGGCAGCTACGCTGGATTTGAAAGAAAGGTTTATGAATGAAGTCCACATAAGGTCCAAAGCGATAAGAATATGGTTTGGCTGGTTGACTTGGGAATTAATGTGGGGGCAGGTGCTGTGTGTCAGTTACACACATTTCTTCCTTTTCTTTCCCCATTAATCATCACCATTAGCAATTGCACTCAAACAAACAAATAAACACATTTAAATACTCTTTGGTTTTTTTTCTGTCTCCTCAACCATGAATAATTACAAAATAATCACGATAGTCTGGTTTCACTTGGCAAATGTTTCCAGGTTTTGTTTTATTTTTAAATAATTCTTGATTCCAGCAGTCTCACTCCCCCAGCCCACTCCCTGCTTTTATTCTTTTGGCTGCAATTTCAGCTGGTCACATTAACTGATGAAACTATCAGAAAACATGTGAGTTTCTTTAATGCATTTCATCTTCATGACAAACTTTTCCCTGCCTTTGCTAATAGCCTGAGCCCAGAGATTTTCCAAGCTTATCTAGCTCCAAACTACACCCTGCTGCAGAATTGGTTACATAACTGGCAAGACAAATTTTTCACCCAGTTAAAATGCAGGCAGGACCTAACAAGGTCCTGAAAAAAAAAAAAATCCTTTAATTGGGCTGATTGCATGGGATTTAAGTGATGTTGAAGCTCAGTTCCAAGCTCAGTGTCAGATTTATGTGCTACAGGCTGGTGTGGAGAGGGTCTTGGATGCATGGAGGTCAGTGGTTAGGATTCTCATGAATTCAGGAAAAAAAAACACTTTTTCATTTCAGCTTATCTGGTTGCTCCCCAAATTTTCCTTTTGTGCTTTGGTTTTCCCCCAGGACAAATTCCAAGCTTCCTAGTTTTTAGCTCAAATGGGAAACAACTGAATTTCATCTGGCTTGTCACCCAGTGCTATCAATGCTATAAATCACTTTGGGATGACTTACTGCATGGTGCAGGTGTATGAAGGGCAGGGAGACCTTTTGGTAGAGCAGGCAGGAATAAAATTCAGGTTCTTAGAGCAGCAGCAAAAAAACAAAACAAAAAAACAAACACACACAAAGAAAAATCAAACAGGAAAAAAACCCCAAAACCAAACCAAACCAAGAGAATGTTTAACTGATTGCACAGTGCTGTCTTCATATGGAGGGAGGAGTTTTCCTTTAACACACAACTTGCCTTGTGTCAGACCCCAGATGTCCAAAATGAATATTTCTCTTGTGGTACTGTTGGAAAACTCACTGTTGCCTTAACCTATCAGCATAGGCCTTGATTCAGGAAGGGCAGCAGGGTCCAAAGACAAGCCATGTTGTTTCACTGCTGATATTCTTATTGTGCTATGTTGTGGAATAACATCTCAGACTGGTTTGGGTTTGAAGGAGATCTTAAAACTCATCTTGTTCCAAATCTCTTCCATTATACCTGGTTGCTCCAAGACCTACCAAACCTGGCCTTGAACACTTCCAGGGTTGGGGCAGCCACAGCTTCTCTGGACAATCTGGGCCAGTGTCTCACCACTCTCATATTGTAAAAAAAGTCTTCCTAATACGCAATCTTAGTCTTCCCTCTTTCAGCATAAGACCATTTACCCTCCTCCTATTACTCCATGCCCTTTTAAAAATAACTCCTCCCCAGCTTTCTGCATCACCTCTAGGTACTAAAAAGTGCTCTAAGGTCTCCCTGGAGCCTTCTCTGCTCCAGGCTGAACAACCCCAACTCTCTCAGCCTGGCTCCATAGCAGAGGTGCTCCAAACCTCTGAGCATCTTCATGGCATCCCCTGGACTCGCTCCAAGAGCTCCCATGGGTGACCTGATCTGCACACAGACAGGAACCAGACTCAGGTTTAATTTACAGGCAATTCTCTCCTTTAGCTGATGCAATATGGTAGCAGCCCTGTGGCAGCTAGGTTCTTCCACTGCGTGGCTAGTTTTAAGCATTCACTCTTTCACATTTTTTAAGACTCTTGATGTTGAATGATAGATTTGGATTCTGCATGGCATTTCCTTTGAGACGCCAACAGTTTCAAGGCTGCTGAAGCACTGATAAGAAGCAATGACCCCTGTCTCTATCTTCAGCAGTCATCTGTGTCTGCAATCTGCCTGTATCCCCACTTACTGGGGGTTGTTCGTGGTTGTTGACAGATGCAGTTTACTTTCACCCTGTGGATTTCCCCACTGAGATCAATCTTGGTAGAACACACCAAGGGATTTGGTTGGACTTGCTTTGAAAGGAGTATTGCATTTGCTTTCAGAAATCTCTCTCTTTCAACCCCTTCCTCCTTTTTGCAGGTCCTTTCAGTCTCAGTGTCAGTTTTGTGGCCAGCTGTGGTATAATGTTTACTCAGCTGGCACCCATAGCTTCCCTTTCTGTCTCTCTGCCACACTGTGTGTTGTCCATACATGGGCCAGCAGTGATGTCCTCACTGCTCCATCCATATCAGTTCCTGGCCCAAGCTATCTGCTGGCACTGGAGTTGGAGTGAACACAAGGATCCATGTAAACATGGCTGCCAGATCCCAGCTTTCTGGGGAGACAAATGGTATTTTAAGTCTTCTGAGGTTCTGGAGCTCCCCCTGTGTTCTATGAAGCACATATAATAATAGAATTGTCAGGGTTGGAAGGGACCCTAAAGTTCATCCATTTCCAACCCCCCTGCCATGGGCAGGGACACCTCCCACCAGATCAGGTTGCTCAGAGCCCCATCCAGCCTGGCCTTAAAAACTTCCAGGGATGGGGCTTCCACCACCTCTCTGGGCAACCTGTGCCAGTGTCTCACCACCCTCATGGTGAAGAACTTCTTCCTAACATCTAATCTAAATCTCCCCTCCTCTAGTTTCAATCCATTCCCCCATGTCCTATCACTACCTGGCAGCCTAAAAAGTCCCTCCCCAGCTTTCTTGTAGCCCCTTCAGATACTGGAAGGCCTCAATAAAGTCTCCTTGGAGCCTTCTCCTCTCCAGACTGAACAACNATGCAGGACCTTGCACTTGGACTTGTTGAACTCCATGAGGTTGGCATGGGCCCACCTCTCCAGCCTGTCAAGGTCACATGCTATGGGAAACCTTCTGTTTTATGGAAGAAGGAGAAAAAGTGTTTATGATGCAAGAGATACCCAGGGATGTATTTCAAGGTGCTTTCCATGATCCAAAACCCCTGGTTCTCCAATCTTTTATTTCCCGTGGATTTGCATGCACTGTTATGAGGAAGTGTTCCTGAAAGAGAGAGGAAGATTGAATGAAGTGCTGATTGGTGCTGAAGCCTTGCAGCCAAAATGGGAACGAATCCAGTGACTGGAAGAAAAAATATTAATAATAATTATAATAAGAAGATGAAGATGGCCAAAACCAGAAACATGTTGTGGATTCCTCAAAAATAGCACAAAAGAGATGCCAAACCTAAAAAGTGAAGGGAAGCTCTTAGGGCAGGGAAAAGGAAATTAAAATGGTGAGAGGAGTTTCAGATGGGACGTGTCTGAAGGTGACACTGTGGCCTCATGACTTCAGCTGTTTTCTGAACTGAGGAGCATCAGGAGGTAACTATGGCCTCTGAGAGTGTTTAATGATGTTTGGAGTCCTCCAGCCCAGCCTGCTTGCTGCAACTGGTTGCTGCCAATGAACCAGAGCAGTAGTGAATGAATGCCACTGAGATGTGGACCTGAAGCTTCAAAATAAAAATTGGAATGGAGATTTCCACAGTAACTGGAGTAAAAGGCCATGCCTGGACTCTGCTGATACTCTGGTTTGTAAATTATCCCTGAGCCAGCAGTGTGCCCTTGCTGCCAGAAGGCCAAGAGAATCCCAGGCTGCATAAAGAAGAGTGTGGGCAGCAGGATGAGGGAGGTCACTGTCCCCCTCTGCTCTGAGGCCACAGCTGAAATATTGCATCCAGTTCTGGGCTCCCCAGCTCAAGAGAGTCAGGGAACTGCTGGAGGGCACCAAAGCTGACTGAGGGATCAGAGCATCCCTCTTTTGAGGAAAGGCTGTGAGGGCTGGGACCCTTGAGCCTGGAGAAGGGAAGGCTGAGGGTAGACCTTATCAGTGCCTTCAGGAGTCTGAGGGGTGGGTGCAGGGAAGATGGAGCCAAACTCTTCTCAGTAGCTCCCAGGATGAACAGCAACAGGCACAAACTGGAAAATAGCAAGTTTCATTTAAACATAAGAAAAAATTTCTTTACTCTGAGGGTGACAAAGGACTGGAACAGGCTGCCCAGGGAGGTTGTGGAGTCTCCTTCTCTGGAGATATTCAAACCCCACCTGGATGCAGTGCTGTGTAATGTGCTCCAGGTGATCCTGCTTTAGTGGGAGAGTTGGACTGGATGGTCTCTAGAGGTCCCTTCCAACTCTGATAATTCAGTGATTCTGTGATTCTTTGAATAGTGGCTTAAATATTGACACCTGAATTACAATACTGACTCCTGATTTTAAAAACCTAGGCAGTCAGAAACTAATAGGAGAGTTCAGAAGAGGTTTTCTTACATTCCACAGCAGCTGGCTGGCTGGGTGAAGATGAATGCCCAGTATCAGAAGCTTGTCCTGAGATGGCAGCCCCCAGTACTATATGCAAGAGATGACAGATCGGGTGCCAAACCCTTCAGTCCTGAGGCATGGTGACTTGCCTCTGTCCCACTTTTGCTTGCCTGGGATGGGCTGGGGTGATCGAGTTCCCTTTTTCATCTGTAGAAACTATAAAGACTCCTGGGATAGGCATTAAATGTGGATGCATCACTAATGTCTGCTTTAAAAAAAAACCTAAATTGGATCCTATTGAATAATGCCAGTGCTCCAGGCAGCTGCAGTGCTGAATTCCCCAGGTCCCATTTTCTTCCTTCTGATTTGTTTAGAGTTTCTCATCTGTACTCTTTGTAATCTCTTGCTCCTGGTGGGAAGGCAGTGCCCTGACCACACACAGGCTTTGTGCCCATGGGAGCATCCCAGGCAGCAAGGAACCAGCAGTGCTGAGTCCACCAATGACTCTGAACACCCCGGGTCAGTGACAGCTGTCCAAACAGATGCACACGTGTTGAAACCAATGGAGGAAGACCCAACAGAACCAGAGAGCTCCTGGGATCCAGAGGCAGCGCAATGGCTCTGACCCTGCCCTTCTCCTTTCATCTGTGCCCAGCCTTCCTCTGCTGATCTGCTTCACCCCTCTTTGTTTTCTTCCTCTCTTTCCCTAAGTGGTTCTGGTCTCTCTTCAAGTGCCAGTCTCCACACTGGAAATACTGCCTTGGGCTTTCAAAGGCATCTCAGTATCTCCTTCCTCCAGCATTCACTCAGCTTTCACCAAGAGGGTGTCCTTGTTCCTCATCCAAATGCTTCTTCCCCAGGCTGGGGGACTTCAGCCCACCCCAGGGGACATAGCTGGGGAGCAGCAGGCAAGCACCACTTTCTCTTGTATTTTGTGTGTTTTCTGCTATATTTTTTCACCTATGTTTCACTTCTCCCTGCAGCAGCATACTAAGAGCCATGTCTTGCTCTAAGGATCCCCCCCCTTCGCTGGGTTACTTCCATTTCCCATCTAAAAAGCAGCTCCCTCAAAAACCAAAATGGGAGCCAGCTGCTCTTCCTTGCGTTAGTCAGACATGCTGGAACAGGTTGCACACACACAGAAACATTCACCTCATCTAATACATTTGGTTTTAATTTAGAGCTATTCAAAATGAGACCCAATGTGGACATCTGTCTTATTATCTGACAGTAGATTAAAAAAAAATTAACTCATCTGGCTCAGTGGGAAGGATGTAGATAAAGGGTAGCTGGAAGCAAGGCATGGACTTTCAGAAGTCTTCTTCCACTAACAAGATAAGGGGACTCAGTGCAGAGAAGTCCACCCTGTACTTTTGCATCTTTCAGAGCAGTGGATGAGTTGGTCACCACCTTCTCTGGAAACTAGAACAGGTTGCCCAGGGAGACTGTGGATGCCTCATCCCGGGAAATATTCAAGTTAGGGCTTCGAGCAACCTCTTCTGGTGGAAGGTGTCCCTGCTCATACAGAGTGGTTGGAACTAGATGATCTTTAAGGTCTCATCCAACCAAAACTATCCAGGAGTTTTCCACAAGGCCAGTGTCACCAAGATTTGTTCCATGCAGACACTCAGGCACGGTCTGTGAGAGCCAGAGGTCAGCTGTCTTGTGAAGGAACAAGAGATTTGTCCATAGTCCAAGGAGAATGAACCTCGGGGGCTTTCTCAGTCAGGGTCTGGAGGACACAAATTCACCTTAATTCCCCTGTTCACCCTCTGCCCTTGGGCTCATGGGCTCCATTTACCTTCAGGGCAGTGTTGCTCCCCTGGGCTACATAGTAAGCATAGCCAGCTCTTCTTTCACCTTGTCTCCTTGATGGTCTCTACAAGCCTTACCTCCAGCCCTTCACTCTTTTCATCTCCTGCTGGTCCTGGCTGGACACTTGGCTAGGTCCTGGTGTGGTCCATCCTTTTACCTTGATCCATACCTTTGTGGATCCTGTGCCAGCAACCTGCTCTGCACCACTGTGGGCAAGTGCAGTGGGAGAGAATTTTTCTGGTGTGGGATCCACCTGCACTGGGGTCCCCTCTAGTTCCTGGTGTATTGTCCTGCATGGGGCAGCCCCCTTCTTGCTCCCTGCAGTTGGCTGGAGCTGCTTTAATAGATTCTGCTTGGATAAATCCTGGCTTAATTCCAATGTTGATGATGTTGATGGCTCTGATGGAAGTTTAGTAGCAGAAAACAAGATATTTCTAAAACTTTACACTGTAAGATATCAATGTAATTTATTTTTATTTATTTATTTATTATTATTATTATTTTTATTTTTTTTCCTTCTTCTACATTCCATCAGTACAAACCCCGCATATTCCTGAAATCTCCCTCCCTTGGATTTGACAAAATGGTCATGTCTTTTTGGGAGTCTGATGATGTTC
This sequence comes from Florisuga fusca, assembly GCA_038090715.1. Taxonomy (NCBI): domain Eukaryota; kingdom Metazoa; phylum Chordata; class Aves; order Apodiformes; family Trochilidae; genus Florisuga; species Florisuga fusca. The sequence goes on from JAAWXA010000048.1 coordinate 1,679,296, forward strand.
CTTGGGAGAACCAAGATGGGCATCTTCTCTAGAACCTCTCAAGGTATTGGATGGAAAGAGCTTTTACACTGGGAGAGAGGGTGAGGTGTTGGGGGGTGGGGAGTGAAGGGAGGAGAGAAAGAAATCTTAGCACTGGGCTCTAATCCAGGTTTTGATGTGCTGGTGAAGACGAGTGGTTTCTTACCCTCCTCTATTTTTCTCTTCTTTCATTCATTATTTATGTCTGCTACATATGTTCCCCTTCACTCCATGGCAGAACTGTGACAGAAGGAAAGGGAAGGGAATGGGCGGAGGGAGGGGGAAATCTCCATGAATTCTCTGTTCTGGAGAGAAAACAGGACTATATCAAAATATTAGCAGAACACCAGCTGGTGCTGATTAGCATAGCTTGCTCTGGGTGAGAGATTTCCATTTACCTTGTGCTGTTTTCTTTTCTCTGGGCTTCACGTGGCCTTTGCCCAAGTGTGAGGGGTTTGGTCACCAAGATTAATCTGCTCTTTCCATCCAGCTTGGGCACCATGTCTGAAGCTCTGCAATGTGTGTTCAGAAACGTGACATCCCTTCAAATTGCATTCAAAAATGCAATGTCCATTCAAAAGCCTGGATGCCCCGGGGTACTGGGTCCCATGCACAGAGACTGATTCAGGCTGGTCGAAGGGTTGTCAGAACTAAAAATGTGTTGTGCAGACACTCATTGATGAAAAGTGTGATTGAAGTGCCTGTTTTCCAACAGCTGTGTTGCAAAGAGGGCAGTGCTGGGCTGCATCCAGCTCCTAAAGTTTGAGTGGTCTGCACACAAATTCTCTGCACCCTTGCAGAAGATGCCTCTGCCACCTGGACTCCAGCCCCATGCCAGGTTTAGTGGGGTGAGGAAAGTCTTGCTCATTCATAAATGTGTGTTTTTAGGGATATTATTCCTAAATATAAAGTAGAACCAGCCTTTAGAAGGCGAGGATAAAGATTTGGCTGGGAAATCCTGAGCTGGAGGGCCAATAACTTTGGAAATTGCTCTGAAGTGTTTGATCTGTCTCAGGCCAGCAAACGCTGAGCCAATGCCCGCTGGTAAGTGGAAGTTATTTTCTGCATCAACCAGAGTCCTATAAAACCATTTCCTCTGGGACCTACAGGGACATCCAGGGTTGCTGTCCCTCCTCCCCCACCAGCCCTCAACAATATCAGTATGTGAGTGCTTAGGGAAGGAGGATGTGCTGTATGACAGATTTAGGGGCAGCCTTGGGGCTCTGTCGCCTCTCTCCAGGCAGCTTTGCCAGGTTGCTGAAAGTGCCTCCTATTCTTCTGGAGAGAAGGCTGGTCTGGGACTTGACAGGCAGAGCTGGTCTTCATGAAGCCTGAATCCTACACCCCGCTCTGCTGCATGCTCCCCATGTAAGCCCCAAGGAGGTCACATAGTCCTGCAAGATGGGGGGACAGGGCTGTCTCCCTGAGCTGCAGGAGGAGTGAAGTCTGTGCCTGCGTGTGTGTGAGATGTCCTAAATCAGCAGAGCCCAAGCACTGCAGGGCAGGACCACCTCTGAAGTGTTTGTAAAATGCCTGGCATAGAACTCGAGTCCCAGATTTCCAGCTGGAGCCTTACTGATGAAAGACCTGCACAAAGCCAGGCTCAGGGGCTCCTTTGTAACCAGATTTCCCTGCAGACATCCTCCATGCAAACCTTTTCCAGAGGTCTCTGGTGTCTGTTCCAGGTCTTCCAATACAATGTTGTCATCCCTGTAGCTGCATTGCCTTCTGTTTTAATTATCTCATTTTCTGCTGCCGCGGGACGAGGGGAAGAGACCTTGCACAGACACTGCAGATGAAACTTCCTTCAAGCATTTCTGCAGATGCCTTGAATTTTCAGAGATGACCTCCCTGTGCATCCCCCTGCCTCATATCATCCCTCTCTCCGTTCTTACTTGATTCTTGGAAACCTTCCTCTGCCTTTTGAAACATAACTGTACTTACTCAGCATCCTTTGGTTATTCTGGAGATCCCAGCCCTATGTTGAAGCACACTCAATCCTGAAAACTGCAGCCATAAGGGTTGTGCACCAAAAGTAACACCACCTCCCAGATAATAACTGTAGAGGCCAGCAGCTGGACATTCAGGGAGTGTTTTTCCTTCCAGAGGTGGGTGCCTTGGCAATGAGACTGAAGGAGCAGGGGGAAAAGTGACACCTTTCAGCTCTTGCCATTTCCTGAGAGAAAAATCCTGTTTGCCCTGGAAGTCCATTTGCAAAAGCTGAAGAAAAGAAAAAGAGCTTTTGCCCCTCTGCTCTGCCCCCACCATCTAAGTGCTAAAGCAGCCCCTGTGAGGTGAAGCCCTGGTGGGTGTCAGTGGGAGAAGACCTGGCAGGAGATCTCATTCTCCAGTTATGCCTGGGGGCCTTTCCCATTAGAGCCTCTGGAAGGACAGCAGGGAAATTATTCCAGTTCCAGGCTTTCCATCTTCCATGCTCATTTAACCTGAACCATTTCCTACTCTCTGAGAGGGAAGCAGGGATGAGGCTTGCAGATGCAAAGGGGGGTGGGGGGGGAGGAACTGAAAATGATATCAGCAGTTTTACAGCCATTTCTTTTCTTGGCAGAACATGAGGGAGAACATCTCCCTGCCTTTAGGACAGAAAGTGGAGGAATGCAAACGTCAAAACATTTTTCATTTTGTGCTGATTATCTTTCCTCCCCCACCAGTTTTATTAGGGTTCATATATTCCCCCACACCTTTTAATCCTCTGTGGCCACAGAGATCACTCTTCCTGAGAGACTGCTGGTTGTCCAAGAGAAGTTACCCTTCCCCATTCCTGCTGACACTGAGGGCTAGAGATGGTGTCATCTCTAGCTAGAGAACAGAAATCACTGGGGCAAAACGTGTCTGAGGTGAACATGCACACTGAGCCTGGGGTTTTGGTCAGCTGTGTCTCATCTTCTGGTGTGCTCCTGTGCAAACACCTTGGTGAAGCAAAGCCCACTGAGCTGAGGCACCTGGTGGAGAGCCCAGAGATGGTACTGCAAGGCTGTGGTCATCAAACCCTTCCAACTGCAGAGGGCTATCCCGTCCACTGGTAGCAGGGTTCCTGCCTTTTGGGCTCGGATCTTCTCTGCATTGAGGTTATCTTCCCTTCTCCTTCTTCTAAGCATCTAAATAAGACCCTCACAACAGAGACTTGGACCCCTGTTTCTGGCTTCACTTGAACCTGTTGGGCACACAACATCCTTTAACACCTCTGTAGGACATGTCAGATCATCTCAGAAGATTCACCAGCTCCTCATGCAGTCTTCCATAGCTCACACAGATGGAGAGAGTTTTCCATACAAAGAAAGGGAAAAAAGAAGAAAAAAATGGGAAAAAAAAAAAGAAACAAAGGAGAAATAGCTGCCCTGCTGCTGCCCCTGTATCCATTTAAGTCCATAGCAGCTAGAGAGAGGAGCAGCTCTGTGTTTTTCCAGTCCTGAAAGCTTATGGCATGAATGTAATATAAATAATGACCCTAATAATACAGTGAAACAGGTAGGTGAAGGCATGACTGAGGAATAAGATATTGTCTCAGCAGCATTTCAGTGTAGGGGTTTTAGGGCTGTTCTGCCCTGGTGTGGCAGGAGAAAATTCCTCCATCCCAGTGCAGCACCATTGCCTGGTGCCCCTTGTATGTAACAAGAAGCGTTTGAGATAACAGCAATCCTCTTGACAAGACTCTTTTCTTCATGACAAGCCCAAAATACTTCCAGTGTTACAGGAAGGCCCTGTGTACCCTGGTGTGGAAGGGACCTGTTAAAGAGAGAACTTCTGCTGGGCAGGTGCTGGGGTTTGCATGGCAGCCTGCAGCTCTTTTGGAGAGCAGCAATGTTTAACAAAATATTTTATAGATGGGGTTTGCTAAGCAGACTTATTCTGGTGTCAAAATCTCCATTTTCCATGCAAGTTTGGCTAAAGTTGCAAAATTTTTTTGCACTGACATAATATTTTTGACCCATTTCCCAATCCAGAGCTGAGTGTATTTCCCCATGTGCAGGAGCATCGGCTTCTCCCTGAAGATGGGGCCCCACAGCATCACCTGCTGAGCTATTAGCAGTGTGGGATCACTCACCCTGCTGTCCCTCTGGGTGTCCTCAAGAGGACAGCCGGGATGGGTGCCAGCCCTAAACTGACTGGTTCTGAAAAGAGAATCATTCCTTCTCCCTTGGTCAGAGTCTAATGGTGGACTTGGCAGTGCTGGGTTAAAGGTTGATGATCTTAAAGGTCTTTTCCAACCAAAATGATTCCATGGTCCTACAATAGGAGCTTAGAAATGGAGTGATTGGAATCCAATGCTTGTTAATTGTTGCCCTTTCCTTGGCTTCTTTTTTTTTTTTTTTTCTCCCCCAAATATGGAGGCAATAGGGATTGATCATTTGTAAAGCATTAAAAACACACCTGGAAAAAATCTGTTCCCACTTAGGCTGCTTCAAAGGGACAGAATCAGTTTGGAGAAAGCAGAAGCATTTGGTGTGTTGCTTGCTTGCTGTTTGCTGCGAGGGAAGAGAAATCCAGAAGAGCATGGTTGTAAGCTATTTTGCTTTGGAACAAAATATTTACATTTTTTTTTCCACATTTCCCATAAGGCATTAGCACTTGCCACAGGAGAAGCAAATGCTCAGTGGTCTGCAGATGAAATGTTTGCTTAAGTACCATGACATGTGTGCATATGTGTGTACACAAACACACACAAGATATGTTAGTTCTACTATTTAAATTAAGGGTGGGATACCCTTCAGCACTGCATTTCTCAGCATATGTGTTCCTATACTCACTTCTTCTTTGTTTCTGCCAGTGCTTAAATTGGGAATTCTAAACAGCCACAAGTATGCAGCTAGTGGAGATGCAGGAATTCATTTGGAGGGAGAGAATTTTGATCTTGACTTGATATGTTTACAAGGGAAAGAGTTGCTACAGCTGCAGGAGAGGAGGTTTCTGTGGTGGTGTCTGTCTGTAATGTGTATCATGGTATTTTTTTTTAAGTTTTCACCAGTGCCTGGAGGCAAAACCAAAGCATTTAAACAGAAAACAGCAAGTATTTTCAGTGCCACGTTGGGGTTGTAAGTGTATATACATGTATGTATATATAGGAAACACCTGTTTGCACATTGTTGTCACCGTTTTTAGTTCCTGACGTTGTCATGGCTACCATGAACTGTCCAGGAGGAGGTGGGTGGTGGGTGCCTGGGAGGAGGCAGCATCCCCGTGGAGAGGTCCCTTGCCTTCCAGGTGAAGGTGAGCTCCTCTGGGCCAAGGGAGGTGGCCAAGGGGGGTTGTGAACTGTGAAGCACTCCCTGTGCAGCCCCTCAGCATGTGCAAAGTCTCCTGTCGTCACCCTGGCCAGTGCCACAATGAGCAACGAGGTGACAGTGGCTGGGAGCAGGGTGGGAATAGCTGGAGAAAAAACAGGCAACTGGGTGGGTTCTTGGAAGCAGAGAAAAGGGAAATATGACACAAATGTAAGTGTTTTACCTTCTAAATCATCTTAATGTGCCCCGGCCAAAATGCTGCTTTGGTTTTAGTTTCTGGAAAGCCATCCCATCTCCCTTCAATATCCTGATTGCCTGCTTTTTGAGCCTGGTTTTTGGTCACTCTAGGAGATACTCGTCACCTCCAGCCATGGGTTCTTCAAGACACCTTTGGGGTCAGGCTCTGCTGGGCTTCCATGGGAGTACTGTGGCTCTCACATAACTCCCAAGCCCACTGTTGCCTTTCACAGTTTATCCTGATGCAACTGGAAAATGATTAGCTAGGCTCCAGGATATCTCAGCAACTCTGTCTTGTCACTTGTGCCCTGGACACCTGAAACTCACTGCATCTCTGAGTTTGAAGCTATCTGCAAGCTTGTAGGCTGACTTGGCCATTGGGCTGGCAAGGTTACTCAGATGGAGTGCTGGAGTACTGTCTCCTCTTCTGGGTTCCTCAACACAGGAAGGATGTGGAGCTGTTGGAACAAGTCCGTAGGAGGCTATGAAGATACTGAGGGGGCTGGAACCTCTCTGCTATGGAGACAGTCTAAGAGAGCTGTGGTTGTTCTGCCTGGAGAAAAGAAGGCTCCAGGGAGACCTTAGAGCACCTTCCAGTACCTGAAGAGGCTACAGAAAAGCTGGGGATGGACCTGGGGACTCCAATTGACAAGCAGCTGAACATGAGCCAGCAGTATGCCTGGGTGGCTAGGAAAGCCAATGGCATCCTGGCCTGTATTAGAAATAGTGTGGCCAGCAGAAGTAGGGAGGTGATTGTCCCCCTGTACTCAGCACTGGTGAGGCCACATCTTGAGTACTGTGTCTAGTTTGGGGGACCTCAATACAAGAGAGAGATGGAGAGAGAGGAGGGCAGCAGCAGAGGAGCTGGTGATGGGCCTGGAGAATAAATCTTACGAAGAGTGGTTGAGGGAGCTGGGACTGTTTAGTTTGAGGAAGAGGAGGCTGAGGGGTGACCTCATCACTCTCTGTAACTACCTGAAGGGAGACTGTAGAGAGGTTGGTGCTGGTCTCTTCTCACAGGTAATTGAACAAGAGGGAATGGATTCAAGCTGCAGCAGGGTAGGTTTAGACTGAACATTAGGAAAAAAAAATTCACAGAAAGAGTGGTCAGACACTGGAATAGGCTGCCCAGGGATGTGGTTGAGTCACCATCCCTGGATGTGTTTAGGGGTTGTTTAGATGTGGTGTTGGGGGATATGGTTTGGGGGAGAACTTTGAAGAGGAGGGATGATAGTTGGACTCAATGATCCTAATGGTCTTTTCCAACCTGAAAGATTCTATGATTCTTACAAGGGCACATGCTGATAGGATGAGGGAGAACTGTTTCAAGCTGAAAGAGGGGAGATTGAGATGGAATCTTAGGAAGAAATTCTTTGCTGTGAAGGTGGTGAGAGACTGGCCCAGGCTGTCCAGAGAAGCTTGGTCTGTCCCATCCCAGGAAGTGTTGAAGGCCACGTTGGATGGGGCTTGGAGCAACCTGGTCATAATGGGAGGTGACTTTGGCCATGGCAGGGAGGTTGGAACTGGATGATCTTTAAGGTCCCTTCTAACCCAGACCAGTATGGGATACTATGGGCTATATGGAATCATGGCAGAATTCTCAGTGCTGAGAAGCATTGCGTCCCACCATGAGAGGGGGATGGCAGCTGACCTGTGCCAGGGATCTCTGCTGTCAGAGCTGGATTGGGTTAAGGGTCTGAGATGAAGTTAGAGCTGGTTTTCAGAGGGTTGCCTGGTCACCTGCTGCTGCTGAGAGCCTCTTGCAGCCAAGAGAAATCACACCCTAAAATACATCACTGGGACAAGCTTGGCCAGAGGAAGCATTTTCCCATATTTCTTTAGGCAAGAAATGGGTCTCAAGGAGCATAACCCTGAATATAAGAGAGAAAGCCTGGAGGAGGGAAGACTCTCCCTCCTCAGTCAATGAAGACTGGGTTAGAGATCAGTTATGCAACTGAATATACAAAAGTCCGTGGGTCCTAATGGGATGCACCCAAGACTGCTGAGAGAGCTGTCTGATGTTATCACTCCATTATTTTTGAGAGATCATGGCAAACAGGAGAGGTGCCTGAGGACTGGAGGAAAGCCAATGTCACTCCAGTCTTAAAAAAGGGCAAGAAGGAAGATCCAGGCAGTTACAGACCAGTCAGCCTCTCCTCCATCCCTGGAAAATGATGGAGTGGCTTGTTCTGGAGGTCATCTCTAAGCATGTGGAAGAGAAGAAGGTTATCAGGAATAGTCAACGTGGATTTACCAAGGGGAAATCATGCCTGGCTAATCTGATAGCCTTCTATGATGTGACTGAACGGGTAGATGTAGGGAGACCAGTGGATGTAGTCTACTTTGACCTTAGCAAGGATTTTAACACAATCTCTGAGCAAGCTCAGGAAATGTAGGACAGAAGAATGGGCAATGAGGTGGATTAAGAACTGGCTGCACAACAGAGGTGAAAGAGTGGTGAGCAGTGGTGCAGAGTCCAGGTGGAGACCTGTAACTAGTGGAGTCCTCCAGGGATCAGTGCTGGGTCCAGTCCTGTTCAACATCTTTATCAATGACCTTGATGATGAAACAGAGTGTCTTCTCAGCAAGTTTGCTGGTGATACAAAACTGAGCGGACTGGCTCATTGACCTGAAGGCCATGCAAACATTCAGCAAGATTTGAACAGACTAGAGAGCTGGGCCAACAGGTATCTAATGAGGTTCAACAAGAACAAGTGCTGAGTCCTGCACCTGGACTGAAGGAATAACAAAATGCAGCAGTACAGGTTAGGAGGTGATCTGCTACAGAGCAGCCCCATGGAGAAGGACCTTGGAATCCTGGTGGACAGTAAGTTATCCATGGCACAGCAATGTGCTCTTGTGGCCAAGAAGGCCAATGGTATCCTGGGCTGCATTAAGAAGTGTCCAGCAGACAGAGGGAGGTTCTCCTCCCACTCTCGTGTGCCCTAGTGAGACTTCACCTAGAGTATGGCATCCAGTTCTGGGTTCCCCAGTTCAAGAAGGACAGGGATTTACTTGGGAAAGTACATCTGAGGACTACAAGGATGAATAAGGGACTGGAACACCTACCTTATGAAGGAAGGCTGAGAGACTTGGGGCTTTTTGATCTGGAGAGAAGACTGAGAGGGGATCTAATTAATGTGTATAAATATATGACGAGGGCTGGGCATCAAGAAGGAAGGGACAACCTCTTCTCACTTGTGCCCTGTGATAGGATGAGAGGCAATGGATTCAAGATAGAGCACAGGAAGTTCCACCTCAATGTCAGAAAGAATTTCTTTACTCTAAGGGCTGCAGACCCTGGAACAGGCTCCCCAGAGAGGTCACAGAGTCTCCTTCTCTAGAGACTTTCAAGACATGTCTGGATGCACTTCTGAGTGCCCTATCCTAATTTTGGTCCTGCTCTGGCAAGGAGGTTGGATTTGATTATCTTCAGAGGTCCCTTCCAACACTGACATTCAGTGACAGCACTGGTAGGAAGCATGGTCACAAAGGATCTACAGGCAGAACTGGAGCCTGGCCAAGACATTTCTCTGGCCAAACCCTTCACCAGCACCATCTGTCCCAGTAGGGACCTCTGTTACTTGTGCAGCCATCACAGACAAACCTGGTGTTCCAGAATGTCTGCATGAAACAAATAGTACACTTACATTTTTATATTCATTCCCATTGACATTGAGCACTGAAGTCACCTCTTTGGTTTCAGGTCAGATGGACAATATAAGGAGGACACAGGAGGCCTCAAATTTGGTGGTCATTAGGAAAATACATATGAATATGTCCCAATGGTTTTCTGGATCTGGGATTTTGACAGGCTCGAGAAGTGGACTTGTGCAAACTGCATGAAGTTCAACAAGGCCAAGTGTAAGGTTCTGCACCTGGGCTGAGGCAACCTCATGCACAAATACAGTCTGGGAGGAGAAAGGATTGAGGAGAGCCCTGAAGAGAAGGACTTAGGGGTAGTGGTAGACCAGAAGCTTAACATGAGCCATCAATGTGTGCTTGCAGCCAAAAAAGCCAACTGTGTCCTGGGCTGCATCAAAAGAAGCATAAAAAGTTGATGAAGGGAGGGGATTCTCCCCCTCTACTCAGCTTTTGTGAGACCCCTTCTGGAGTACTGTGTCCAGTTCTGGAGTCTCCAACATAAGAAGGACATAGAACTACTTGAATGTGTCCAGAGGAGAGCCACTAAACTAATCAGAGGGCTGGAGCACCTCCCCTATGAAGCCAGGCTGAGCAAGTTGGGGTTGTTCAGCCTGGAGAAGAGGAGGCTCCAAGGTGATCTTGTAGCAACCTTCCAGTATCTGAAGGGGACCTACAAGAAAGCTGGGGTAGGGCTTTTTGCACAGGTGTGTAGAGAGATGACAAGGAGAAATGGTTTAAAGCTCAAAGAAGGAAGATTTAGGTTAGACATTAGGAAAAAATTCTTTAATTTGAGGGTGGTGAGATGCTGGAACATTTGTGGCTGCCCCCTCCCTGGAAGTGCTCAAGGCCGGGTTGGGTGGAGCCTTGAGCAACCTGGTCTAATGGAAGGTGTCCATACCCATGCAGGGGGGTTGGAACTAGATTATCTTTATCCTTTCCAACCCAAACCATTCTATGACAGCTAATGAAACTCCTGGCTGGATGCCCCGTTGTAAAGCTGGAGCAACTAAAGCACTGCTGTTTGCACTGGCCAGTGCTCTGCCTGTGACTCAGCAGCATGTTGGAGTGGGTTGTGCTGTCCTTGCCCATCTTGGTCCCTGCAATATGCCCAATTTTTTTCTCACCCAGGCTCTCAGCAGGGAGCACCAGGCGGATGCAGAGACCAGGCATATACCCCATGCAATTTGTTTTGGTCACAAAGATCAGTGTCCATCCCAACACCCCCAGATTTTTCCTTTGTCTTCTTTAGCAATGAAAGCGTCAAGACACACAATCCTTTCAGTGCTGTTGCCAGCTTGAAGTTGTTGAGTGAGTCCCTCAAGGCAAACTGAGCTCTGCTGTGGGTTCCTATGTTACCCACCATGACAATAAAACATTGACAGGGAAGCAGAAGGAAGATATTCATGTCTCCTGAAAAGAACATTGGCTGTCCAGCTGTAATATTGCTTCCTTTTGCTCCAGGAATGTGTCCCATTGATAGTATAATTTCATTTTTCTTGTGCTATATGCCACAAAAAATTATCTATTTTTTATTGTAAAGAGGATGGGTTTCAATTTGTTAGCTGGTCTAAGAAACCATGGGGTGATACAGCCCATTGATCACACAGTGACTTACGGAAGAAACTGTTCTGATCATGACTCAGCTGCCTTAGAAAGGGAATCCCATCTCTTTTGGGGATGTCTAGAGTTCAGACACCCCTCTGGTAGTGAATGATTTGTATGTCACTGTATTTGCACCCTATATATAGCACATTGCCCTGTCTTTAATCACAGAATCTCAGACTTGGTTGGTTTGGAAAGGACTTTAAAGACCAACCAGTTCAAGCCCCCTTGACTCTTCCCACCAGACCAGGCTGCTCCAAGCCCCATCCAACCTGACCTTCCACACTGCCAGGGATGGGACAGACACAGCTTCTCTGGGCAACCTGGGCCAGTGTCTTATCACCCTCACAGCAAAGAATTTATTCCTAAGATCCAATCTAAATCTCCCGTTTTCCAGTTTAAAACCATTGTCCCTTGTCCTATGACTCCATGCCTTTTTCAAAAGTCCCTCCTCAGCTTTCCTATATCCCTTCAGGTACTGGAAGGTGCTCTGAGGTCTTCCCAGAGCCTTCTTTCCTCCAACCTCAACTCTCTCACCCTGTCTCCATAGCAGAGGTGCTCCAGCCCTCTGAGGATCTTCATGGCCTCCTCTGGACTTGCTCAAACAGCTCCATGTCTTTCTTGTGTTGAGAGCTTCAGAGATGGACACAGCTTGCACATGGGGTTGTGTTCACGCCTTGGTACAAGTAAAAGTAGAGGATGATCAAGTGTCCCTGAAGCAGGTGAGGTTTATTTAGGGTGGGGACAGGCAAGCATTGGGTGAATGCTGCACCCCTAGTGAGACACCAACTCGGTCTCAGAACCTGCATCCTGCTTTAGCCCAAAGCCCTGTGCCCTAAGGGATAACCTCCTTCCCAACCCCCTCAGACCTTCATGCTGAGTCCTCAGGCAGTTGTCCTCCAGCCCCCCTTCTCCTCAGCTGTGCCCCTTCCAGACCATCACCCACCCCTCTTCACATCCTCCCACTCCTGGGAGGTCCATCTCTTCCCACCGCCATTCCCTCACCTCTCTCCCCTGTTTGTCACCCATCCTGGTTTTGCTGGGTTTCCCTCCCCTCTTTAGAAAGGGCAAAGGGAAGGGAGGAGGTGAAGCTCAGAGGGGGCTCAGCAGCATCCAGCACCCCCAGCCCTGGGAGCCTCCTCCCACCTCCCCTGGCAGCCGTGGCAAAAGATCAAAGCGTACGGCAAAAATAGCAAAAAAAGGGAAGAAGTTGTGGGTTTGACATCTGGAGGCCAGAAGCAGCTCCTGCCTGGGAGTAGGCAAGAGGTGAAGGAGGGAGGGTAAAAGTGGGTTTACAGTCTCTTATTTTTTTACTAGGACTAAAAACTTCTTATAAAGTTATACGGTTGGCTGTTACTCAAGATGGCAGTGTCTGTCTTAGTCTTCTGTGAGCCTCTAATTTCAGAGAATTTCAAGAAGTGGATGTTTTCTGACAGGCAAAATATTGATTTATCTGTGATGCATCATCTGACAGCCTTATTTTTATTCCATGGGATGTCAAAAGGCACCTGGGAAATGTCTGTGCTGCTTGGCTGGATAAAACAGGTGCTGTTTCCTTTCGGGCCTGGAGGTTTTCAATGATAAAGGCTCAGGAAACATTCTCAATCCCAAGGGGATGTCAAAGTCAGAACCTAGTTTTTTAGAGCCTTACACCTCTAGGATGTCTACTATTCCTTTGCAAAATCCAGCCTCTGGACAACACTGCCAATAGCTGTGATTAAAAATCAAGCCACCAGCTCAGGGTGAAGCTTAAGAAATTAAATTATTTAACTGTGTGGCAGTCTCAAAGTGCAAAGATCAGACTCACCCTATAAAGGGAGTTGAATGGGAAAAGTGCCTTATAGAAATGTGTGTGTTTGAGTGGGATCGGATCCAGTGTAGTGTGACATTTTCCGGTGAAATCATTTACCACAGAAAAATACAATTTACAGGGGATGATTTGCATCCAGGGTGATGATTAATTTTTGCCACAGGAAAAAAGTTGAGAGGGGAGGTGACAGTGGAAAAGAATGGGTTTTTTTATTTGTTTATTTGTTTCTAACAGGAGAAAGAAACAGAAAAATTCATTTTTTATGAGACAAAATGTACCATCTGATCCCAAGCAGATTATAATATCCTTTTCCCTTTATGTGTTTTTTATTTTCCCTTAGCTTTCAATGTGTTGAAAAGCCGGAGCTCTTAGGAGGTGTTTGGTGGCCCACGGCATGTGGAGGTGTTGGGTTCTCTGTGGTCTTTTTCTAAATGTCACCACCACAGTTACTTGCCCTTGAGTGCCTGGGTATAGTAGGGTCAAGTGACCACCTCCTACTCCTTCATCTAGTACTGAAATATTTTTTTTTTCCTCTTCCAGTCATGCCTTCCAGTGACTAAAATGGAAAATGTCTCTCATTTGCACTGGCTCAATGTGTGTTTCTGATGGTTTTCCTCACCTCAAAGCCGGGTTGCTGCTCCCAGTCCCAGTGCGTGACACCAGACACATGGCTTGTCATGGTGTAAACCCCTTACAGGCTGCATATCTAAGTCCTTGCATTGTGCCACCCTCCTTAGAACAGGGATTAACCATTGTCTGTCTGGACATTAATAAAGCTTTTGACAGTGTCTCTCACAGGATTCTTCTTCAGAAACTTGTGGCACTTGGTTTGCATAAATATACCCTGCACTGGATAAGAAATTGCATGGATGGTCGGGCTGAAAGAGTGTCAGTGAATGGAACTAAATCTGGTGGTGACCCATCACGAGTGGTGTCCCCCAGGGTTCAGTGCTGGGGCCTCTTCTCTTTAATATCTTCATTAATGATTTGGATGAGGGCATTGAGTGTATCCTCACTAAATTTGCAGATGACACCAATGAGGTGGCTGTGTGGATCTGCTGGAGGGTAGGGAAGCCTCACGGTGGGACCTGGACAGGCTGGACCAATGGGCCAAGGTTAATTGTGTGAGGTTTAACAAGGCCAAATGTTCCAGGTCTTACACCTTGGTCATCCCAACCCCATGGTGAGCTACAGACCTGGGGAAGTGTGGTTAGAGAGCTGTGAGTTGGAAAGGGACCTGGGGGTATTGGGTGACACTCAACTCAATGTGAGTCAGCAGTGTGCCCAGGTGGCCAAGAAGGCCAATGGCATCCTGGCTTGTATTAGGAACACTGTGGCCAGCAGGAACAGGGAGGTGATCATCCCTCTGTACTCAGCTCTGGTGAGGCTGCACCTTGAGCACTGTGTTCAGTTCTGGGCACCTCACTGTAAGAGGGACATGGAAGGGCTGGAGAGTGTCCAGAGAAGGGCAAGGAGGCTCATGAAGGGCCTGGAGCACAAGTCCTGTGAGGAGCAGCTGAGGGAGCTGGGGGTGTTTGGTCTGGAGATGAGGAGGTGAGAGGAGACCTCATCCCCCTCTGTAACTGCCCCAAGGGAGGTTGGAGTGAGGAGGGGAACAGCCTCTGCTCCCTAGGGACTGGGATAGGAGCAGAGGGAATGGATGGAAGCTGCACCAGGGGAGGTTTAGGCAAGATGGTAAGAAACATTTTTCATTGAGAGGGTTGTCAGGCACTGGAATGGCCCAGGACAGTGGTGGAGTCACCATCCCTGGAGGCATTTAAAAGGCGTTTGGGCCTGGTCCTTAAGGACGTGGTTTAGTAGTTAGATTATGGTGTTGGCCAAAGGTTGGACTGGATGATTTTGGAACCTAAAATGTTCTGTGATTCTGTGAGTCTGTGATCTCCTCACAGTCTGATGAATTCCACTTGCTCATCACCCACACTTTATAGCAGGAAATCACAGAATTGGGCAACTATCCTCAGAAAACTTCAGAAAATGAAGGAAAAAAAAAAAGGATGTGCAAGTGCCTGAGATTGGATTGGGCAGGAATGAGAGAATGAAGAAATTCTAAGGAGTTTTAATTTTTTTAATTTTTTTTCAGTGGTGAGGACAGCTGGGATGATATCTGCATTCGTGTGAAAATGGAGCTGCAACCAGCAATGGTATTTGTGTGCACGGATGTATCTTTCAATCAGAATGATGTAAACACTGCTGCAGAATTTTTTGACCAGGCTGTTTGAGAAACGTGATGGATTAAATATGACAAAAAAGATTCCTGGATGTTTATTTATCTGCCTTTTCATTTGTGCCATTTTCATGTTAAGCAAAGCTCTGGCTACCAGACCAATACTAAGCCTTGGGGGCAGGCAAGGCTGGGGGAGGAGGGAGCCACAAAGAGAGTGTTTTCCAAGCCTCATCTAATTTAAAGCATCTTTTGCTGAGTGGTGCAGCGAAGAGGATGTGGCTAACACAAATAAAAAAATCATAAAGGGATCAAAGTGTGTGTGCAAATTCATTCCTTGTGGCAGGAGCTCTGCCAGTTTGCTTGTTCGCTCGCTTCCCTAAAAAAAAAAAATTCTCCCCACCCCCATCCCCCTGTGACAGGGTGAGCAAATCGCATGTCAGAATCTCTTCTGGTTTTCATAAGGGTTCCAGCATTGATGGATGGCTGGGATGACACAGAGCCTGTACATTGTGCCCGAGATCTGAGCCTCTTCCCCTCCATCCCATGGTTACACATGAAACAGCCGCATGAGTGCGATCTATTTATAAGTGGTTCAAAGGCACCACAAATGTGGGTGGATGCTGGCTTGAAGATCCAGGCCACCAGGAAGCTCTCTAGCACTTGCAGGAACCTGACATTACCCTGAAGCCTGAGTGCTTCCTGGTGAGACAAAAGATGAGGAAAGCTTGTCTCCAAACTAAATAAAAAAAACCAACCAAGAAACAACTTTGGAACTTTGGAGCGAGGGTGATTCATATGAGGTGGCATCAACTGAATCAATTTTGGATTCTTACAAAGGTACTGAGGTCAAAAGGCATTAAAATAACTGAGTGGGACAAAATACTGCTGTGCAGCAGAGGTGTCTCTGGTGGTGGAAGCAGGAGTCTGACAAGCCCGAGATTTACATCAGGTATGAGAAAATCTGCAGGGATCAGGTTGGAAACTTCTACTGCAATGAACGTCACAGTTAGTGTGGAGACTGTGCTGGGCAATGCCCACTTGTATGGTCTGCTGGGAAAGGACAGGCAAGAGCTAAAGCCACCTCTGCTTTAACTTCACCACGGTTTGTTGTGCAAGCATCCGGAGCCAGCGATACCGCTGGTGGCAATGTCTCGTTTCACAGGGTGGTTGCAAACCCACCAGAGCAACTCCACAGACCCCCATGGGGCAAAGCCAGATGTCGGCTGCTCCATCCAACCTCCCACTCTGAGCTCCTGCTTCCTTGTGCATCCTGCTTAGATGATGGCCCTAGCCTGCATATGGCTGGGAAGAGGGGGCCTGGGACCCCAAAGAGTGCAACTGCAGGTGCCATCCCCATGTCCTGTTGGATTCTGATCCTGCAAAGCCGTTTCAGACATGGAGAAGAAAGCCCTTGCCTTCAAGGCATCCTCTGTGGCTATTGAGTAATGGGCTAGTGCCTAGTCCCAGGCCAGTTCTCCCAGTTTGACAAAGTCATACTGCTGTGGAAACCACACAGCACATCAAGGCCACGGTTGTGTTTCCTATGGGAGTGCTGGCCTGCTAGAATAACATCCGCAGAGAACAAAGGCTAAAAGCCTGGGCAAATCTGACTCCGGAAAAAGGGACATTCTAAAAACTGAAGGCAATATGCCTTCCAAAATCCTGTGGCATTGCTAATGAAAAATAAACATCCATTTTTACATCTGCAGAGCAAGGAAAAGAAAATTAAGTCAAAGCACAAGGTCTTGTTCTTATATTCTAGGAATGTAACCCATTGAAGATTGTCAAATACTGCATGCCAACACTTGGGAGAATGACAACAGCCTCTTTAAGTGCAATGAATCAAAGCACAAGAGTAAATTTCTATGGAACCCAAACTGCTATTCTTAGAAATTATCCAGAATAAAAAAATAAACAATTCATCAGAAAAAGAAATGTTCAAACTCACAGGGGAGGTTAACTCTCATCTGAGTGGAAACAAAACCTCAAATGAGCTACATCATCATTCCCACACTTAGTTAACTACAATACTGTTTAGGGACAGAACCAAGTGGTTGGAAGGCTGCAGAACTGGTCTCTTAAGAGGTAAAAAAGGCATAAAATAAGATTCACACACACACGCAGAGTGTTACTGGTCTAGAATGGGAGAGACGGACAGACAAGGGTGGCTCTGGGAAACTAAGATGCAGAAAAGAGATGGGCACAGCCTGGGATAAGGAGGTGATTTGTAGATTTGGAAGTGATTAAGAGAGTAGTCTACAATGTCTTAGGTCAGGAAGTAGACAGCTCTATGGTAAAGCAGTCAGAGGCATGGAGATATCTTCCTGTCCAGGAGTAACCCAACAGAGATACCCCAACACAGGGAAGATCTCAGCCAGCTTGGCTGCAGATTTGGTGGGTCCTTCAACACAGGACATCTCCAGCTTAAACTTTGATATTTTCTCCCCTAAAATTAGTAAATCACAAGATAAGATTTTAATGCCAGGGCTACCAAGTGAAAACACATTACCTGTATCTAGCCAAAATAGTTACTTTTAATGGAGAGCAGATGCCCTTGCACTTCCACTGCAGGGGAAAACAAAAGCAGATTGCTCTGAGCCTTATGGGACTCTGGTTCTTAGTTTACAGCCCTGGTACTGACACATGTGGGGCTGAGCATATTGGAGAAGGGCTGGCTTAGATGTGGTGGGATTCACATGGCACATAGACCTTTCTTGCCTTGCTGTGGGAATGAGAACATCTTGGAATTGTCCCACAGCCAAAGGGGGCTGAGGGCCCTGTGTGGATGGGAGGTGGTGTACTGATCTCTGCCATGGAAGTTTTGGGAGGAGAGAAAAAGGATATCTATAGGCTGAAAGGTGGAAATGCTCATTAGGAGATAGCACCCCGTGTTTACTTTTCTGGAGCCAATTCAAAATGTGAGTGCCTATGGAACAGATTTTTCTGCAAACAGACTTGCAGAGAAAAATATTTGCCTCACGTGAGATCTCCCCAGAGAAAAAAGCTGAAGTCAAACAAATTTGCATTTTTTTTAGAAAATAAAACCAAACAAAGCTTGAGCGACTCTATAAAAATTGTCACAACATCAGCAGCAGCAGAAAAAAAAGCCTGGAAAAACAATTGACACAAAATAAGCATGGAGGGGCCTCTTTTACTTGCAGGTATATTCCCAACAATTTCTTTTTGGATCACACAAACACCAACAAAGTCATTATAAATCAGTTCTTTTCTTTTATTACCAATAGCCACAGCTTGATGATTCAAACCACATTCAGTTTTCAGGAGGGAGATTTTGATCAAAGCATTTTTAAAATTAGATGAAAGAAGTATTATAAAAAATGTTCATGCAATATGAACCAGGAAGGGAAACTGGCTGTCCAGGTGAAATGCTGAGAATATACCAGAATAAAAACAAAAATAATAAAAACACAACCAAAAAACCAAACAAGCTGATAGTATGAATTACTATATAAACTCTCTTACTAGTCGAAAAAACTTAACAGAGGCTATTTCTTAGTTTCTAGAGAGAAGACTCCAATTAGCACTTTAAATTATTCTCGATTCAGTCAAGTTTTATGATCCCTCAGTGGGAGAATGTTATTATTTTTAGTCTGAATTTTTCCAGGCAAGCAACAGCATCTCAGGTATGAAAGGAATGGCCAAGTGTGACACAACTGGGTTCTTCAGGGCAGGATCTTTCCTTTTCAGATGTCCTCTTACCACCACTCTAAGTCATAGTTGGAGGAGAGAGAGAGTGAAAAGGAGATGATGGGTAAGGAAGAGGAAAGCAGAGATGTGCAGAAGAGCACATGCACCCCGAGAAGGTGCTTGTTTTTCTGGTGAGGGACTCTGGATGACATCCCAGCAGGCTGGTAGAAGTTCAGCTTGGCCAGCAAGGTTGTGTTCATCCTTGTCTGGTGGGTGTCTGTGTTTCTCTTATGCATCCAAGGAACATGATTAAACACAAAAAACTTTGCTTCTGTTTATTCAAATGGCCTTTCACCCTTGTTTTGGCAGCAGGGAAGGTGCTGGGGATATCATATATACCAGCTGTAATAGGGACTCAAGTTCCTTTCACCAAATAGCATTGCTACAGGGTTTCAGTGTGCTCCAGAGTGGACATATCTGCTCTAGCTTTAAACACACCTAGACTTCTGGAAGAAGTCTAGCCGTGGAGCTCAACACTGTCTGACTTACTCACTTATTCACTTACTTTTATTCTCTTACTGTGAATAAAATTTGGAGACTGCCAAGAACTCAAGATGAGTCTGCACTGAACTCTGGGCTTTACTGAAGATGTCTTGTTTGTAGAGACCGTGGGTATCTCTTCTCTTGGTTTTTCTAAGCATTGTCCAGGCCAGAAACTTTGTCAGGGAAGATGCTCATAGTTTTTTAATCAATAAAAGTGCCCAGCAGATATTCTCATGAACTCTCCCATGTCAGCCATGCCCTCAGTTCTGCAAGCAGCAGAGTGGCAGAAGCCAGCTGTCAAAATGAATGGTTTTGGATTCATTACAATCAAAAAGGCAATTAATTCAGGTCATGTTAGACCGATTTTTAATTGTTTTTTTTAATTTTGTTTTTCAGTTAATCAAACTAAACCACAATGGTAGCAATTCCAGGTGGAGTGAACAATTTTTTTTTAAAGTTTCAAAGAGAAACGCTGCCTTGCAGTTTTGACCAAGTGAAAATTGCATTCAAAACCTGACACGGAACAAAACATAGAGATGTAAAAAGCAAAGGAGGAGAGGCCACAATGTTTTATTCCAGAATATGTCAGAAGAAACCCACAACTTCAGAATTTTAAGAAACATTTCTCAATGCAGCTGCTCCGTGAGACTTACGCAAACTTTTGCAAAAATTTCCAGAGCTGGGTATTTTCACTGCAGAAAAACCCTCCACCAAGCACAAAACACTTGGCAAAACTTGTGTTGCTTTGATCTAAGCAGAAGATGGACTGTGCTGGAGACCCAGCCCAAGCAATGTGCTTTCATCATCTGGAGAGGCTGACGCTGAGCTAGGACAAGAGCCAGCAGCTCTATTTTGCAGATGACTAAAGCCGGGCCCATGTGTTTGTTTCTGAAAAGGATGCACAACTAAGGGGCTCTCTTGTGGGGCTCTTGGCATCACTGGCCACCCCCTCCCCCCAACTCTCATGACCATCAAGAGGCTTGTTGCTGTTTAGCAGCAGTTGTTCGTGATGCAGCACAAATGCAGATGAGCCAGGAGTCCAGGGAGATGTTACACAAGTGCACGGTGGGGCTGTGCCTTGAGCTGGGCGTTGGAGAACCAGAAGGGAGAGATGGTATTTAGCAGGGATCAGGCATGATCCCTGGGAGTCTGTGAAGCTGTTCAAGAGCTGGGTGTGATCTGCTGATGGTACAGAACACTAGCATTTTCTTTCCTAACCTTCAAACATACAAACAACATGCCAGATAAAATGTTGTAAAAAAAAATTCATAGTTCATCTTTTTTTTAGCATTCCCCTCTTCTGCTCTCTGTGTTCATCGACCCATTTGGGTTGGAAGGTGTCTTAAAAATAATCTTGTCCAACTGCCCTGCCATGAGCATGGACACTTCCTACTAGACCAGGTTGCTCCAAGCCCCATCCAACCTGAGCTTCAACACTTCCAGGGACGGGGCAGCCACAGCTTCTCTGGGCAACCTGGGCCAGTTTCTTACCACCCTCACAGCAAAGAAATTCTTTCCTAATATATCATCTAAATCCCCTCTCTTTCAGGTTCCCCCTTGTGCTATCACTCCATGTGCTTGTAAAAAGTCCCTCCCCAGCTTTCCTTTGCTCCTTCAGGTACTGGAAGGTGCTCTAAGGTCTCCCTTCTCTTCCCTCTGCTGAACAAGCCCATCTCTCACCCTGCCTCTTTCTCAGCCTCTTGTAATTCAAAGCATCAAATGAGCAGGATACTGCACAAGGGCAGAGGGCAGAGGGATACCTGATACCTTTTCTTTCTTTTTCACTTTTGTGATTCTTTCTGCTCATGTTTGCCTGATTTTCAGTGAGTTTTCTATAGGAAAAAGAATATGACATCCCTGACAGGCAGACATTTTTGAGTCAAGGTTTCCCTTCTGCTGGAGCATTTGTTGCCCCCTGAGTGATACAAAGCACAGTTTTGGATCAACCAAATGGCAAGAGATCCTTCTCCTGAGATTATGAGAGCTTCTTTTGTAGGATTGAAAAGCTGATAAGGAAAGAGGTGTGCATGAGAAAGGGAAGGAAAACATTCTAGGGATTCATGGAGGGGACAAGAATATTTTTGGTCTGGCTGAGCCATGTGGCAGGAGGATTAGAGTGGTTTCTTATTTTGTTGGAGCTCCTTGCCCATTCCTGATTTACAATAGAGACACAGGGTCTGTTTCCTTTTAGGGATTTAGCAGTGGAGTGAGTGCCCCTGCCTTTCTCCATCCGTCACGGGCTGGCATGGCACGCATACAGCAGGGTGGTTGGAGGGGTGGGAGTGGGGAAGCAAAATTGGCCAGAACCTCCTGTGCAGGCACTGCTGCTATTTGTGCTTTATTTGAAGAAATAATTAAAGTTTATTTTATTGCCGGGAAAGGCTGCCAGCCTTTATGATGACAAAATTGCTGAGTTTACTAGGAAGTTTTTTTATATAGGTTTTGAAAGACAGATCCTGCAATGACAGACACCAGAAAAGACCTGGGCTTTCTGGCTCTCCCATCACCCACGGCTATTCTGCAGATGCATTAACCCTTTGCTCTGACAGCTTCCTACAAACAGAAAACATTCATTCTTCCCTGGGAAAGTGGGTGCTCAGGAGGGTTTGAACTGAAGATCCAGACCTCAATGAACAAGTGTGTTGGTAAATGTTTGCTGCTGGTGCAATGGACCAGCTTCACACAGAAGGTAAAAGCTTCACATTGTGCCAAGGGAGGTTTAGATTGGATTGGATTGGATTGGAACAATTTCTTCCCCAAAGAAGAACTGTTTTCCCCAGAGAAATTGCCAGGCCCTGGAGCAGACTGACCAGGGCAGTGGTGGAGTCACCATCCCTGGAGGGACTGAAAAGCTGTATAGAAGTGGTGCTGGGAGACATGGTTGCTTTGTGGACAGTGTGGTTTTGGCAGCACTGGGTCAACAGTTGAACTTGATCATCATAAAGGTATTTCCCAACAAAAGGATAGTAAACTGTCCTCACAGGAGGAGATGCCTTCAAGGAATCCATTTCCTACAAGGGGGCACAAGTGGTGCTATGAGAAGACATTTCCTCTTCCTCTGCTGTAGGAGTGGAATTGCCAAAACAGCAACTACCACCAAAAAATGCATTTTAGGGAGAGTAGAATCATGTGCTGAATTGAGGAATTGAGGCCTGGCAAGACAGTGGGTTTTAAGGAGAAAAATACATGTTTAAGTTTTCTTAGGTGTCAAAATACTGTGCTTTGATGTATTAAAAACGAAAAGGTTTCACTTGGAAAGATTTCAAACGTTTCATTTCATCGTTAATATTCATTGATTGGTATTATTTTTCTTTTTAAAAGTGGCCTGACTTGGGAAGGTCTCCAAAATAGACCAGATTTAATTAAAATAGTTTTGTTTCACCTTAATTCATTGTGTTTGGTTTGGTTTGTAATAAAAAATACCCTGATTTCTGATTTGCTTCAGATCAAGTGCCCATGTCTGTGTGGCCATCATGTAGAAGCAATCAACCCTCTTCCCCCATCACGGTCTTCACCTCAGGTCTGATGCTAGGCCTTTTATCACACCCTGGGGATGGCAGGACTCTCTTCTGCAGATAAAAGACTGAGAATGACCCTAAACATAATTTACAAGTATGTTACATCTAGAGGAGAGCCCTCTGTCTGACTTCCCATCAGCTCTTGCATCAATATCACATATGTGATCGTGATACCATTCCTTCACTTCTGTTAACACCAGGTTTGAGCTCCTAATACCAGCTTCTAACATTTTGAACTTGTAGGCAGCTTTCAAGGATCTCCCGTTTTTTTTTTTAAAGAGAACCAGATCCAAACCTCTGTTGTTTTCTTTTTTCTTGTACTTAGAATATGGAATTTCCCCCCCATAAAATTTTACGGACGTGGGCTCAGATGGGCAACATTCAGATCTTAACCAGAGACTTGTTTGATCCACAAACCACTGGATCCTGAAAACCACCAAGAAGACAAGCTTTCTCGTACAGAAATTCAGTGCACCCTGTCATGCTGGGATGTTCAGGAAGCCTTAGGAGGTGGGGCATTTTCTGAAGGCCTCTTTGCAGCTGACTTTTTCCTTCCATACCCTTGCACAGTTGCACCCCTTGTTAATCAAATGTCTGGGATTTCTGGGAAGAGGAATATATCTAAAATATATATTAAAATGCACATATATGCACAGATACATCAATTCCTTCTTTAAAAACACAGTTTTCTGCAACATACATACATGTTGACTTCATTAAAAAGTTACAAAAGAGGTCATTGTCCTTCAAGTGGGTAATGAAATTGGGACTTTTGAGATCTTGAGCATCTTTTAAAATTTTTTGAAATAAAATTTAGCTACTTTAAAATGACATAGAAAGTTGCCAGCATTTCCCAAAACACAATATACTAGGAAAAAGAGAGAAACACTGGTGCAAAACAGTGAGGGAACTTTTCTTCATTCTTTTCCCAGCTCTGGTTGGCGCTTGTCCATGTTACTCACTTACAGCTTCACAGGTTAAGCCTTTATACTACATTACACCTGAAACTTAAGCAAGTACTTAAAGTTAACAGCTTTCTTGAATCATGCCATCTTTCTTTGAGGAACTGAGCCCTCTAAGGTGCTGAGCTCTCTGGCTCCCATCCAGCAGAGCACTCAAACACCAGCTTATATTTCACTGTGCTCCAGAACAAATTTAAAATTAAGCATGTGCTTAAGTGCTTTGCCAAAGAGGAGCAGGATTACTCACATACCAGAGTTAAGCATGTGCTTAAGGTGCTTTCCTGGATTCAGGTTGAAACAATTGGGAAATAATGATACTGTCTTTGGGCAGATATTGAAAAAAAAAAAAAAAGTAATTGAGAAAAAGAAAGTCATCTGCTTGTTCCAACAGTGGCAGAGTCTTCCACCTGAAAACAGTTTTATCTAACTCTGTCCAGATCATGAACAGTAAATGGAACAAGTCTCTCTTGTGTTTCTAGAACTGCTGTTATTACAGCACGTGATTGACAGCATTTCTGGGCTGCAGAGCCATGTTAGTGTCCCCATGTCATTGTAGGATCTGGACATCCCAGAGGGCCACAGAAGAGCTCTGAGTAAAGTGACAGGTGATGGTACATCAGAAGAGCACCCTTTGTTTGACAAGACCACCATCAGCAGCAAACCATCTTCATCTGGAGGGAGGGATGATGCAGGAGGGAGGAAGGACTTCTCAGCCCCAACCTAACTGTTGTATCTGACCCCACAGTTGGATTTCAAATGGCTGCCACAGCCACTTCATGGGACTGAGAAGATCACCTTCCCTTCCCTATCCAAGGCCTCAATAATAGCAGCCTGCAGGAACATCACAGTCAGTTGCACCTCCTCCATCACAGTACTGATCTGCTAGCTTTCTCTCCATTTTTTTGTCTCAAAGACCCTTAAAAACAGGACTAAAGTACAGCAGAGGACCCAGACCTGTACCATCCATCAGGAATCAGGACTGTCTGTGGGTTCCCTTGGGGAAAACCAACACAGCATTGTACCTTTGCCTCCTGCACACCATTAGGCTTACTGGAGAAATAAAACCATATGCCTTCGCCTGTTACCAGAGGAATCTGGACTATGTGGTTGAGACACACAAATGTAATGGTCTCAGGAAATAAAATGTTCTTTCTTCGGAGTAAAACAGTCAATCAATGTCAAATCCAGACCAAGTTCCCCAATGGTCAGAGACGGGTGGAGACAGGATCATCTGTAGAAATGTAGGTCTGTTAACCCTCCTGATTTTTTGGGATTCCTGTGACTAATATCACCCTCTCTACTTCCCTCCTACCATCCCTGAGCAGATCACAGCCAGTAACCACAGGTCCCAGCATGCTGGTCCCTGCCATTTACAAATACAGCCTGGAATAATACTATTTTTTTTTTTCCTGGTAATATAACACTTCCATCTACTGAAAAAATCAGAATGAAGAGAAGTGGTGATTTTTGCTCACTATGTGGGAAAGGCTCTGGGCTCCAAAGGTTTAAAATGCCCAGGGAAGGATGCTGCACTCTCATGTCTCCATTGTGTCATCTTCAGGGAATCTGGTTCAATATCTCTTCATTTGGTCCAGCACCCGTGGAGCTTCGTAGCAGGGAAAGCCAAATTTCCCCAGTCTTCTGTTAGTGTTACTAAAAAAATACCCCTAAATTAGGTCCCAAATTCCTGTGATCCTCATAGTGCTGAGCAGGGATGAATAGCTTTTGATAACAGTCCTGCATTTGGTGGTGTGGGGAGATTTATTTCCTGATCTTTTGCCCATCAAATCTTTTTCTGATCTTAATTGTCAATCACATCATATGATTTCTCCAGAGAAATGAAAATAGCAGCTATTTGTCTTGAGAAATTGCCCTTTGATGTCAGAATTCCAGGAAATAAAACACCTTTATAGTTATGGGATCCAGACTTGTCTGACTGGGATGCATTTCCATCAAGAGTCAAGTGTTTTTGTTGACTCAGGTTTTTGAGACGTTCTGTGCCTTTTCCAGGGATTCACAAAGGAGCATTCATGGCACATTCGTTTTTGCAAGAAGTAAACCAGCCAGGGTAATTTCCTTCAGGGACCCCCAGTCTGAAGGGTCCCAACAATCTCCCACTTGGAGGGAGTTTCTGGGGGAGCAATCCCCACCCTGACTGAGTCCAGGTCTCCCTGAGATGCTGAAGCAAAGCTCTGGACATCCAGATCTGCTCATGTGTTGGCTGTTTCCCTTCAGGCTCTTCAGGCACATTTTCTAACAGATTTGTGCATCAAAGGTGCTTCTAACACATGGAGCTCCTCTGCACACAAAGCCATCAGACACAGCCTCTGCCTTGAAGGATGAATTTTGTCCAGCTTTGGATGGTGGGCTGGTACAGTCCATCCTTGTCTCCACCATCCCAGACCACCCCTGGATCAAGGATGAGCCATACACCAAAATCTTCTCCAACAGGCTGGCAATGGCAGCATCAATTGATTTCTAACAGCTGAGCACTGGAGAAGGAAAACCTCCCTTTCACACAGCTCCATTTTTTGGATTGACTCTCTTGGTGTCACAAGGTCAGCCAACCACCACTATACAGCATGTCCATCTCCATCTGGAGAAGTTATTTCTAAAAAAGGACAACTTAGCGTGTCATATTTTTTTGGTAAAGATCCGAAGAGTGAGGGAAAGATTTAAGAAAAATTTGGTCGGTTCAACCTCATTATTTTTCCATTGGTCTCGAGGAGTTTTGTAGATTTTGGCTGCAAACTTGGGGATTAAATAAGTGCCATGACTTGGGGGAAGGATCCTTGTTGGTCTTTCTCATAAGAACTGCTTCCCAACCGTGTTGGCTGGCTGGGAGTGTGGGACTGCCACAGTGAGGACACATGTACATATATTGATCCTTAATACATGTTGCTACTTGCTAACCTTTTTCTTTCTACAACCAAGTCTGTGAACTCCCGTGATCCTTTCCAAGACGTCACTCACAGTTTCTCAGTTGCTGCTTTTTCTAATCCCCAGCTTTTCAGCCCTCCTTTTCCTTAGACATCCCTCTTTCACCTCCTTCCAGCTGAAACTTTCAGTTTTCATTTAGTTCTTCCCCCTAGCTCACTCTGGTTCCTTGTTGTGGCTGACTTGGCCATAGATCCAATTTTCCCTGGTTTACCCTCAGACTTCTAAAATCCACCACCTACCATTAAAAATAATAATAATAAAAAAATTACTTACAGGGCAAATTCCCCTTATTGGCTTCACAACGTGGATCACCTTTCCTCCCTTCTCTTACCAAATCCTCTAGTGCCTTCTCAAATTTGCAGGCTATTCCTTCTTCTTTTTTCTTTCCTTTCCACCAGCAATTATCAATCAACCTGGCAACCTGGGAGAAATTTCCTCTTGCTCCCAGAATGTGCCTGTGTGATACTCAGACCTCTCCAAAAGCAAAGGACTCTGGGACATACCTTCTTTAATGCCTTTTGAAAAAGACCTCCACTGTTCAGAGCCTGGCAGGTAGCTGGAGGAGGTGTTGGCATTATTTTCAAAGTGGCATTCCCAAGGTGGAGGCTTGAGTGGAAAATAAGACAATTTACTGCTTAGACAACATTGTTCCCTCAAATAAAGGCAACACAAGGGTCATGAGCACACATGTTTGAGCAAGGACTGTTTATTCTGACATGGAAACCTTCTGAAGGTTTCTGGGGGTTGCAGTCCAGCCCCATGGAATGCTCATTGCCAGGTGTCAGCACGGGGGATGAACGGATGCCAAGTGATCAATACTTCCATCTCAGTCGTGGCTGGAGGTGACCAAGCCTGGCCCTGGCAAGATCTGGGCTAGAGCAGCTGCATCTGCACAGCTGAGCCCTGCAGATTGAAGCCAGCCATTGCACACCATCTGAGAATAACTGAATCAGAGTCATTTTTTTAATGGGAAAGACTTTGCAGATCATCAGATCCAACCATTAACCCAGCACTGCCAAGGCCACCACTAAACCATGTCCCTCAGCACCACATCCCCATGGATTTTCCATTCCTCCAGGGATGGTGACTCCACCACTGCCCCGGGCAGTCTGTGCCAGGGCCTGACAACCCTTCTGGGGAAGAAATTGCTCCCAATATCCAATCTAAACCTTCCTGGAACAACTTGAGACTATTTTCTTTTGTTCTACCACTTGTTTCTTTGGCAAGAGACCAACCTCCCTCACCCTTTCAGGCAGAGAGTGAGGAGGTCTCCCCTCAGCCTCCTTCTCTCCAGGCTGAACACCCACAACTCCCTCAGCTCCTCCTCACAGGACTTGTGCTTCAGACCCTTCCCCAGCTCTGTTGCCCTTCTCTGGACACATTCCAGCCCCTCAATGTCCTTCTTGTTGTGAGGGGCCTCAAAGTGACCTCAGGATGCAGCCTCACCAGTGCCAAGCACAGGGTGATGGATCCCTGCCCTTGTGATACTGGCCACACCAGTGCTGATACGAGCCAGGATGCTGTTGGCCTTCTTGGCTACCTGGGCACATGCTGGCTAATATTCATCCACTGTTGACCAACATCCCCACGTTCTTTTCTACTGGTCAGCTTTCCAGACACTCCTTTCCAAGCCTGTAGCATTGTGTGAGGTTGTTGTGACCCAAGTGCAGGACCTGACACTTGGCCTTGTTGAACCTCATACAATTGGCCTCAGAAGGCCAACTGAGGGAACTATGATGGAGAATCAACCTCAAAAAGGGGTTTAACAGTTCACAGTTTACTGCTTTCCACCGTAAGTCAGAGCTGGAAATGGTTGGCAGAGCACTTCTCTGGACAAGATCAAAAGAGCAATGCAGCTCAGACACTGGATGATAAATTTCCTGGATGTGTTTGAGTTAGGCATGCAGTGTTGGAAGACGTGTGTGGAAATGGATTAAAGCACTGCAAGGCAGGACATCCTCTCAGACACCTGCAAGATGATTGCCCACCTGCCAAAAAGCTGATCTATGACAGGTTTCACAGAAGATTAGCAGGTAGCAGGTTATGTATTGAGTACTGAAGACATTTTTATTATTATTTTTTTACTTGTTCTAAACTAATTTGCTGAAAAATAAATTATTTTTCATAAAAGATTTTTCAAAATTAGGCTCTGGGTACTTGGCATTTGATGTTTCCAAATGGCTGATAATTCTTATTTTTGAAAGAAATTATTCTAAGTTGCTTTAGAATGTGATGACTGGTAATTGTATTTTTACTGGGGCTGGAGGCTGTTAAAAAAAAAGAGGGAAAATAAGTAAATGAAGCATCATAATTTATCTGAAATAGAATTTTATCCCTTGCAGATCTGAGATGGTCAAATTTTGATTTGATTTCACTTTGATTCCAAGTTTAAATTTTTTTTATTATTATTATTTTTTCCTTGTTTACTTCCTTGTTCTCAAAAAAATATTAACATTTATTTCAGAAGAGGTAGGAAAGCTGTTTCTTGGTCAGTCTTGTCTGAGACTCAGTGATCATTTTTATCACTTCCTCCCATAAATCCATGAATCTGAAGTTAATAGTTAAGCTTTTTCACAGGTTAACATTCATGAACTCTCAACAAAGAGCCCCACTGCTTGGTTAGGAATTATGCTTGTACCTGCACACCATTTGCCTTCATCAGCCTGCAAACTGAACACTGTGTTGAGTGGCATCTTGTGGTACCTTTTCCATCATGGTTGGACTTTCAGAGAACATCTCAATTGCATTTGGCTTGCATATTCTGCACATGGGTGAGTTCTGCAGGGGACATCTGGTTTGCTACATGTCAGCTTGCTCTGTAGTTCTGCAAGAGATCTGTGACAAATGAATCCCAGAGATTTCCTTCTCTTGGTGTTGAATTCGAGAGCAGATTTCCAAAACTGTACCTAATCTTGTGCAGAGGAATCTGATTCAAACCTGTCCACAGGACTTTGGCTCCAAACTTTTCAAGAATTCATTTGATTTCATTTGGATGTCCTTCAGCTAACATTTCCCTCCAGAAACAAACTCTCTCCTAAGTAGAGTCCAGAAGGAAATTTGATTCAATATGATCATGCATTTGTCAGTGCATCTGGCAAGTGATGTGCAATTTTATAGCCTTCAACTTGGGAGTCCATATTTGGGCACCAGTAGAGCTTTCTGAGCTTTTTCTGTCATTATGATGATTCCTTGATGAAACCCATGAGCAAGAGTGATAGACTTGGCTTGAAGCTGTGGAAAGCCAGTCAGACTGTGACAGACATGTCTCATCTCCACTGTGGGACAGGAGGTCCTTGGGAAGTATGTGAGGGCTGAATCAAGAAGTGTTACACACGTGGTGTTCTTCTCTCCCTTTAGCTGCAAATAATAATTTCTATCCTGGGTGGAAAAGCTGCTGGGGTGAATTTTGGGAAAAGGCTGTAGGGCATAATTGAAGTGATAAAGTGCAGGATGGCCCATTGTTTAGTAGAAACCTGCATCCCTGAGAAGACCACGTAGCCCAGAGCAATTTCCACTCCCAGATTATTCCTTACCAAAGAGCTACTTCCATCCCTCTGATTCTGGGTGTCAGCACTCAGACCTCTGAGATCAGTGAGGGGATTTAATCAAAAAAATAAACTCCCTCAGCAGTTCCTAGGCAAACTCCCTGTTATCTGGAGCCCAAAGCCTCTAAAACCTATTGCTGATCATCATTAAAGTGAGCACTGGCTGGAAGTGAGCACAGCAAGGCACAGCATGGAGCAGTGATGCTGTGTGATCATAGCACCAATGTCAGCCACTGTCAGGGTTCGGGATGAAAATATAAGGCTGCAAAAATGAAGTGAAAAAAAAGAACTGGTGCACCTCCTACCATATCAGCCTTTATGCTTGAAAATGAAAGAGAAACCATTAAAACCAGTGCACGTGAGCCTGTGCTAGGCAGTGCTGGCAGATTGATGGTCTGTGCTACCCAGGAGTCTTAGTACTGACATCCATGGGGTCATTCACCTCTATACCACTGCTTGACTTCAGTATGAACCACACCAGGAGATACAAGCCAGCCCCGGCTGAGGAAAGATATTAGAAAGGCAGAAGGAGGGAGTGAGGAGGGGAATATGAGGTCATATGCACAGACAATATGTTAGGTACCCATATTAGAGTGAAGAACAGAGCCATCAATTTTATTAAACAAGCTTCCAACTGGTAATGAAGTTTGTTCTTCCAGCTATTGCAATGAAAGCAACATCTGGCTTGGAGCCTTTCAGGGGCCAAATCCTTCTCTGCTGCAACCCTATCACTGTCAGCAGAGTTATGCCAAGGAGGAATTTGCTTGTAAGAAACTGAGGTGATGAGAGGGGCAAAGACTTTGGAGTCCTACCCAAAAAGCCCCAAATCTTTTTGCAGGGCACATTAGAGAAACAGAGTTCATCACAACTTTAATTGCTTCCCCATACACCAGTGCAGGATAAACAAGGGGAATTTTTTTGGCTTTTTTTTCATAATTAGCAGAGGTAAAAGCTAGCATTTCCTTTTCTTTTTCTGATTTATTTCCATAGCAGCTAAGCCACAAGATCAGGGCAGAGACAAACTTAGCCAGGCAAAATTTGGAGAACATCTGACTGATTTCTAACCTCCCCAATTAAAGTCCAGTAAAACATAAGGGAAAGGGGAAGGAAAAAAATATTATACTTTTAAAAGCACTCATTGAGCTTCAGCAGTCGCTTTGTTGAGCTCTCCATAGCTTGTTTCCAATTATTTTAAGGTGTCCAGAATTTACAGCAACAGGGAAATAATCTGCCAGTACCTAAGGCAGCTGCCATCATCTGTGAAGCTGGGTACAAAGGTGAGACAGTGGAGGAGAGAGACCTGGGACCAAGCCACTTGCTGGTGGCTCAGCTGAACTCAGTGCCACTCGTCCCTGCTCCATCTGACCTGGAAGCACAGGGCATGGTGGATGGCTCCAGGTTACACCCACTGATGGAGCATCCAGCTCCTGTGAAGGGTCAGGGTTTTCCCAAGGTGCTGGGGATGGTTGCAGGGGCTGCCAGACCAACCTCTCAGCATCAGCTACTGTGCTTTCTCCGTGCTGAGATGCTGCCTGAATGCTGACATGTTAACAGTGAGGTCCCTTCCCTGCACATAATACAGTGCAAAGGAATAACAGGATGCATTAATGTCATTTCAGATAATAATATTCTTCTCAGAGTGGGCTTTCTGGCACCGTATGTCCCTCTGTGAGAGAACTCGATCCCTATCGTTCCAGCATTAGTTCTGAGCTTGAAAGCAATCCATTTGGGCCATTAAAATGACTCGTGAAATGTGGGATAGTTATCAAGTAATTAGGACCACATTTCCTTTTTCTTCGTGCCTGGAACTCTTCACTGTGATCTCAGTTCACCTTCAGCTTTGCTTCACTTTTGCCTCCTATGGACTGACATCAGTGCCAGCTTTGTGGATGGTACTTGTCTTCCATTTCCTCCCCCCTTCTTGCTCCAGTGGCATTTTCAACCTGTAGCACATATTTCATATGCAAAAAAAAAAACAAAAACAAAAACCAAAAAAGAGTTTGGAAAGGTGCTGGGGAAGGTTTCCCCATTTTCCATCATTATGTTCAATGAGAGCTGTGGTGCCTCTCAACCTCCTCTCGTAAAAAATGAGATAACTGTAGCTGACAGAACTATCCAGGTGTCCTGTCCCATGGCCAAGAGTGAAGCTCCTGGAAAGATCTGCTGATGTACAAAACTAAAGGGCAATATGTCCCCCAGTGATGTTGGAACTACCACAGAGCTTGGAAAACACACCTGAGTACCTGGCTCCGCCGTACTGCTGGAACCTGGTGAGGGGCTGAAGTCCCCACTGGATGGCATTCCAAAGCCCTCTGCTCCTTTGCTTCAGGCTGCCCTGGAAAGTGTGACTCTCATGGACACTGGTGGGGCAGGGACCTCAGGGTGATGTGTGGAGAATACCCCTCCCTCCTTGCCTCTGAGCTCCCTCAGGGCAGATGGCCCTGGACTGGAGCCACAAACTGAAGCCACTCACACCCTCCTGAGATGATCTCTTCTCCCCTAGGTGTTTTTTTTTTCCCTTTCTTTTTGCTTGCAGATGTGCTTTTCCAAGCCCAGATGACAAGAGCTGTGCAGAAGCCAGCACTAGCAGCACCTCTCTGCTGGAGGAGAGCCCAAGAATGTCAATGCTGCCTCTGGCAGGAGGAACGTGAATGTGCAGTGGCCTCATGGAGGCTGCTACAGGTCCTTGTTCCTGTCTGTGTCTCACACTGTCAGGGTTCGCCTGGCTTTGGCCACCATAAGCCTGAAGAAGGCATCAAGTGGAGTGGTCCATTTGGCCATGGCTGAAGCTCACAAAGACATCTCTTCCAGCTCCATCCCTCCAAGGGTTTGGTCACATTCCAGATCTATTTTTAACCAAGAAAATAGTTAATGTAAACAGGCTTCACCTCTGCATGCTATTTCCCCTCCACCCTCACACAGTCAGTACTGCTCACACCCAACTCCTTGTCACTCTGTCACTGTTCCACGCTGTCCGGGGAAGGGAGCAGTCCTGAGACCCAGCCATGCCTTCCCATGACACACCCCACCACCTGGCCATGGACAACCTTATCCTATAGGCCTTGCCACATATATCTTTCCTCAACCTCAACCTTCTTCTGGCTCTTGCAGAGATGGATCTGCAAGAAATCACCTGAAGATTTTTCTGACTGTTTTCTTTGCTGTGGGTGTGGTGAGACACTGGCCCAGGTTGCTCAGAGGAGCTGTGGCTGTCCCATTCCTGGAACCTGGTCTGGTGGGAGGTTTCTTTGTCCATAGCAGGGGAGTTGGAACTAGATGATCTTTAAGGTCCAGCCCAAACCATTCTATGTCTCCACATTTCTCTCAACACCATGGGAACACAGATTACAAACCTTCTGTCCTACCCTTACCTCCAGAATACCCAATGAAATCCTCAAGGAAGTTTATCTCCCAGCAGAGGAGTGCCCAGCTGGGTGTGCTCCTCACCATGCTTCCCTTTCTGCCTTCTGGCCCTGAAGCATCCATTCATTATGAAAAGCAGCAGAGCTAAGGACAGCAAGTCCCAGAAGCACCTGGCTGAAGTCACTAAAAGATCAGCTGGGAATGAGTCATGTTAGCAGTCCAAGCCCAGGAAACTCTGCCAGGTTGCTCCATACAGGACTGAAATAGATTATAACTGGCTGATTACAGTCCCTGGCCAAGTGCTCGTGAGTGGCTTGCAGGGGGATTACAAGGATAAGGGATATTATTAGCACTGCTATTTATTATTTGGGAAGCTCTTCTACTGTCTCAACCATCAGCAAGATGGTCCCTGCCCCTAGCATGTAGGATCGTCAGGATCCAAGGGCATGACTGGAGCCAGGAGCAGAGGGATAGATGTGCTAAAACTCAACTTGATCATCAGTTCATCCTGACTGGAGACAGTCCAAAGCCAGGAATTGCCATCCCACATCTCTGACTGAGGGCTGGCTGCTATTGAGCCCTGTGAGGTTGGAGTGGGTGTAGAACAAAGTGGTAGAGACCGGTGTAAAACATCTCACACAGGGTAAATGTTGCAGCACCAGGCCAGGTATGTGCACCTGGAGGGCAGGAAAAGCTCTCTCAGGCTTGGCTTTGGCTCACAAGCCAGAAGGGAGATGAGCAGCTAGGGAGGTACCAGCCAGTTTGCCCTGTGAACCTCTGCTGTGTGGTCACCAGGTGTGGAGGATTTGGTGCTGTCACCTAAAACCCTGCTCAGGAAGGACTCTTCTTCTGAAGGTGTCTCAGCTTCCCCCTGCTGAAAAAGAAGGGGTGGAAAATATGATCCCAGAGCAGCCTAAAAATTAACAATGCAGAAGCTTATTTTTAGGAATCTCATTGCTCATAAGCCAGATTTTCACCCAAGTCCCAGGCTCTGGAAGGGGAAGAGGACAAATAACTGGACTCTAGAGCTCCTCAGATGATCCGTGGTATCTCTCCACTCCTTGGTGGTGGTGGTGACATGTCTAGACACTCTGGGAAGCATTCAATAAAGAGAAGGAAGGATGGGCCCTGCTGTTAGGAACAATGCAAGAGGAACAAAACGGCCCATTTTCATTTTGTGCAGCTGTCTTTTAAAAGGACTATTAGGTCACTGAAAGTTTTACTTACAGCAAAAAATAACACACACACACAAAAACCCCAACAAAAAACTGGAAATGAAACTGTATATATTTTTGGGAAATTGATTTTTCTATTTTAATAGGTTTCCCTTTCAACTCTTTTCCAACTGATTTTTTTTTCTTTGAGTTCAGTGATTATTAATAGCTGTAGCACTAATGTGCTTGGAAAAAGCTCAAGAGCCACGTTTTTTGGATTATAAAATATCTGAAAGATATTTTTCTTTTCTTCAGCCAACAGTTGCCCAGTTTTCCCAGCAGACATTATTCCATGCCATGGCACTGGATACATTGAACCATAATTTGGCTTTAAAGAGAAGGAGGAGAAGCCTGTTGCAATGTGGTCATCACTTCTGCCATAGAGCTCTCTTTGTGTCCATGTACCATATGATGTTTGGGTAGAGGGGAATCCAGGGACTGCCCTGGTCCTGGAGGACATACTTCCACTTGCCAGCACATTAAGGCTTTTCCAGTGTCACTAAAACCCCCAAACTATTGGGGTGTGGGGCTTTTGTTTGGTTGGTTATAGGGTTTTTTGTTTGTTTGTTTGTTTGTTTTGTTGTTTTTTAGTTTTTTCAAAAGCAGAATCCAAAGTTCCATGGGCTGTGGATAGACATAGATGTGGTCTGTCTATCTGGAGACTATGCCACAGTGGCAGCAATTCCTGCTTACCAACTTGCTTTTCAACAGATTTGTGGAGTTCCCAGCAAGGGGGAGAGCAGACGTGTCAGCCAAACCATCTTCAGGACATGTCTACACCACTACTGGAGCTATGTGGAGGTGGTTCAACAAAATATAACTCTATTCAACAAGAAAAGCCACAGCCAACACAGAGTCAAGCCACTGGGGAAGTGAAATAGTAGGTTTTGATCACCCAAACTAGGCAACCCTCTTCTTCCCTGGGTTCCACTCCAGTGCCTGCCAGCACTTCCCATCTCAAGGGCACACAGACCATGCTCCATGGCTCAGTTTAGGTGTATCCTGTT
This sequence comes from Florisuga fusca, assembly GCA_038090715.1. Lineage (NCBI taxonomy): Eukaryota > Metazoa > Chordata > Aves > Apodiformes > Trochilidae > Florisuga > Florisuga fusca. Next base: position 1,714,773 of record JAAWXA010000048.1, read on the forward strand.
CTCCAAACCAGGGAATCCAACAGTGGGAAATTCAACCTGATTGACATGGTTCAATGTTACATTGGCTTCACTTTCAGCAAAGGAAGCCCAAAGCATCTCAATTCCCATTGATGGGGAAATATACCCAGTACAGAAGAAATGCAAAGCAGTGGTCCAGTGGCAGATTCCCATCATTACAACTGTCAAGAGGAGATGCCTAGGAAAATCACTTCATAAACAGAGAACAGACGAAGGCAGCTGTTTTCTGGCAGACCTTGCAGCTTTTAGCAAAATCCTACCTGAGACCCAAAGCTCAGGATGTAGTGGATGTGCCTCTAACATCTGCCAACCTCCTGCTGTCCTTCTTGAGTGGCTTTTCTTGTTGGAGCAGAAATGAGATTCTGTGGCACGGGTCACGTCAACCTCATGCTGATGGCAGAAGGGATGTGGATTTCCCAGTCTCAGCAGTTATGGCACAATCTTCTTGTACCTCTCAGTTGACCTCCTGGCTCTTCATGGTGTAAAAGTGATTGCTTGCAGATGTCTAAATATCTATTGCCGGGAGCACAGAGTGCCTAAGTCATCAGAACAAGGAGTTTCCCTGTTTGATCTCCAAATCATACTCTGCCATCTGAAATTCATCATCTGCCTCTATCGCAACAGAGCAAGAAATCAATATGCATTTTCATGTGCAACGGTCAAATTTAGAACATACATTTTAAGGAAAAGTCAGAAATTTCAGCTGTAATAGAACTACTAAGTTTTAAAAGCTGCATAAAACATGATGGATGAGCAGAATCCACAGTAATAGAGTATTTGGAGTGCTCTTCTTATCCACAAACCTATCTAGCATCCATCAGATGGGCACAGTGTCTCTTGTAAGCAGATTGGAAGGGTCTGGGAGTCCTTCCTGGTGAGGAGAAGGGGACAGAGCAGAGGTGAAGTCTGGTGACTCTTCCCCACTGTATGGAAGGACTGTCAGTAGGTCAAAGAGTTCAGTGTTCAAAGTTCATGGGCGTGAACTCTGCATGCATGGACACTAGAACCAAAGCACAAAGGGAACAGTTTTAATCTGAAAAGAGGGGAGATTTAGATGATGTATTGGGAATAAATTCTTTGCTGTGAGGGTGGTGAGACACTGTCCCAGGTTGCCAGAGAAACTGTGGCTGCCCCATGCCTGGAAGTGCTCAAGGCCAAGTTGGATGGGGCTTGGAGCAACCTGGTCTACTGGAGGAATCCCTGCCCATGGCAGGGTGGTTGCAATGAAATTATCTTTAAAGTCCCTTCCAAACCAAACTAGCCTGTGATTCTATAAAAATAAGGAGACCAGTAGTATGCAGACCTATGAAATAAGAGGAGGTAGGGTTCATCTTCAACTATCATCCCATAACACTGTTTAACCAATATTTCCTATATATCTCCATTTTCCAGTGATTCTGGTAAGTTTGTCTCTCTTCTATAAATAACCTTGAGAGAGAAAGAAAGAAAGAGAGAAAGAATCCCAGTCTTCACAGAAAGAGGGTTTCTAATCTTCACAGAGGCAGAGACTGGGATAACCCAAAAGCTCAAAAACTGGCTGGCAAAATTAATGACAATTTCCCACTAACTGTTAAAATAAAACCCTCTGAGTTTGTAACAGTTACAGATCCAGGGTGTCTTCTTTTCTCCAATTAAACTCTACTTTCTGGAGGTTCTGGGTTGGCTGTGCTATGGTATGAACTTCAGAAAAATAAATTGATGGGTTTTTTAGCAGACATATCCAAAGTAAGTGGGCAATACCTCCAGCCCTGCTTTACATGCTCTGGTATGGAAGAGAGTACTCTGGTCACCTCTGAGGATTGCTATTATTTTTTAAACATCATCAAGAGAAAGGGAGGAGGAGGAGTCAAAACTCTTCTCAAGAGCTCTGAAGCCTGCAGAGGTCATTAGGAGAGGCCAATTATCATTGTCTCTGCTCAGCTGAAGATGTCCCTCCTTTAGCAGCCACTTCATGCTGGTTTTCATGGGAGCTCTGGAGCAGCAAACTCTCAGTCAGCACATCTCTGTGGAGAGGTTCAGGTGTTGGCAGCCCTTTTCCAGAATTGAAGTTTTCATCCATCTGGGTCTCCATTTCCTTCCCAACTTTGCAGGTTATGTCAGCAGGAAAAAAAGAAGCCAACCAAAATTCCAGCCCTGGAGCAGGAACAACGTATGGCAGCTCAGGGGTCTGTCCTCTGCTATCTGAAAAATTTCAGGAGTGGAGGAAACCCCCATCTGTTTCCCAGATACTGAGGGAGGCTGGTGAGTATTGCAGAGAGCATGAGACCAGACAGGCTGTTGTGTCAGAGGCCTTAAAAAGTGTTTTCCTTGGATTTTTGTTTGAGACTAGCAAGGCTACACTTTGGAAGAGAATTCTCCTATGGGCAAAGGCACCTTCAGCCTTCTGCTAAACATTATGGGGAGAGAGAAGCAGAAAGGGTCAATCCAATGCCATCTGAGGAACATGGGACAAAACCATGACAGAGCTGAGCCTTCCCAAATCTCAGCCCAGATATTTAACTAAAACCATTGTTCCACTCTTCAGCCCAGCTTCTTGACCTGCCTAGCACTTTCACCACTTCAGCTGGCATCTGGGGCAAGGCTCTGCTCTCTGTAGCATGAATTATTTCTTCCTCCCTTTCTCTTGATGATGCTTAAAAAAATAATAGCAACAATCTTTGAGCAAATACCATGTAGCAGTCAATAAGGAGAAATGATTTTTAGATCTCAAGGTATTGGATCATCCTTTGTTATGGCAACGAAACTCGTTATTCCTTGTTTCCTCTGGTCTTTTATACACATCATAGTCATCAAGGCTTCAATCCAGCTTGCAGTAAACATTAGAAAAGCTCGGGATTTTAGAACTTAATTGTTGCATGACTGGTAAAAACATTAAAAAAGAGCGTAAAGAAGAAAGGCTTTCATAAAACAGTCTTGTAAGGAAGGAGGGGGACTCTAGCCTGGGGAGAAACCTTGTGTCTCTAGAGAAATTGTCTTTGGCTTTGGGTGGGGAAGCTACAGCAGATGACATCTGGATGTCCCTTCCAGGCTGCATGATCCTACGGGTCTACAACACCAAAACCCCACAACAAACCCAGAGCAGAACACGGGCAGGCCGGAGGCTCCAAAAATTATGAAATGCTGCCTGGTTTCCATCCAGAGCAATAAATCTTTCCTCACAGAGGTTACTCTATGCTTGGACAAGGTTTGCAGAAAGGTTTTCCAAGTTTCAGCAGGGAAGTTCAGAGTAAATACTGGAACCAGGTGTGCTGTGCCTTTTGGGGGCCTTATTGCAAAGTTCATGTACAGCTACAGGAGATAGATACCTGCTATGGCAGACAGGGCAGGAGGAAGGCCATGAGCATCCATTCTCATTTCTTCTAGCAAATTCATCTCAAGCAACATCTTTGATATTCATGCTGGCAAGACAGAAGCATTATAAAGTGCACACAGAAAGGATGTCCAAGATCCCTGGGTAGAGAAACCATCTCTTCCTCTGTGCCATTTTACTGCACCTGGCAGGAGCTGCCTGAGTGACCAGAGATCCTGGATGAAGCAGGGTGTCATTTCCCAGTCTTCCCCATCCAACCAAGATAAAACTCCTTCTTTTGCAATTTTGTTTTGCTAGAACATAGCATGTTTTCTTTAGCCACCACCTGTAGTATCATCTCAGCTGTTTGGAGTAAAAAAATCCCCACGAAAACAGTGCTTTGGAAAATAAGTTGGATTTCAGCATTTTCAGGGCAAGACATCTCTATTTCAAAATGCACCAGTTCTTTTTAAGGAAATGTCAACAGAAGAAAGATAACCTGCTTGATTTGACCTGGGCTTTAAATTCTACTAAGGAAAAAAGATCCATTAAAAAACCCACAAACCTACAAATAAAGAGATTTGAAGGGAGCTGGCCAACAAGCAGAAAAAAGACCAGCTATTCAAAGCTGTGATCACTGGGTGCTTCAGCACCAAAACAGCAACTCTGGGGTCATTCCAGCTTTCTTTTGTCTCCCCTATCTCAGACAAATGTGATGCCCATACTTCAACTGGAGGGAAAGAATACTCTCAACATCTGCCAGTAGGGAAGGTCAGACATTTCAGTGTTTGCTCTATGCTTTGAAGCTTTGAAACAACACAAAAAGTTGAAATTCCAAATAAGGCTCCAGACTGTTGTCTAGGAAAAAAAAAATAAAAAAAATGTCAGAACTGATGAGATGTTCAGGTGGCTTGAAATGATAAAGATTAGAAAAGGAGTTGAAATGACTGCAAAATGCTTACTCTCAAGTAATAATTACATTATTAAACCTCAGTTTGCCTGTGTGTCTTGTCCTATGGAGAGAATGCATGTCCCATACCCTGGAGGCTGTCAGCAGAGGGAGATTTGGGAGAAAGATGACAATACAGTTTCTGTCTTTATCATACTCCATGTAGCTCCCACAAGTTCTTTGTTGGACCATGCAAATGTAACCCCAGATAAACACTATTCCCATGGTCTCAGCCAGCACGAAAGTCCCTCTTCATCTCCTGGACATTCAGGTCCAGCCAAGGGCACAGCCATAATAAAAAAAAAAAGAGCTGGAGCTGATCTTTCCCTGAGGGAAGTGGAAGTGTATTCTGGATTGATTTGAAACTGATCCAATCAAAAGAATGAAATATTCCCCAACCGGGTCAAACTGACCAAAATGAAGTGTTTCATTTCAGGTTTGTCTCCCCTCACCCTTAAAAATAAAATATAAAGAAAAAAAATATCAAAAGAAAAACACTGAAAGTTTTCAGCACAATATTCCCCGTGGGAAACAGCAAATCTGTGGAAGTGGCAAGTTCCCTCAGAAGAATCTTTCTCATCCACTTACGTGTGCAATCTCCAGAAAGTCTGTTACCTAGATCTTGGGTCTTCCCAGGAATTACAGCTCAGGTGCCTCTTGTCCTTAAATGTCCCTAAATGAAGGTCCCTGCTTAGAGGACCTTAGAGGAAATTTTCCCAAATCCATTGCAGAAAAAAAGATCCATCTTTGGACATGATGATCTTGACACCATGCCCTACTTAAAATAAGATTCCACCAAACACTGGTCCCCCACCCCATCCCTTTTCTGGTGCTTGTGTTTCTGCAAAAATAATGTATATACATATATGTATACGTTACAGATGTGTATGTTTGTGTGTTAGAGAGAGAATGTGTAAAAAGTCATGTTTTTTCATGGCTAGAAAACACCATCATCCTTAGGGAGGAATTATCCCAGCAGAGCAGATGAAGCAGGACTATCAAAGCATTGAGCCATATATGTCTCTGATACATGTCTGAGTGCTGACATGAAGCCACCTATCCTCAACCAGGCATGACAGCAACATACCAGGGCCCTGGAAAAGAGGAGGAAAACCTAACGCGTTTTTCTCTTCCATTACTGCACAGCTCAGCCTTCACCAGCACCTTGAATATCTTTCCCGTAACTGCTGTGCCACTGCCTGGAAAACAGGGCACGATCATTTGCCCCTGTGTTCTCTCTAGCAAGTTGAAATATTGAGAAACAATAAATTAGAATTCAGAGGATTTTTCTGAGAGAAGGAGACAGGAATTAACAAAAGGGGGATGCTCCGGGGAAACTGTGAGCAGGTTAGGGAGGGCATCCATCAGGACTCCACCACTGAACCACCTTTCCTCCTCCAAAAACTGAACTTTCAGCAGATCCATTACAAGGACTTGCCACATTGCACCAGCTAGCCAAGGACTTGTGCAATTACGTCAAACATGTTTGGAGTGCACAGTGTGCAAACGAGATGTAATGCAAAATTATGTGTTTATTTCTGAACATGAAGCCAAGCAAATCCATCCATGGCTACTTTGCCATATGAATGAAATCTACCAGCTTAAGATGTCTTGCAGTATTTCTTCTTTCTTCTTTTTCACTAAAGAACCTGGATGAAATGCTTTTAATAAAAGCTCCTTTTTTTTTTTTTTTTTTTTTTTTTTTCAATACATACATATATCAAAGTTCAAATAAATCTCTGCTATAATCAGAAGAATGCAGAGAATTGTAAAAGTTTAGAAGGGGTCACTTCTGACTGGCCCTTACTCCATAAAGTACAGTTTGATGTCCTGTAGTTTATAGCCATACAAAGCCAAGCTCTTCTGCATTCAGATTGGCTGTTAATGTTGTAATGATGTTTAACTGCTGACAAATTAATTACAGGTGGGGAGCACAGTGCCCATTCAAGACAAGGACTGTTTAAGTGAAAAAATCTGTCATTTTTATTTGGTTGCTTTTTTATGCTTCTTTTTAATTCCCTCAAGCAAACAGATTAAGGAACATCATAGCCCGTCAAGTGATGGATGTTTGTAAAAACACCATATCCCTTTGATGCATCTATCGTGTGCTGGAGAAGACAGAGAGGGGTTTTCTTTCACTTGCAGTGTAGCTTCTTTTTTATTTTTTGCCACTAATTATGGAATTTCTCATTAAAATAACAAAAACCATGGCTGGCTGGGATTCCAGCACATGTTTTCACTTTTGGAAACCAATGGGAACCGTATGCTTTCCTCCTTCTCCCATGTCCCATGCAGCAGTGGCAGTGCACAGCCCAGCACCAGCATCTATGTCCTGCTCCACCAGCCCCATGGCCAAGCACCACAAGAAGAGACTCACCCGTGGACAGACCCAACTCATCACAGGGGTGATACTGTGATCACTGAGTGATTTTACACTTCTTAAATTCATGCCATTCCCCAAGTTTTGGACCTGATTTTTATTTCCTTCCCCTCTTAGGCCTTTCTCCTCTCTTATTCCTCTCCCTGCTTGTCCCATTGCCTTTTTCCTCATGGCAAAACTAACCCGTGCAGACCTGTGGGGGTTATTTATAAACTCTCCTTGAATGCCAAAATGCCATGAACAATCATTTTCCTTCAGTTTACAGGAACACTCCAAGTGCTCCAAAACATATTTTCAACATAACTCATCACTTTGAAGATGCGTCCAAGCTTTTGTTCATGTTTATTGACAGGAAGTTGTTTTTCATGGCTCAGATCAGGAGGGGGATTATGGGAAGAAGAGGATGGGGGAAGAGAAGGAAAGGGTTTTGCCAAGCGGTTGAAGCCACATCCTGCAAAACCCATCCCTGCATTCCTGACATGCGTGTTGGCTTCATCCAGCCACCCACCACCCAACCCCTCTCTTCTTTTTCAAGGGCAGGGAGAGGAAATTGTTGGAGCTGAAAAAGAAGTAAAATAGAGCAGACAGGTGAAGGAGAAACCTCTGTTATCCATCATGGAAATGGATGAAAAAGGTGTCTTTGGGGAAATCCTTGGTCTTAGAGAGCAGAGATGAGGCACAAGCCCCCCATTTTTCTCCTTGAGTGGGGAGGCTGTGCTGGGGAATGGGCCAGTGCAGCAGGGCCACCCCTTTCACAGCTCAGAAGCTCAGAGGAAAGGAGGAGGGAGGAAGGGAGGGCTGGATGAATCCCTCTGCTCTAGTGGGGCAGGGCTCTCTGCCCATGGCTCTGGAGGTCACAGAGGGGCTTGTTGGGCTACTCCTCATGGAGATGGGTGAGAGGACTGCAGGGTGGCCAGTTAAGGATGGGAGCCCTTCCAGGCAAGGCCAAAAGGTGAGGGAGGAACTGGGGGGGATTGAGCAAGATGGTGATGGGACGGGCAACACAGATGCCTACCTTCTCACTGCTGAATGCCAGGAGATGGGGTCAAGCGCTCCTGGTTCCCACCCCACATCCCAGACAACGTCTTCAGGCAGTATTCTCTGCTGGCTTAAACCACCCTGAGCTCCAGCAAAGAGCAGTATCCTTTCTTGAAGTCCATGGTGGTACTCATCTTCTATACACAGACGTGTATAGAAGAAGCCAGCAGAGGAGCAGGAGGGGTCACCAGGGTGCAGAAGGTAGAGAAAACAGAGCCTGTGATGAGGACCTCAGGCAGCCAAAGAGAGCTACCAGAATAAGAAAGCACTATGTGAAACTCAGCAGACTCCTTGGTCTTGACCTGGTGGATACATTTGAAACCGTTCAGCAGCCCTGGCACGAATCACTGCTGTGCTCTGTTTAACAGGGAAAAGAGAGATTTTAAACAAGGTTGTATCAACCTTTTTTATGTCAACGATGGGACTTGTGATTGTACAGTGTGTGCCTGAGGTTCTTCCACTGAAAGCAGCATAATGCAACACTGGGGGCAATTCTTGATTCCACTTACTCCCAATAATTATTACTTCTTGGCTTGTTGCTACACTATATAGTGTAATGTTATTGCTTGGAGTGGTATGTTAACTTATTTTTTACTGATACCATGTGTTCCCCCTCTTTTATCCCAGTAGTGTGTGAAGAACTGTTTTCCTAAGGATGGTCAAGGGAATATGATTCTAATATTACTGTAGATGATATAAAAAGTTTTATAGACAGTCTTCCACGTTTGAACTGGGAGCCCAGAATCCAGGCATGAGGGCCTTAATCAGACATTTGAATTGCACGTTTTGAGGGCTCAGATTGGTGGGTGAGGTAGAAAAGGCACTCGCTTGATTACAGGCAATAGCCACTCTGACAGCCACAATGCTAGACCTGAACTTTGAGAGAAACAAAGCAAAATCCTCTGAAAGCTGGGCTTATAAAACACAATTTCAGTCATCATTTGTCCCCAGAAGCATGATCTGAAGAGACCTGAGAGAGCCAGTGGCACACTACTTACTGTGCTATTCCTGTGAGGCAACCCACAAAACTATGCTTGTTAATGTGACAGTCTTTGCTGGCAAAGTTGGGGTGATACTGAGGTCCTCCAAAGCTTAGGACAGAAGCTGCAAAAGGGGATACAGACCCCTGTGAAGGGCCTTTGTATGCCCCCTGTGCAGCCCACCCACTGCATTTGGTGTGATGCTGAGGTGGGAGAGGAGCTGAGCTGGGCTGATGAAACTTTCACAAGGGACCAGAGCACAGGGACTTGCTCCACCAGTTTCTCTGCTTCATGTCAACATTTGCAGTGCCATTTCTTTCTCAGATCTGCTTCTGGAACTTAAGATTTTATCCACCCTTGGAAGCTGCTGGTTCAGCTCCTTTACACATCAAGATTCTTGTGCTCATTGACAGCATGCTTTCCTATTCAGGAATCAAGGTATTTCTTGATAGCTTTTGTAGCAGAATAGCTCCAGCATGCAAAAGGAGGGGGCTCTGAAGGCAGATGGCAACAGCAGGCAGGTTCTCCAACCCCACCAGACTTCTATGAGCACTTCTATAATGGCATTTCCAACACTTGCACCATGACTGCGGTGACAATTGACACCTCATACATCATAACGAGTTTTCTATTTAAAAAAAACAATTCTGTTTTATTTATTACAGGCAGTTACCTTTGGACAGGACGCACATGCTTGGAAATTCAGACAATTTTCTCTTGGCAGCAGGTGGGCTTTCACTGCCTGACATTTTGTTCATCATTGCAGTCATCATTGGGGCTGTGCTCTTCTCATTTTTCAGGTCATTGCATTGTTCAAATGCTCTGTGCCCACTACTGTCATGATTGCTAAACCTTCAGAGCTTTCCTTCGGGGTTTTGATGCCCTCAGATATGTCTTATTGGGGGCTTAAGGAGCAGACATTTGTTCCTAAGCCAAGAGAAGTTAAATTGTTCTGCAAGCTGGTGGCATGATTTCCTGTCTTGGTGACTGCTTATGCAGGCAGCTATTTTTCTGTCTCTGGATTTTCATAGAAAAAGAAAAGACCTTTCAGATCATTGAGTCCACCTATTAACCCAGCACTGCCAAGGCCACCACGAAGCCATGTCCCTCAGCACCACATCCACATGGCTTTTCAATCCCTCCAGGGATGGTGACTCCACCACTGCCCTGGGCAACCTGTGCCAGGCCGTAACAATATCCAACCTAAACCTCCCCTGGATCAACTTGAGGCTGTTCCCTCTTGTTCTATCACCACTTATTTGTGAGAAGACACTGACCCCAGAGCCAAGCACAGGGGAAAAATTTCTGCCCTTGTCATGCTGGCCATGTTGTTGCTGATACAAGCCAGGGTGATGTTGGCCTTCTTGGCCACCTGGGCACACAGTGGCACGTATTCAGCTGCTGTCAACCAACAGCCCCAGGTCCTTTTCTGCCAGACACTTTCTTTTCCTCAGGACTTCAGCATTGCATGGGATTGTTGGGACCGCTTATTTCACTTTCAAAATCTCATCAAAGCTAACTTCTGGGACCTCCTGGATTTGTCTGTGAGTTTTTTAATTCCTTGTTGCTACTGGCATTGAGCACAAAGGAACTGGAGCAGTTCCAGCAGAACTGGAACTGGAGCACTAGGTTTTGCTTACCAAGAGCACCTGGGGTAGGAGACAGCCTGGAATGGGAATGTGGTGCCTCAGGAGTCTGTGTGGGACAGAGCAGCACGGGGTGGGTCCAGGTGACAGAAGGAAAAAACCTCCGTAGCATAGCAAGGGCAGGGGGCATGGAGGATGTGGCAGGGTAGGAGGTTCACAGCATGTCACTGGGAAGCATATGAGGTAGGTGGGCTTCTGGTAGGCTCCTTGTTCAAGCACCCTTTGAACAAGGAGAAGCAGGTGACACCAAACATACTGACTGCCACATCCACAACAAAGGAACTGCCTATACTCTTTGCCTTATCTGGAGCTCCTCACATTACAAAGCAAAGGCAAAGCCTTTTAGATGCAAAGTTAGGAAGCAAGCAAGCTGTAGTGAACAGATCTTGGATGGAACATTAGCCTAGGTGAAGTAATTTGTTTGCAAACTTCAGCCAAGCCACTGACTTTGCAAAGCACAGCTGGGCTCAAAGCAAGACAAACACCTGTTTTAGAGATCCCCCAAAGCCAGAACTGTCCAATACTGAATTCAACTGCCCAAACAAGACCTAGCTATCCCCAGTGTCTCCTCTTCTTACTCACACTTGAATAACAGTCTATGTTAAAAAACACAGGGAAGTCTACATGTGGACTGTCTTATCCAGATGAGGATAGTATTGCTGCCATGCACTCCTATCTGGTCTTCTGAATGTCATCCCCAAACCCCTCTGTGGCTTTATCTGCTGAGGAGGGAAGATGCACACCTTTGAAAGCCTGGCAAAAGACTCTGCCCACGTTTTGCAGTCTGGCCAGATCAACCCATTGGACCCATTTCTGCATTGGTGTAGACTTTGTAGATTAAAAAGAAAAAAACATGACAAGAGGTTCCTTTCAATTTCTGCAGAAACAAAGCTCCTTGTTCTGCCCCAGCTCCATCAGATCCTGGAGAGTCTGTTGGAAATGAAATCTTATATTTGAAAACCATCAGGTGACTCACATGGATCATGAGGTGACTCACAGGATCCCTTACTAGAACGAGCTAAAGTCAAACTCCTTGGACCAGAGACACAGGCAAGCTCTGCTGCACCCCTGGCCAGCTCAGCTCCTTTCCACCTGACAGCTTGGAATGGAGCAAGAGCACTGCTGCCACCTGTACAGTCTCTGTTAGGATTTAATAGCAAAGGAGCCTCATTTAACTCCTCTCAGATGTGATTTGCTGGGAGACTTTGGTTCTGGTTTCAGTTTGCTTTTCTTTGAAGTCTCTCCTCCCCATCTCTGTGACACTCTTTGCCCATTTACTAATGAAGATAATGCTCAAAAATTCGTTTACAACTGACTCTGAGCTCTCTGAAAGAGGAGCTGGAGGCATTAGTATTCCTTAGGACACAATGGTTCAAAAGCTGTTGGTCCATAACTTTGGAAAATATTGTAAGAGATTTAAGCTGGTGAAGTCTGAAGAGCAGTCGACCTGGAAGGTTACAACTTCTGCTCCTATTTTCCCTCTCTCATGTGGTGCACAGCCAAATTTGAATGTGAATGGTTTGTGAATTAATCACTGTTTCTTAATGAGGGAGAAAGGAAAAAAATAATTGACATTTGTGTCCACAGCCAACTTCTGAGAGCTCAATTGTCATCAAGATCCAGAATGGATGCTGCACACAGCGGACACAGGAATAAGAGGGAAAGATTGCTCTGCTCTATTTATTTTTCAGACAAAAATCTGCCCTGGAAAGCATCAACATTGTTCCAGCATAAGGAGGCTTTTTTTTATTTATTTATTTTTTTTTCTTTTCCTTTTGGGGACTGACATGCAGTCTTCTGAGGCTGAAATTCAAATTTCACGCTTCTGAGAGCTTGGGATGTCTTTTAAGGGATCAAACAACTGCTCATCTCTAATCCTTCCAGCGATGAGCAATGAGGCCAAATGTTTTTTTTGGAATTAGCACAAGGACAAAATGACACTGTGCTGCAGAGCTGTATTTTTAGAGAACAACTTGGATCTTTTTGTTGTTGTTAGGTTCGGTTATGTTATTAGGTAGGGGATCTGATGGTGAGAGGGGGAACATCCTCCTGTCGATCTGGTAAATACATCATCTAAATACAATCTGTCCAGCAAACAGGCGAGGCCAGGGAGATGAAGGAAACCACATTAAAAACATGATGAAAGTTGCCTTGAGGCTCCTTATGTCACACGTGGGCTTTAGGCCATTGGAGTTTTTTATTTCTTCCCTTTTTCTTCTGTTAGTAAACCAAAACACAGCATGCTTCACTTTGGCATTAAAGGCTGAGGAGACCCTGTCAAACACACATACACACATGCATGGACACTGTGTGCAAGGGCTGTCCATCTTCTCTTGCTCAAGCTGCAAGCCAAGGGTTCAGCAAAAGATCATAGACAAGCAGTATTCACGTTCCTGGCTCCCCCTGGCTTTTTTCTTTTTTTCCCCCAGGCCTTTCAGCAGAAATCCTGCCTCCTTGGATGGGGACAAAGTGATTTTCATAATAAGTAGTCAGCTAAATGCCTGTCTGTGTCAAAGCAGACAATTCCTGTTGACACTAGGATCTCTTAGCATCTCCCAGTGGCCCCTCCAAGGGCTTCAAACAACACAGAGAGAAAAGGCACAATGCCAGGTGGGGACCCTCTGGGTGCTAGAGAGGGGAGGGAAAGAAGACAGCCCCCTAAAACTGTGTTATTTCTACTCTGTGGTGAACTCCCTTCAGCTATGACAGAGCTAAATAAAAGTCACACATGGTTTACTTTTGAATTAGACCCCCCATCCTCCCTCTGCTTCCCTCCCTAATTGGTTTATTGGTGTCACTGGTGTCATTGGGTTTATTGGTTTATTGGTGTCATTGTTCTGAGCTCTGACTTAACACACCAAACTCTTTGAGTTTTTGGCTCCCTCCCTGCTCCTTCCCTTGTGCAGGTGTAACTGCTGGAAAAGTGAGGGAGAGGAGAAAGAGGGAGGAAGGAAACAGAAGAGAAAACAAGGGGAAAAAGGTTGAGGCTGCAGATGCACGCATCTGCTTTCTGACTAATTCAGGGTATGGCACACCCATATGGGTCCCTTTTTATTGGTAACATTCCTTATAAGTTAGAAACTTTCTTTTTTACTCCCTCCCTTTTCCTCCAAACTTCAGATGTCCCAGAGGAATGTTTAAATTATTATGGAATCCCAGAGGAGTTTGCTGCTTCCTTTTTAATTTGTTCCATGCTAGTTGCTGTTTTTTTAAAGCAGTGCCCAGTTTACTCTGTCCCAAAGGCAAGCCCAGGGCTCCTTGTTCCAGCTCTGGCACAGAATTCACTATGACTTTGTTCCCCAAATCCCTCTCTACATGATTTACTCGCTGAATTTTGTGAGTACTTGCTCTGATTTTTGAGCTTTCATGTAAATGGAAAGGCTAAAAATACCAACTTAAGCCAATCAAAGAAGGCATTATTGGCCATTTTTCATTTGACCAGCTTTCACAGGCGAGGTGCAATCCTGTTAAGGCCAATGAAATGCCTGGTGATATCTAGCCCTAGGCACAGAATGATACCTTTGCAGTGCCAGACAAAAAAGAAGAAAACAACAAAACCCCAACATAATAATAAATCAGTGGGCAGTAAAAAGGAGAAGGCTGGAACCAGCTTTTGACCTTTGTGCTCTGGCTACAGCAGGCAATCCAGGTTGAGGAATCACTATATGGGACTTGCTGTTCTTAACCACATTGGTCCTCTTTGCCCTCCAACCACTGCTCCAAGGTGGGTGAGTGATGGCAGACACTGAGAAATTGTCCCAAGAAAGTTGATAGCATGTAAAGGAACTTAAATTTATTCTTCTCAAGATCAGGACTGCATCTGCTGGCCTTCCTAATTATTTTTTTTGTTTGTTTGCTTGTTTGTTTTTCCATCATGAGCACATCAAAGAGCAACTCTGCCTGGCTCTGGTCCCCCTGTAATCCCTTTGTCTGAAGGGAAATAGTCTCATCAGCCTTATGAATGTCTCTTTGCAACAGTTACTTCCAAACTAAAGACAGAAAAGCCTCAGACCTGGAGCAGCGACCAGATGACTGCACTAGGAAATGAAAGTTATAAAACTCCAGAGTTTTTATGAAGTCTTTGATGAATATGGCACAAAGAAAAAAAAAAAAAGAAGATGGTCAAAAAGTTGGGAAGGGAGACACATCCCTTGTTAATTAAGAGAAGGCAAGCAAATAGTGGCCACACATCTTTAATAGCTTCAATGAACAATCTTAAGTCCAATATTTTGTCAAATCAGGTCTTACTTCTTCATGCAAGATCTTTGCTGTTCATTAATGGAATAAATTTGATTTGAAATGCAATTCTACTTTTTTTTTTTTTTTTTTTTTTTAATTTCTAACACTTACCAGCTGGGTCTGCATCCAAGTGCCTTTGAATATTAGTGAGGGAAATTTCTGTATCACTGTTGAGACAGACTTTTGGGGAATCACGGTGGGAGTAATGGCAACATAGTCCTGGTCTAACAAGCAAAGGAAGAAAATTTGGTTACTGCTCTGACAAGTGTCCTGTCACCAGCAAATTGGAATTAGACTGAGCAGGGGAAAAATCTGCAAACAAATCACCAAATCCAGTGATGTTTTGGACCATGGTGGTTCTAATGGTGATTGTCTATGTCTGTGCTGTTCCGAACAGCATTAAGGCATTCCCAACTAGGAAAGAGGGAGCTGTGCTTCAAACACCTTTTATGTCATCTATGAAGTTATCAGTTTAGGACTTGGCCCACTGAGATGCTCTACTCTAAACTGGTAATATATGAAGCCTCAGGTGCATCCCTAAAACTGGATCATCACCTGATTCAGAAAATCCTTGTACCAACCAGTTTGAGGTTTGGAGTGCACAGAAATATCCTAAAAAAAGCCAGGTGGGTCCCAGGATCTCATCCAAATTTCCTCAAAAGGCTCATTCCTTCTAGCACATCCAGAGCACCATGAGAACACACTACTCTAGACTCCCAATACCCCAGAGGACTGAGCCTTTAATACCAGAGGATGACCATAGGCCATGAAACAAATTGAGTAAGAAGCCAGCATGTGATTTAAGGACATGAGAGCTGAAAGAGCCATCCAACCATGTTGCCTTATTATGCCTGTTACTGTAAGTTGTCTCTTCCTGCCTGTGGCCATTTCTAAATTGTTTGGACTTCCCTTAACCTAAAGAAGAAGCAGCCTCATCCTGCTGTTGGGCTGGGGATTTCCAGGGAGCTCTTGGGAGAACTTGAAGAAGCTTCAGCATAGTTTTGACACACAGCATCCCTAAAATGACAACTCTTCTCTGAGGTCTGACAGATTTTTTTGAGACAGGGAGAAAAAAAGGAGTTTCCCTGGCAAAACATCTGGTCCTAGCTGGCTGCTCATCCCAGAAGACCTGGGTCACTGGGACTGTAGGTAGATCCAGTACACCACGATGGATATGCACCACCCCTTGGATACACACAGAGCAGACACTGATTGTGCCCTTCAGGTGCATTTATTCAGGGAAATAACTACTTGATATGAGAATGGAGCAGTTTGATGCATTTCTGAAGATCTCAAAGGCCTCTTGAGCAGGGTGAAATGGGGAATATTTCCACCATTCAAAGGCATGTACCACTTGACTGCTTTCACATCTCGTTACTCATCTAGGTTCCAGGATTCAGATTAAAAGTATTTCAGCCAAATCAGCTCCATTAGTTTAGCTTGTGGGGTGGGTGGCTGATGTTTTGTTTTGTTTGTTTGTCTCTGTTTGTTTGGTTTTTTTAAAATTTCATTGTTAGCACCTTGTTCCACCCATGTGCTGCTCTGAAAGGCTGCTCATTGGTACCCAAAATCAAAGGTAAAGCTTAAGGGTGGGCAGTCCCCTTGAAACCAACATCCACTGACCCTCCCATGAACTGAGAAGCTGAAACCATGTGCCTTTATGGGGAAAATTAATTTTATGTATGATTGCCCTTTCCATTTCTACGTGTGGTATCCATGCTGTTTCAATTTCTATGTGACAAAATGTATTGATAGGAACCAGACCTGTGGCTGCTTTAGTACTTAGATATGTAAGTACTTGCCTGCAAGTATTATCTATCACTAAAACAAAAAACCATGTCACTTGTAATGTCCTTTGAGAAGGAGAAAACCACAATTCTTTCAAGACTTGCCAGTTACTTCACAAGTTTAGCTTGTCAGTTTAGCATTAAATGGTAAAAAAAAAAAAATAAATTCTTGTTTCAAACTGAAGGTGGAACATTGAGTTTGTCTGAGATATTTTTTGCTTGTGTTTAGGACTCATGATGAATGATTCCTGGGTTTGGGAGCTGCATGTTGTGTTGACAGCTCTGAGCATCCTTTGCAAGCATGGTTTAGCTCTACCATAAGCAGGATGGAGGAAGAGACAGGGGAGTAAACTCCAGCACTCAGGCTTGCCATCACCTCCCACCCACAGCCAGGGACTTCCCAAGCAGGTGAGGATTTCCCTGCTTTGTTATCATGGCTGCAGGGATGCCTGGAGCTACTTGTAGCCACCCAGAAGGTTAACATTTTAATTAGTCCTAATACAACATTCCCATCTTGGATGAGGCATGAGAGAGACTTTTGCTGGAGAAGGGTCAAAGCAAAGCATTCCAGGGTGTAAAAATTGGAATAAAACAAATCAAGGAAGGTTTGGTCTGGCTACCAAGGACAGACAGAGCATCTCCCTTCCAATGCCTGGGGGTTTGAAGTTTCCTGGGTGTGCATGAGGCATGGAACAGTTTGCTCCTCCTGCAGCTCGGCTCAGCTTTCATCTGGTAGTTTTGTGTGGCAGGATGAATGAAATGAGATGCTTTCCTCACCCTCCTGCCTCTCCAAGAGAGGCAGAAGAAGGAAGAGTCAAGCAGCAGTATCATCTGTGGCAGTGGCCCACAAGCAGTGGCATGTGCCTATCTGCTGCTGGCAGCCAGACCCCACCACAGCATCTGCCTTTTGACTTCCCCTTGCAACACCAGGGGTTGTAGAAGTCACTTTACAAACATATGGAAAACAACCACGCTGTAAATTTGATGGACACAAACTCATCACTTTGGCCCTTGCCATGTGGTTATCCTATGATGAGCTTGTGGCTGACCTCACTTGCCCCATGCTGGGCATCTGTAGGACCATAAATTACAGGGCCCACACTTGCTTGGTCAGGACAGCACATCACTAGTGCCACCAATTACCACAAAAAGCATGCTCAGCACACCTAGGTCCTTTGTCTTTGCAAAAATTCGTTGTATATATCTTAAAAAGTAATCTACATCTTAAAAGATGCAGCTGGAGACACCATTAACACACCACATTGACAGACTGACTTAAAGACCTGCTCAGATTTTTCTGCAAATACTGCAAACCCACATGAGCTGCATCCCTTGTGGGTGGCATTCTCAAAATGCTTCACTTTGGTTTGACTCTTCTCTGTGAGACAAGCAAGCCCTGGATCTCTCTCATCTCTCCTCTGGATTGATCATGGCACAGTGAAGAAGGTGATCAAGATGGGGAAAAGAAACCAAAAGGCTGTATCTACACTGCTCCCTTTCAGGAAGGAGACCATAGAATCTCTCTTTGAAGGGAGCCAGTAAATCTCATTCACAACATTTAATGAAAAGCAACATTTCTCTCTCCAGCCCTGCCCCTAGTCCAGCTTTCACAGAACTGACAGTTTCCAATTTCCTTTTTGTGGGTCTACTAAAGAGTAAAGGAGCCCATCTTTTCATCAATAAAATCGCAACACAGTGAAACAAAAAACCAAAATAAGAAGAGTGATAGAAAAGAAGAACTTGTTTCCCAGGGAAGGTCTCATAACATTTTAGCTGCAGTTTCTAGCAGAGAATGAGTCCTAATTATTTTATTAAGTATAGAGGTCTAATTTTCATTAGACCTTAATTGTATCTTCGTAAAGCAAAGAAAGAATCAGTCTGTGCTGGATGCAGTCATCTGCTCTTTTGAAATGCACGTGTGTGTGTGTGTGTGTGTGTCTATTTACTCCTTTCATCTTTACATAAACTGGGAAGCAGGAGCTGCTGTGATCCCACTGCACCTGACAGCTTCACCACCCAGACAGCTTTGCTGTTCAAGGGCTCACGCTCCTGAGACGGAACTGACAGTGCTGCAGGGGGGTGAGGATGAAGTTGTCTGCGCTCAATACAGGCTTCAGAGCTGCTCTTAGATTTCTTCTGCCACCCCTTTTGTACTGCTACCACGTTCAGCAGGTGTTGCTCTTCCTTTTGTAGCAGATTCTTTTGAAAACAGATCAAAAAGATTCACTAGGCACAAGAAAAAGGGTATTTGCTTAGGCTACATTTGTTCCCTAATTACTATATACCATCTTCTATCACTAACAGACAGCCATGAGGGTCCTATTTTTCAAAGCTTAATTGATCTGAATCAAGTTTCAGATCTGTAGCCAGATGAAACTCGTTGTGCTTGAGCATGGGTTGATTTTAGGGACCAAAGAGATCATGTAAACAGCATTCTCCTTCTGTGACACTGAAACTCAGTGAGCGAAGGCTTGACCAGAGGATAAGGGAGCCTGAGCAGAGAGTGAACACCTTCCAAACAGTCTGGGATCCAAGGTGGGATCCAGCACAGAATCCAGCTGTGGGAAGGTGAGGCACCACAGCTGAAGCTTGCCCTTCATTCACCATCCTCCTTCCCCTTTCCCCAAATAATCCATGCAAATATCAGCGACAAAATTTGGAAGATTTAGAGATTGTCCACAGAAGCTGTGGCTTCCCCATCTCTGGAAGTGTTCAAGGTCAGTTTGGGTGAGGCTTGGAGCAACATGCTCTAGTGGGAGGTGTCCCTGTCCATGGCTTAGGGCTTGGAACAAGATGAACCTTAAGGTTCTTTCCAACCCAAACCAGTCTGGGATTTCCCCCAAAATTGTTTTTCTGCTTAATTACCTTTCCTGGTCTTGGTGGGACTGGTTTACCTCCCTGTTTTTTTGTGTTGGAGAGGTTGGGCAGTGCCTCAGCTGCTCCTCTATGCACGTCCTGACAGAGTGGCTTTGTGTTGGTCCATCCCTCCCCATGCTATGAGCACATGTTCAGACTGAACAGGTTGATTTCTGGGACTGCAGTTTAGCTTTCTAATGATGCGTGAACGCTGGGGGCAATTTGGTTTTTTATTTTTATAAATAGATGTTCTGTTTCCTTGGATCTCTGAGAGTGTGAGGTTTGGCACATTCATTACTCTCAGCATTTTAGGGCTGAAAAAAATTGAAAAATAATAATCAGATGGTTCGTGATTTTTCTTAATAGCATCCAGGATAGAAATTAACTTCCCCCCCTTCCAAAGCAACAGTGATTCCAAACATGAGGATTGAGGGATCAAAGCCATAGCTTTTCAGAGCAATACCAGTAGCAAAGTCTGTAGCACTTGAGTAGCACTGCCTGATAAAGAGGCAGAGAAATAGGCCTGGGACCAGCTAAAATGTAGAAGCATTCAGAAAACTGTTTCTACAGTTCTACCAGCGTCACTCCAAGATGAATTTTGTTCAGCACAGCAATTCCCCTGGCCCTCATGTAATCCTTCAAAGTGTACATTACACACTTTTAGACTGAAACATGGACTCCAGTCCTGCACAAATAGGGATTTTTTAATTCACATAGAAACATCATTCAGAATGATCAGGGGTGCAAATGCCAACCGAAACGAAACTGATTTCTGACTGATTTTGAGACAAATTTAATCAACAGAGAGAAGTCTGGAACAGCAATGACAATTTCATGCATCAGCATATCAGTAATTAGCACAACATATCACTGTTTCTGCCTCTGATGTACAGGGAAGTCAGGAGACAGGATAAAACTTCCACCATTAGGAGGGGAATTATTTTTTGACCATGTCTGGTATAACAGTTTATCAGATGTGAAAAGGATTAACATGCAATAGCTCATTTTTGTTGCCTTCACATATCAGAAGTGTAAGGAATACCCTTAGGCTCATTCTTACCTCCCATCATCTTGTAATGCAGAGGGGCTCTACTTTTCCTGAGCACTGCAGACATCCAGAAGGCTGAAACTCTTCTGCACCAAAGTGGCTTGTGTTGCATGAGGTTCAGAAATGCTAAAATAATTCTATTAATTTTAATAATTTGGGTTGGAAAGTACCTTAAAGATCATCTAGTCCCAACCACCCTGCCGTGGGCAGGGATACTTACTACTACCTGTCAAATAGTTGTTGCTGCAAGGCCAGAAAAATGAGAAACTCAGATGCAGGAGGACTCTGAAAATGTAACTCAGGCATTGGCAACCGGCTATTCAAGTTGTCATGAGAGTGATTTTTGGGTTCAGAACACCTGAATTCCACTCAGTCCAGCCTAAAGCTCTGAGTGTGCATCCCTCAACTGTAAGAAAAGAGGAAAACACACAGAGGTTTGCAGAAATAAGAGAGGTGAACGCATGCAGGTCCTGGCACACATCAGGTAATTATTCTCAGAGCAGTTCCCTGCACGGTTTCTGATTGCTTGTTACCTGGTCGTTGACAACTTCAATGCCATCCCAAAGTCCCAAGAAAGAGAAAAATCTACAGAAGACAGGAACACACCATTTTATGCGTCCTGGAGAATATTTTGCAAATACATTTGATTTGATTGTGAAACTTGCTTTCAATCCTGAGTCTACCAGCCCATTGAGTACTACTGAGCATTGGGTGCATCATCCCCAAGGGCCATATCTGATGACTCCATCATTGTATGACAGCAGGAGATGCATGAAGTCCATACAAACATACCTGTGAAGGAAGACATTTGCATACACAGATACCTGGATCTTTTTTCTCTCATAAAACCCAGCACTAATACTCTGCATTTCTGAATAACAACTGTAGGACCTTCCTCCCTTAACTACTCTGCTTGACTCTACCAACAGGTCCACCCTGGGCCATCAAACACTGACTAGCAGTCAGCAGTTTTAAGGGCTAGGCCTGAAGTCCAAATTAAAACTTTTTTTTTTTTTTTTTTTTAAAGTTAAGGAGTTATAATTTTACTGACCTATAAAGCCCCCTAATTGGAAAACTCTCCACATGAAGGAGATTAGCTTGTCAACTGGGAATTTTAGATGTTAGCTGATTCGCACAGAGAATTCTCATGTGATCTAAGACAAGTCATGTGTGGCAAGAGGGAATACTTTAGAAGTGCTGAGTTAAAGAGCATGTGCAGTGACAAAGAAATGGGATGAAGATGGGGACTGCTGATCTTTGGGTTAAATGAAGCTTTTCTGACAGATGTTCCACAGTTTCCAAGGTATGGAGAACAAAGAACTCAACAGAACAGCAAACATTTACTCTGCCCCTAGCACCTCCCTTCTCCCCTAACGCACTGACCAACCACTATCTGCCACCTGAAGTTGGTGATAGCTGGAAGCTTAGGTCACAGTGGCAAAAGTGGTACAAACACACCAATTGGTGCCAGCCCCAGGGTGTTCATAGGACAAGACATGGAAAAATGCAAGAAAATTGGAGGGGGGAAGATGTCAAAGAGACAACGAGGGCCAGCAAAAAGCCAGCAGTTAATAAACCCAGTGTTAATTCCACCTGATATCGGGCTGAAGACCTGTTTTGAGGAGAAAATTTGGAGAAGGACAGCAAGCTTGATCACTGCAAGGACACCCACTGGTGTGAGGAAATTCTGAAACATCCTCTTTCCCCTCCACAGAGTTCAGACTGGGTAGATTCAGTGACTTCTAGACTTTCATTCCAAGCCTCTGCTGATCCCATCACAGGAGCAGCTTCTACCAGGCATCTGTCAGGCTCAAATCCATCTCCATACTCACGTGCACTGTCTGTACACAGCCTCAGTATGTCTTGGGTGCTTCAGTAGGATGGTCTAAAATGGGAGCATTCCCACAGCCCCACTTATCTGTGGTATTGGACCCAAGTGTAAGCAGGACCAGGAGTTGCAAGCATGCTGAGTGGCCCCTTCTCCTCCTGAAGAAAACCAGGGTGCTTCTGGTTGCACATAGTAGTAAGAAAATCACAGCAAAGCCCCAGCTCTGACAAGGACCTGCATTGTTGGAAATGATCCAGACAAAGAGCAAGAGTGCTCTGAAGCCACAAAGAGCTTCAGTCCAAGATAAGAGAGAAAGTATTTCTGTTTGTAGATAGACAGTGAAAGCAGACACGTGAAAAGTGGGGTATTTGGAAGGACCCAGATGCAGAAATCTGGTAAGCAGGGGGTTGAAAAATTCCTCCCTGATTTGACTGCAATCCCACAAGAAGGCAGGAGCAAAGCAGAGATGTGTGTCCTTACCTCCTCCATACTTTTGACTGTGACGTATGGTTGTATGGTTCTCCTGAGGAGACACCTTGGCTAGTGGATGCTTAGAGTCAAGCAGGGATGGCACATATTCCCCCCTTTTTGGTACACTGGAAAGCTCCAAGTCACTGGAGAACAGTTTGAGCAGGGGTCTTCACATGCTTGAGTTCAGGAAAGGGAAAGAGAGAAGCAACTTCAGCATGGACTCCCTGCCCCAGATGTCACAGACACTGTCCTTCCAGTCTCCTTGTCCCTTGGGTGAAGCCAGTGGTACCTCATCCCTGGTCCTTCCCATCCATCCCTACTGAAAGCTACAGCACCTGTTTCCTTCCCACTGCTGTGATTTACAAATTCTTTTTGGAGGTGCAGGAGGCTGAAGGAAATCTCAAACCTCCTTTCTCTGCTTTTGGCTTCGTTGCTTCTTCTTCCACAAAGAGAGAGACTCTGTCCCTCCCATGACTCCTTGGACAACCCCATGAGAGCCTTGCTACCTGACCCAATGCTCTCCTCTCTCCCAGATGCTGGTGGTTGCTTTTTCCTGTGCCTTTATTCTCCACCACATCACTTGAAAGGATGATCAAAGCTGAATGACCTCTACTGTCTTCTTTCAAATACTTTCTCCGGTCACCTGCCTTGATTCTCTCTCAAGTCAGAGCAAAAGGTAACCAAAATTACATTTGCTGTTGCCATATGCGAGTTTCCCAAACTACAACCACTTCCAAAAAGTTCTAGGTAAATGCACTGGAAACACCATATTCTTGTAAATGCATTGGAAACACCCTTTTACCCCACAAATAAATGTTGCTTCTGAGGTAAAGGAGATGGCCGCCCGTCTGTCACTGTATTTGCCTCAGGGCAAGCATCTTTCCCCCAAAGGAGACCATGAAACACAACTGTGGTGGAAAATCCTCATGCTGACAGTCTAATTAATTAGTCCTGTCCAAGAACAAATTCTTGGTAAATGCTGTAATGAGCTAGCTAAGCATGTTGTCTACAGAGGAAACAATAAACCAAAATAAAATAAAATAAAATAAAATAAATATAAAAGTGCAAACCAGATTCTCTTTCAAGACCTTGCCCAGGAACTCCAAACCTGCAAGACATCTCTGACTCACACTACAAGAATAGGTACCTCTGGCTTTATTTTTCACCCAGCAGTTCCCTCACTGTCAAGTATTTTAAAAGCCCACAGCAATATGCTTCCTTTGTCTCCCAGACTGACTGCAGGCCCAGCAGACACTAAAATGCCATTTGCTCCATGTACCTCAGCCCTAGGCAGATTTCATTCCTGGATCAGGACTCCCTCCAACAGCTTCTCCTACTGTTTGCATATAAGAGGCCCCAGAGGAGAAACCAGGTGTCCAACACATGCCATCAGCCACCAGGCTTTTAAAAACTGGGTATCAAACCACAGCAAGGGAGCAAGGAGCCATCCATCAGGTGCTATCTGCCCCATCTCCTGAAGAAAATAACTCCAGCATCTGTCACAGATATGAAGCTGTCTGCTCCCAAAACCCCATGGTGTCACTCTTTATGGATCACCATACCCAAGGTCTTACAGCTCAGAGCCTCTGCTAAGTTCCTTCTCCCCTACACTGCCCTTTCATCTACCAAAAAACAAAAAAGGATGTACTCGGTTTTATTCACTTTAACATGCCTGAACATACACCAACACTTTTGGTTGCCATTGACAGAGACTGGCAGAGCTGGAAATAGGCAGATGTAGCCTCCAAAAAATCGATCACCATCACAGAATCACAGAATCACAGAATCACAGAATCAGCCAGGTTGGAAATGACCTCAGAGATCATCAAGTCTGACCCTTAATCCACTATTATTTTTATATCTCAACTGAAAAGTGCAAGGGTGAATCCCTCACAGCCCTCTTGCTGGGCCCTCTTTCTGGGGCTGCCTGAAACATTTTAAGAAGCAAAGCAGCAAGAACAATTTAAAAAGTTGCAAGAGACTCAAAACCTTGAACTTGAGTGTCCTTGCTCCGATTTAATAAGAGCTAAAGGGACCCAGCAGAACAGAATCCTCTCATGAGCCATGGATGACCCCGCTCCATTGGGTTCAAGTTAATCACACGAATAATATCTTTAGCTGAATAGTCACATATTGGATTCTGGCCTCAATTCACACTGGAAAGTCTCTGGAAGAGCCACAAAGAGATATGATCTCCCACATCCCAAGGCATCATCACCATTCTCTCTAGTTGAAGCTCACATTCATTTGTACCTGTGAAATAAACAGGCCAATTGCCCCTTCCCTCCCAACC
The DNA here is from genome assembly GCA_038090715.1 of Florisuga fusca. Classification (NCBI taxonomy): domain Eukaryota; kingdom Metazoa; phylum Chordata; class Aves; order Apodiformes; family Trochilidae; genus Florisuga; species Florisuga fusca. Next base: position 1,739,595 of record JAAWXA010000048.1, read on the forward strand.
TATCAGGCTTCCAGGGAGTGAGACTCTGTTCAAATCCAGGCTGTTTGTTGGCCACTGCTTACATTAGTCTTTTTCAAACCATAAACCTGAGATTTACTACATAATTTTCATCTCTATCATGGGCATTCACAGTGAGAAAGAAGGTTGATTACAAATGTGGGGTTTCAGTTTAAGAGAACATTTTAGGGACTGATTACAGGGTGGATAAGGAGAAATAACTTCAGGATTCCACAGAATTTCCTCTGGCCTAAAAAAATATATTATTATTCCTCAGTTGTCTTAAGAATCCCTCCTTAAATACACTGAGATTTTGAGGCAGCTCCGACTACAACAGATAGATGATTTATCTATTAAAAGGTGCCTTTGGCAAGTAGCCACTAGCTAGAAAAAGCAAGAGAAAATGTTAAAAAATAACCCAGTAGCTTTGCACAAGACAGGACAGCAAGTAAAGCCTCCAGAGTGATGGTGTTTGGTTCTTCCACGGTCTCTTTGGTAATATTTCCAGCAGAAATGGGGGGGATGAGTTGAGTCAGAAAGCTTTAAAAAATAAAAAAGGAACTGTCACTGGCAACAAGGAGAAGCATCTCTTCTCTACATAAAAATCCTCCAAACCCCGTCCCTGCTTGCCCAAATCCTAGATGATAGGTGGTCCATCCTTGTTTTCTTCTACCTTTATGGAAATGTGGCCTGTGCACATACAATACTTTTGGTTGGAAAACACCTTTAAGATCACCAAGTCAAACTGTTAACCCAGAACTTCCAAAGCCACCACTAAACCATGTCCCTCAGCACCACATCCACAAAGGAGATAAAAGGACTCCACGTAAAACTGATGAAGAACCAGAACTGGAAAGAATGCATCTCTAATTTTTCTGTGCAAGAGTTGATCCAAGGTGCATGTGAAAGCCCTTTTGCTGAACCTTAAGTGTGGACTAGTCATGTAAGAATGAAAAGCTTTGCTGAAAGGCCAGAACACCTCAACTTTCATATAAGAATAACCCTTTGCAATGGATCTACAGGAAGGTCAGCCATAGAACTTAGACCCAGGTTTTCTGGACTTAGAAAACATTGAGGAACAATCATGGGCAGGAAACCACGACTCTCTGTCTGAGCGGTAAAGTCTCCTGGTTCAATCCCGGCTACAAGCCTGCAGGAAAGATGAAAAATGTCTCCTGGTACAGAATGCTCAGTGATTTTGACAAAATCTGCAAGTCTCTACCCCTCCAGATCAACACAGTTGTGTTCCAGCTAACAAAGATCATTTATGAAAGTGCTGGAGGGATCTCAAATGGTTGTCCACCCAGTCACAGTCTTATGAGACAGCAGTGGTATTTCAGAAACACCTTGAAGACTGTACTTACCACAAAGGAACCTTGTAAGAGGACCCTGTCTCCAGGGAATAAAATCTCCTGTTCAAATCAGAACCCAGGAAGGTGTGGAAGAAGTCAGAATATTAGTTGGAGTCAGAGGACCTCACAGGGTGCCTTACTGCATATTTTTGTATGAACATGAGGTGCATCAGAACACTTTGTTTCATATTTTTAATTGGGGTAGGATTGCCACCACGCCTCTCTCATCTGTTCTTTTTTTCCAGCTGTCTTTTATCGTATTTCTGGTTTTTTATGGCCTTCCTTTCCAGCTGCTTATTGTTATCACCTACGATTGTAATGCCTCCTTAACTGCTCACCTAATAACCCCTTTATTTGGGAACCCTGATGGATACTATTTGATCCACAGGCTGTCTTTCTAGTTTCTGATCTCAGTTTGTTCCAGGTCATCTAATTGTTTCCAAAGTCCTGGAGCTCTCATTTGCTTTATCTTGTCCTTCTTTGCCATAGTATGGGAATGACACAAGTAATTAGCAGCAGGGCACAAGTGATTGACCTAGCATCTTTGCTCAGAAGTGGGCTACAGTTTGGGTGACCGTAGAGTCATATGAATTTTCTGGATCCCATTTCACATGTTATGAATGGACTACAGCAGCAGTTCTGCTTTAATTGCTGTGTTTCTTCTTCCTACTTACCTGTTCACACACATGAAGTCCAAAACTCACTTTCAAGTAACGTGGTGTGCAGCAGCTTGGCCAAGCCAGAGTGACCACGAACCAGTGCAAAGTATTTTGGTGTTAGGAAGAAGTTCTCAGGCCCCATGCATCAAGTCTGTCTTATTCCTGCTCCTCCTGGCCACACTTGCCTGTGGCACCAGTCCTGCCTGTTGCTGATTCACATGCTTTGGGTAAGCAACTGTGCTTACCCCATCAAATCTATTTCATTCCAGCTTCAGGCATCTCAAGACATGCACTCTGCTTCCTGGCTCAGAATGAGACTTTTGATGGCTCACTTACTCTTCATGCCCATGTTTTACCCCTTTCCCACTGTGTCCTGTTGTCACCAAGATCTCAAAGATGTTGGTTGGAAAGGGCTTCTGCTATCTCCCATTTTGGTCAAATATTTCTACTGTTAGTCTTTCATTTAGAAAACTTCTTTGTTTCATAGCTCAGAGCTAAGCAGGCCACTGTGGCAACCTACTCTGGCCTCACAAAGCAGCTCATCCAAAGCTACAGCTCAATGAAGACAACTATACTAACTAAGCACAAATTAAATGGAGAAGGAGACTGATTCCTAACACACAGCACTGATAGTTCCTGTGGCTTCTGCCCCTCTGACTGGCAAGAAGCCACATCAGGTACATTTAAAGTTTATATTTTCTTGATAATGGCTTCTCCCTGCAGTCACTTCAAGTCTGTAAAGAGCTTTGCCTATAATTTGAGTAATGCTCTGCCTCCTCTTTTCTCTCCCCATGGAAACCTCATCTAGTGCTCAAGTGCACCAAGATGACTCTGAAAAAGAACAGGGGATATTTCTTCCCATATCCAAATGAAGAAATTTTATGTAGTCCAGGAGCAGCATGAGAATTCTGAGAATGGGAAGGGAATCACCTTTGTCTCTACAGAATGAGTGCACTTCTTCTGAGAGTGTTTTCCTAAGGTGATACATTCCTGTGTCTTCACCTTCTGAATAAAACTCTCTCATATCCAAAATAGCCTCCCAGAAGAGATATTTATAGATTGGAAGTGAGTCAAGGCCTGCTCTTCTTCCAAGTAAAGTCTGTTTTCCATCCATCTTCCTGAATCCTCTCCCTTTTATTGCATCTTCAGTGAGGGTGGAATTTTACTGCTGACATTAGATGAAAGGATTAGTCAAGGGGACCATTTTTAAATAGCAGGTTGAATAGACCGAAATCCTCCAATGTGGCCTGAATTGGATCCCACCAGAAAGCTTAAAAGGAAACACAGTTAGCTAAACACCATCTCCAATGCAAAGCAATGCTAAAGTCCCAGAAAGTTCTGAATTCAGGGAAATTGTTTTTCACAGATTGTCCTAACTGGAAATCTTTTTTTTTAAGTGGGGAGTTTCTATTAGTCATTATTTTCAAAATTTTTGTACTATTAGATCAACAACATAATGACTCACCTTCAGGCAGTACAAGGATATATCAGTTCCAGCAGATCTTCTCATAACTTGCTTTAAATGATCAATTTTTAAAGGAAATAGAGCAGCACTTTGACTTCTCTATGAGTGTTTCAGGAGTCAGCTCTCTGATTCACTCCCATGTCTAGTTCCTGGAGCTAGTGGGATACCTCCCACTCCTCAAGAAATAGATGTGGTATTTCTCCTTTCCAAGGACATAAATTGGCTCATCAGAATCATATGTTCTACTCTACAGGCAGCTATGAAGGATTTGGATTACTGGGGGAATAGGTGGGGAACAGATCATGTGTCCTCTGCACTAAGTTTAATCACAGTTTCTCTGAGCCATGAAGGATGCTGGAGGCTCAATGTAGGAGAAAAAAAACACACAGGAACCTTTCACTGGCAAAACTCTGTCCCTGCTCAGGGCTTGGGAGTGAAACACAGGTCAAGCCAACCCACGTTGGCCAGACCTCTTCTGTTACATGAGTGTGTCAGGCAAGAAAAGTCATCTTTCGCTTCCAGCAGCCACAGAAGTGGTTCAAATCCACCTTAGAAAGAGCATTTCCATTTTCTGTGCCATCTTCTCAGGAGACTGTCCCTCCCATGGGCTGCAGTTAAGGTCTGATGCTTGCAACTTGGAGACTTGGCCAAGGCTGCAAGCCTGGAACAACCCACTTGACCTTGGCACCCTGTCCAAGGTGTTGTCCAATGTCTTACTTACTAAATAGCTTCACTAGGTGGTTCAGTTTGCTTTTTCCAGACTAAGGGGTGACTACTGTTCCAAAGCCACCATAGCAGAATGTAGCAGACACGAAACTGCTTTGTGGGGCAGTGGTGGAACCCAGTGCTGGTACTGATGTGAACCAACTCCAGTCCTATCATCTTTTAGTTCTGCACTGGTGCACCAATTGCAAAAAGATGCTGGTTGCCTTTGAACAGGAGCTGTGTAAAACACAAGGAAACCAAAGCAGGCCCTTCCCCTGCCAGCTTTAATCTCATTACGTAATTTTGCTAATTTTCTACTCAAATTCCTCCGTGGACAAACAAAATCAAAGAGAAACAAAGTCTTCTATTCTTATTCTGGTTTGCTTTGCAGAGAATATCCAAGTGTGGTGAACATCAGAAAGTCAAGAGAATATTGTTATATGGAAAACATTTCATACATCGGTTGCCATGACACATTTTGCACAGCTAAAGGAGAAACACTTGGGTGTATCCTGCCCACAGGACACACAGTTGTTAGCAAAGGACATTTTGCCGAGGCTCTATTATTTCCAGTGGAATGTGAATGACAAAAGGCCCAGCTTGATTAAGGTATGCAAAGACTTGCAAGTGAAGATGTGCTCTAACACGAAAACAACAACAAAAAAAGGTGAAATAGAGTATCATAGAATCATCGAATCATAGAATTGTCTAGGTTGGAAGGGACCTCAGAGATCATCAAGTCCAACCCTTGATCCACTACCTCTGTAGTTACTAGACCATGGCACTGAGTGCCACATCCAGTCTCTTTTTAAATATCTCCAGGGATGGAGAATCCACTACTTCCCTGGGCAGCCCATTCCAATGTCTGATCACCCTCTCGGTGAAGAAATTCTTTCTAATATCCAACCTAAACTTCCCCCAGCACAACTTGAGACCGTGTCCTCTTGTCTTGCTGAGAGGTGTCTGGGAAAAGAGACCAACCCCCACCTGGCTACACCCTCCTTTCAGGTAGTTGTAGAGAGTGATGAGGTCTCCCCTGAGCCTCCTCTTCTCCAGGCTGAACAGCCCCAGCTCCCTCAGCCTCTCCTCAGAGGATCTGTGCTCCAGTCCCTTCACCAGCCTGGTTGCCCTCCTTTGGACCTGCTCCAGCACCTCAATCTCCTTCCTGAACTGAGGGGCCCAGAACTGGACACAGTACTCGAGGTGTGGCCTCACCAGGGCTGAGTACAGGGGAAGAATCACCTCCCTGGACCTGCTGGTCACGCTATTTCTGATACAGGCCAGGATGCCATTGGCCTTCTTGGCCACCTGGGCACACTGCTGGCTCATGTTCAGCTTCCTGTCAATCCAAACCCCCAGGTCCCTCTCTGCTTGGCTGCTCTCAGCCACTCTGTGCCCAGCCTGGAGCTCCCCATGGGGTTGTTGTGGCCAAAGTGAAGGACCCGGCACTTGGCCGTGTTGAACCTCATCCCGTTGGAATCAGCCCAACTCTTGAGTCTGTCCAGGTCCCTCTGCAGAGCCCTCCTGCCTTCCATCTGATCCACACTCTCCCCCAGCTCCCATGTTTCCCCAGCTCTCCCAGGAGTAGGACTCCTTTTTTATGGAAAATTAGGAGAGAGAGAGATGGAAACACCACTTTATCCAGACAATCAGTTGAGAAGCCAGAGGTGCCCCAGGAGGCTTAGGCTGGGTTCTTGGTGTTGGTATACATGCCCCTGAGCTAATCTCCAAGGAGTCAGTCCAATGCAATCCATCACCTTAGTCCAGGTAGATCTGGACTTCTGCAGCTCACTTTCCTGTCCTAACCCACATGTGCTTTCAGCACAAGAATATAAATTGAGACCATGCAGGTGGACACCACTGAACCCCAGAGTCCCTGCCTGCAACAAACCAGACCTCTAGAAGCTTCCAATTATTATTTCAACCCTCTCTTATATCAGGCACCTTACACTATGAACCAGGAGACATGGACAAGCCTCAATGATATCCTGAAACCAGAAGCCAAAACTCAGGTAGGATTTCCTAGCCAGGAACTTGACTTTCCAGTCCTCCATTCTTTTCCATCCAGGATGCACACTCACAGCTTGATTATCTCAACCCAAGCCTGCTTATGAGGTGCTGGTAATGGACTCTGTAGGGAGGCAGTAACTATAATATCCATTCTTTAACAGAGTAATGAATGAATAAGATATTAACTCCATCGTTTAGTAAAAGTACTTTGTTTTCTCTCATATTGTAACAAACACAGGTGAGGTCAGTGGGAAATTCACTCCATGGGACTTCCAGGGGGGATACTACAGGTGGTGTTCAGCAGTCAATGAAGTCATGCCTTTGCTTCCAGAGGAGGACAGATGCCACCGTATTTCAAAGCTACCTGCAGAAGTAAAACCACTGCAGCAGAAAACCTGCAAAATTTGTTAAGTGCTTGGGGAGGCGAGGTGATCAGGGTCAGCTCTTGGGTCCTGCACCTCCAAAGTAATTTAACAGAAAACACAACCCCCCTGCATGCATGCTTATATCACTTGATGTCAAAGAATCATGTAGGTGGGACCTGTAGGTACTCAGAAGCTGGAAATACCTGATCCAGATTTATCTGGGCAGCCCTACTACAGCTCCCTATGCAGCCTTCCTGGGAAAGGCAGGGAGTCAGGTTACTAAAGGCTATATCAAAGCACATGTGTGAGATTACAGTGGCAACTATAAATCTGGCATTTCCTAGCATTTCAATGCTTGACTTCACCTACAAAATTTTAAACAGTTTCCTAAGTTTCCTCTGGGTTGGGAGGAGCAGAATTTAATAAGTAAAAGCCACATTGTGCTAGAACCTCATATCACCAGAAACGCATGAACTCCAGTTAGCCTCCCCTGGCACCCATCCACCTTGCTCCAGAGGACACGATTGCTGTTGCCCAAAGGAAGAAAGATATACAGGTTCTCTCTTGTGGTCTGGTCCCATCCAATGGACCCCAGAGGAGACAGGTCCCCTCAGGGGATCAAAGTCAAGGGCATTCCCCACTATTCCTAAAAAACAACTTCTTCATCTTCAAGGGCAAAACCATACTAATGTGGAGCTATTTCCACAGGTTTTCAAAATCCTTTTGAGCACTACAAAGCTGAGGAAGAAAATGGCAGGGTCTGAAGATTATTAACTGATGCTGCACACCACTAATGGGATGAATATAGGATATTTCTCAAAGCCCAAGGTCAGACCTCTTCTGTAGAGACAAAATTTGTGTTATAGAGAGGTGTTAGCAGCTTTGACCTCTTCCACCAACCTGGGAAGACACAGGCCAGAGCAGTTTTGTAATGAGGTAGCCCAAGACCCAGCCTCTAACTTATGCTGTGATCTTGAGCAGCCTTTCAGCCTCTGCCATGTAGATCCAACACCCGTGGAGATCTCATGGCCAGACGCCTCTACAGCTATGAGACACCTCCAGCTGCCTTCTTTCCATGGAGATTGTTGTCCTCTGCTCACATCTGTGGGCAGCCAGAGTCCCCCAGGGACTATGCAGCACGAGGCAGTCACTTCTAAGACTGTTTTGGTCATTGCCTCCAGGCAATGCTGCCACAGGACATCCCTCTGGATGGGGACTCTCTGGTCTGGGGACCAGATTCCCTGGTCTTGCTTGTAGGTTGTTGCTCCCTATAATGAGATTTTTAAGAACCTTCTGCCTACTTCAAGACAGTGCCAGACCTCCTGCATATGACATTTAGCTTAATGACTCCAACAGCTTGGAAACAGCAGAAAATCCTCCACTTCCCTTCAGTTTTTTGAAAAAAAACACATGTAATCTCACAGTAGTGGCCACATTCTCCACATAATATGCTTTGCAAGAGCTTCTTCCTCTTTTGCCCCTGTTCACAGAGCTGTGGGCTGGGGCAGACCAGACTCATCTCCCAGTGACATGGTTCTCATTTCCCAGGCAGAGTCCACAGTAAATTGCATGGTCTGTCTGCTCCCAAGAGTCACAATTAGACATCCACTCAAGAAAAGAATGGCAGGACTGTTCCCTCCTGAGAAAGCCCTGAGCAAACTGAGGAGAAAGAGGAGAAATGCCTCTAAGGGTAGTTGGCATTTGGTTTTTAGGTGGCCATGCTAGTGTAGGATAACTTCTGCAGGGTTCCCACTACTACCAATTAACTCTCTCCATCTTTTTTTTTTTTTTTTTTTTTTTTTTTCCTCGTTGGCATCACCTTCAAGTGTCCAGGACTTGCTGCCCTCAGTGTTTGCTTGCTCCCACCACCAAACTAATCTGGTCATAAATCCTTCTCCTCAGAACTAGCATTTTCTTGGGCACAGCATGAAGGTTTCCTAATGCCTCTTTTCCCACAGTCCCACGGGGTCAATCCCATCCTGCCACCACTCATCACACCCCTTCAGACTTTGCTTGCTCTTCCTCTCCATCACTCCCCTGAAACATGATGTTATCTTCTGCCTGCAAAGTGCTCCTAAGCAGAGCAGCCTCCAGACAGCAGCAAATCTATTGCTTTTTGGCAGGGAAACATTCGTATCACTCCTTTGTTTGGGACAAACCCTGGGGAGCTGGTGGCTGGGCTTTAGGCTAGGAGGCAGCAAGACCTGGTGTCAGATCACATAGAAACTAACAGTGATGGTCATTCCCGCTGTCAGTAAGAAGGGAACCACAAAAGAAATAAACTCTGCCATGAAAGCTCCAACCAACATGAGATGAATACAGTAGAATCATAGAGTCATTTTGGTTGGAAAAAAACATTAAGATCATCAAGTCCAACCAGCACTGCCACAGCCAACACTAAACCATGTCCCTCAGCAACACATCTACAAGGCTGTTAAATCCCTCCAGGGATGGTGACTCCACCACTGCCCTTGGCAGACTGTGACAGGGACTGACAACCCTTTTGGGGGAAGAAATTGTTCCTAATATCCAATGTAAACCTTCCTTGACACAACTTGAGGCCATTTTCTCTTATTCTATTGCCTGTTCCTTGGGAGAAGACAGGAACCCCTCCTTGCTCCAACATTCTCTCAGAGAGTTGTAGAGAGTGAGAAGGTCTCCCCTCAGCCTCCTTTTATCCAGACTAAACACCCTCAGTTCCCTCAGCTGCTCCTCATCAGACTTGTGCTCCAGATCCTTCCCCAGCTCCATTGATCTTCTCTGGACATGATTGAGCCCTCAATGTCCTTCTTGTCATGAGGGGCCCAAAACTGACCCCAAGATCTGAGATGCAGCCTCACCAGTTCTGAGCACAGGGGGATGATTTCTTTCCCTTAATGAAGGGGAAAAAAACAACTCATAGAGTTACACTTCGGGATGTTTTCTACTGGTGCAAGGATCCAGGCACATCTGGCCTGGCAGTCACTCCAGCTGTGATTGGCCCTCAGTTTTCCCAGATCTCTGTTTCTATTAACAATACCACATCTTATCTCCCCATGGTTGTTTTTAGGAGACCTTCAGTAGCATTCAGTGAGAACAGAGACAGTTCAGCTACTCTTGGGCATATTCTAGTGACACCAGGTTTGCAAATGGTTTATTCCCTGCTAGGGGGTGGGTCAGCGTTGGCATCCGCTGGTTTACAAATGGAGAGTCAAATGTATAAATACTTTTGATCCTTTGGGACTGCTGCTTTTTTTTTTTTTTCCAGCCCCCTGACCTCAACATTGGACCACTTCTGACTTTACATATGGGACAAAAAGGGGATTGCAAGGGAAAGAGCTGGGCACATCAAACTGCACAAGAGGGAGAGAGATGTCTGAACAACCATCTTGCCCTCTAATGCCTAAGATACACACAATCCTTTTCTCCCCACACTCCTCAGTTACTACAAAGCATAGCAGCCCAAGGCAAATAATTGCCTAACTTGCAATGATTTCACATGAGATTTGGGCATCTCCCTCCTCAGCCTCCTTTGAACCTCCACCCTTGCTCCCAGCCCTGTGGACCACTGAAGCAGCTACTACTGTGAGACTATCAGCTGTGGTCTCTGAATCCATCCTGCTCCATGTCCCCTGTCCCCTCCGTTGCTGCCTGCTGCTGCTCCCCACGGCAGGTGAGAGGCTGTGTGAGCAACGTGGAGCAAGACCAGGAGAAATATTTTCAAACCCATTAAGGGAGTCGCACAGAGTTTTATGGTGCTCTGGTTTTAAAGCTGTGGAGAGCCTGCATTTGATGTGGAATATACTGCCCGAAGGCACAGTTTCACAAAGTGCTCACCTTTTACCCCGGGCTGCCACACCAGTTGCCAGTTATCTCACTTTGCTTTGATGTCTCCCAGGCTAACACTGACGATGCTGGGGGAAGAAATCTCAGGAGATACTTCATGACCAGAACGAGGCCCAGAGACACAGCCAGTGCTTTAAGATCATAAACATCCTAAGGCAAATAGGGGAATTTTCCAACTTCAAGGGCTCATAAGCTTTTCTACTTTTCAACTCACCAATTTCATCCGGGAGCAATTTGCAGCAATGCTAATTGCATGTTTTCCCTGAGCTGTGCAAAGTTATAGGCCAATTATTTTGACTTGACCTCCTGTGATTTCTGAAAACAGCATGAAAGAAGAAGCCAAACCTTTTGGACCAAGCAAAGAATCAGCACCATTTCTAAAGTCAATGAAAAAAAGAATTAATCAAAATATACGCAAGGAAGTGTGGTGTTGAGGCAGTTTTATGCTGCTGCTGGTTCCAGCAAAGAGCTAAGCTGATGCCAAATGCTTCTGGAGATGAGAAGGCGTGAGGGGACTTTGCAGCAAAGCTACACATGCATTCTTTGTGTTACTGAAAACACAGAGGAGCTGCATGCAAGCTAGCTGAAAGGGAAACATCCTGATTTGTTCAACACTCTGTAGCCTCCTGTTTCAGAGGTAATTGTGCCTGCTGCCTTTAAAATTAAAATATGCTTATATCCTTACAATTTAACTTTCAACTTATAAATTATATTTCTCCTGAGTAACAAGAATACAATTTTAACCAGATCAAGTTTGAACAGTCTGCATTTTCCCATTTTGGGATTCTTTAGGACAATAAATATGTCTCAGCTTCAGAGAAGATCCAGTTTGTAAAAAGCAAATATGCCTGCAGAGTTAGCTATGGTATCTGGCCCATTTTGAAGCTCTGAGGAAGTTAATCCTGGGATTTTGCACAAACCTAGGAAGACTAATTGGAGTGAGACATTCAGGTCTGCTTTAAGAGAAGGTTCAGAATTGTAATTGGTACAGCTAAGTGATGAAGAAGGGAGAGCTAAGTGTTCAGGCTGTCTCATAAAATTAGTGAACCTGCATCTCTGAAATCAGTTTCCAGTGTTACATGAAGTGTCCTGACCTACCCTGACACGTAACCAAAGCCAGTCTTATAGACCCTTACCACTGGCAAAGAAATAAGGTTCAGAGTGTCCTAGGGCCACCCAGAGCATGGTTTTCAGAAGGCCAGCTGGTCAAAAAGCTGAGGAAAACACACGGTGTACGTTGTCATGCAGAAGCACTGAGGACACCGCACCCTTTCCCACAATCTCCCCAAACATTCCTGACTCCCATCACATTGCACCATGATTGTCTAGGGAATAAAACAAGACTTTTCCCCATAGACACAAGCTACTTACTGGAAAGTAGTCCCATCAGAGCCCAGCAGTGTGTGCTTATAGTGCCAGCCAAACAAACTGCCCATAACAGAGCTAAAGAAGAATGATAGTGGAGTGTAATACAAACATTACTATTAATATGTTTTGTATTAATTAGTATTCCCTGGAATATTAATACTTCCTGGAAGTATTTAAAAGCTGTGTAGATTAGGCACTTCAGGACATGCTCTAGTGGGCAATACAGATATTGATATATGGTTTTTATTTGGGGTGGGTGGATGTTGACAGCTGGATGTGGTGATCTTAGAGGTCTTTTCCAACCGTGACAATTCTGTGATTCTGTGATATGGCACATAGGTAACACAAGCCCAACAAGCTCTCCCTTTCTCTTTGGCTACAGTCTCCAGTCCATCAGCATCAGGACAGGACTTCTTGCTTAGTTACAATGCTATCAATTGATCCTCAGCACTTGACAGACCCAAATAAGGCATCTCTTGGAGGCCAAGGGATGGGAGGCTTTGTGTTCCATCCCAGCATTTCCACCAGTAGAGCCTCTCTGGGTGAGAGATCAGATTCTCTGTCTACATGAGGGTAACCCTGCTGGATCCAGTTGTGCAACGCCAACATGGATCTCTTCCTCTGGTAATTCCTTGGCATTTCCATTAAGACCACAGATCAGTTGCTTCTCCACTGTGATGAGTCAGTATAAAGAGCAGCAGCCAGCCAGGTCCAGAGAAAACATTTGGAGGTGAAAACTCCTTAACCTAGTTTGAAAACTCCACAGCCCTAAACCAAGCCATCTGAGATACTATATTTATGTACAGCTTATAGATCACAATAAAAGCAAGTAGGCCAAAGACCTATCAGCTCTTTTATGTATAGTTGGCAAGGTTACAAGACACCAATTCATTTTCTTGCGACCTTTTACTTTCCTAATAAATTCCAAAAGCCACATTTAAAAGTGAATTGGCAGATGCAATTTTTTATTGTAAGGAAATTTGTTTTGCTTCTCAGTCATAAACAATGAAAGGGAGGGTAGATTTCCACCAAAGCCAGTCTTAGTAGAGTAGTGATGTTTTCAGGCAGAAGGAAAAGTTGGATTGCAGTGTGAACTACAAAGAAGTTCTGCAGAAAGCTGAATAACAGTTTTTGCCCGGAAACCCAAAAGCTCAATCACTTTTGGAAAGATATGGAATGTGTTACAAGTTGTAATCCTCCCAGCAGAACCTCAAAAGCCTTGGCTTGTTCTGCTCTTTAAAATTCAGAACTTTACAGCTATTTAACCAGAACCACAAGTGTTAGAGGTGGAAAAGGCCTAGGGATTATCTAATCTATTCCATGACTTGAACAGAGAACAGCAACACTAAAGCTGTGCTGCAAAAGTGATGTGGAAATGCCTGCAGAAGAAAAAAATCAGCAAAACTGGCATACGAACTCCAAGGAAGCACATTCCCCTTGGCTTCCAACTCATTAATTATTCTTTTATCTTGAGTAGCTGCTCTTGACCAGAAGGATGATGGCACTGTAATAATCTGTGTTACTTCAAGGCTGACAACGAATGCCCACACATGAAGAATTGATCTTTCCAAGTGACATTAGCCTGGGGTTAATGTCCCCAGGTTCCCAGCTGGGGAAAAAGGCAATGGCATCCATCCACTAACAAAACAAGCATCTTTTATGCTTTTATAATAATGTTGCTTTGAGTCTTAAGAAACAACCTCTCTATAAATCACATCATAAAATATATCCATGCTGATGGTTTACAGGAAAGCACAGAAATGTCGATTTTTTGTGTGACCATCCAGCTTAAAAAAAAAAAAAAAAAAAAAAAAAAAAAAAAATGGATTAAAAGCCTTGCTCACAGTTTAAGTATTTGAAGTGTTTCTAGCCTCTGGCAAGTGAATTCCACCATCACTCCCTCCTTGTTTTATTGGTCTTAATATTTGTGCTTTGCTGGTCTGCTGCAGAATGGATCATGGTTTGCTGAACTTTTGTTCAGGGTTATCCTCCTCAGGCAGTGTGGTTTAATTAATTAATTAATGTCATGCTCATGTGCATCAAGCTGCACAACTTTGAGTTGCATTGATGAGCACCTGATGGCCCCAACTCTACTCCTAAACCCTTCAAAAGCACCATTTCCTTAGAAATCTAAACCGATTAAACTCATTCACTATCATGGAATCATAGAATGGTTTGGGTTGGAAGGGACCTTAAAGATCATCTAGTTCCTACCCCTCTATATGGGCAGGGACACCTTCCACTAGACCAGGTTGCATCCAGCCTGGCCTCGAGCATCTCCAGAGAGGGGGCAGCCACAACTTCTTTGGGAAAATTGTTCCCATGTCTCACCACCCTCAAATTAAAGAATTTCTTCCTAACATCTAACCTAAATCTCCACTCTTCAAGTTTGAAACCATTTCTCCTTGTCCTCTCACTACACACCCATATAGAAAGCCCTACCTCAGCTTTCTTGTAGGCCCCCTTTACATATTGGAAGGTTGCTATAACCTTGGAGCTTTCTTTTCTCTGGGCTGAACAACCCCAGATTCCTCAGCCTGTCTTCATAGGGGAGGTGCTCCAGTCCTCTGATCATTTTAGTGGCTCTTCCCTGGACACATTCCAGGGAGCTCTGTGTCTTTTTTATGCTGGGGACTCCAGAACTGGACACAGTACTCCAGGTGGGGTCTCACAAAAGTAGAGTAGAGGGGGAGAATCACCTCCCTTCACCAGCTGTCTGTGCTTTTGATATAGCCCAGGACCTGGTTGGCTTTCAGTTGTCATATCATGTCCATGAGGCCCAGGAAGTGCTTCAATATAGCCTGAACTGAAATATATCCAGTTTCTTTTCTCCCTGAAAACGGTCATACTTGATAGAATCAGACATTAAAAAATTATTTGTTGCACACGTTGATTTAAGTAAGAGTAAGATCAGGCAATCACGGTCTCGTACACAGTGGTTTAGTGAACAGCTGCCTCCTGGCCAAGCTTTCTGTTTGGCTGAGGAGTGCCTACAAGACAGATGTGATCTGAAAAAAAGCCAGTTGGTCAGATAACAAGAGCTCAGCTCTTAATCCCATCATTAATGAATGACTAAGTCATGAATGAGTCACTTCTACCTCTCTGGCTTTGTTTCCCTACCAATAAAAATGAATAATCTTTCATTTTCTTTCTTTTTCTAATTTATGTTTTTTTAATTTATTTTAAAAAATCTACTTCACCGTGACATTCTGCAGACTGATTAATGAGGTGTTTTTCTGTGAAATAAGGCAAGAGGATGCTGGTCCTGGGAATGGTCTTATGGAGATGCTGCTGAAGGAGTGCATATTGTCATGGCAGGGAGGTGAGAGATTCAATTTACTGCTCTGCAGCCCCAGGGCATTATATTGCTGTTTCCCACCCAGTATTTTTCCCTTTTTGGATTGATTTTATCAAAACCAACTAAGGATTTTTCATAAAGTCACCTCTTGCAATGTAATGGAAACCTATTTAATAAGATTAACTCTAGAAGGGATGTTCTCTCCCTTGAAAGCTCAGCAAGGTACAAAGCACAACTCTCTCCTACATTGTTTAGGCATGTATTTTTCAGGAAACGGATGCATGTATTTATATGTCTGTATACATTTCATCTTAGTATTTGCTTCTCTCTGCTCTGACTCCAGCGCAGGAGCTCAGCTGCTCTTGGAAGCAGTTCACACGAAGGGAATATTGCAAATGTCCATGAGAGCTTTGCACGACTGACGGGGCTTGTTGTAGGAAGGGAAAGCACACATGTACCCAGCCTTCTGAAGGTTTGACCGTATTTTCTGAGCCACAGGACTGGCTCCTGGTACAAATTAACATTTTCCACTCCCAGATGTTCGTTCCGCCTTGTTGCGACACCTCTTACCTAGTTTCAGGCTGACCTTGTACTGGGCTTGAGACTGTTCACGAGTTTTTTAGTCATTGTTAAGAACAAGGAAAAAGAAACAAACATCTGGTTAGCAGAGCTGCCAAGTGTGCATTCCTTCGTTGTTTTTCAACCTTTCAATCCCTTTGTTTTCAGCCTGAAATTCCATTTGATAAATGCACGGAGAGCCACAGGGCACTGATTAGATGCAATTCCGGTCCTGACCCACGCCACTGCTCCAACAGTGTTGCTCATTGGAAGCACTACTGACATCTACAAACTCCAAACCAGGAGTCTGTAGGCAAGGCTACAGTCTGTAGCCTTGTCAATCCATCCCAACTATGTTTATATATGGGGGCATGATCTTACTCCCACTGAGGTCAATGGGAGCTTTGCCACCAACTTCAATGGGAACAGGATGGGGCTTTAATGTTGTGACAGTATGGAAATGGTGTTTTAGCCCATCCTTTGTCAAGATGTAGGCATCTCAGTTTCTATAGCTATAGTGTGGGGTTTTTAACTGAAAAGAACAATTTTATTGAGTCTTGGCCTGTGGTGCTGGCACAGCCTGATGAAACTAGGTGAGGTTGTTCCAACAAAGGCTCGCAAAATACCAAACACAAGAGGGGCCACAACAGTTTCACCTTCTTTACCTTGGCTGCACAAGTTTTAGTCGCCTGCACCTTCACATGAATGCATCCTTCTGGACCACAACTGCTTGCATCTGCATGAAGTCAGTCCTTGGTCCATCCTCCCCAGCTATGGGCACATCTCTACAGAAGATGAGCTAAAGAAAGGAGATGTCCTAGATTTCATCTGTCAATAGAGAGAGTCCTCCAAGACTTGATTCAGATCTTAAGCAGGCTGTACCACCTCCCCCGGGCATCTTTGAAGGAACCTGCTAAAAGGTGTCTAAACCTCTAGTTGAAGCCAGGAAATAAGGAAGAAGAGCTCAGTGTGAAAAGCAGCTTTAAATCCTTTCAGAGAGATACCCTAGGGAAAAGGTAAGGCATGAGAAGAGAGCTATGTTCTCAGTCAACAGGATGTCTTAGCGAGGCACTGCATTAGCTATTGCTTAGAATAGCAAGCATCTGAGACTTTTAAAAGCTCCCCTCTGTTTTTTATTTACGTGTGAGTGAGTCTGTGTCCCTGAAAACCAGATTTGAAGATCATTAATCCGAGACAAGAAAGAACCAGACTTATACAATGCTGTCCCACCCAACTGTCAATCCTTACTGACCTCAACCTACGCAATGACTGACGCTCTGAAGCGGGATCGTACCAGACTGGAAAGCCTCTCTCTGTTCCACTGGGAATGCCAAATCTGTGGGATGGCTTGATGATCCGAGTTGACATCGGCCATGAGACAATTGCATTTCCTCCCCGCTGGTCACTTCTATAAAAGCCAACTTTTGGGCAACACAATGTACGGCATTTCCAGCAAACTGTTCAATGACCTCATTTGCATTGCCAGTTGTTGCTTTGGTTTTTTAAATGTTTTTTTCTTTCAGCCACACATTTTAGATTAAAAAGCAATAATCATACAACCTCTCAGGAAACTGGGCTCTCCAAATCAGGGATGTGAAGCAGCATGGCCCAGCGGAGATGTGAGCAGGCAGACTTTACAGCCAATCATTGGACCCTTTCTCGTTGAGATTAGTTTCAGCGTCTGGCCCCCACTCTCCCTTCACAGGTCAGGTTTTTTCCCTCAATACTTTTCCAAGGGTTTCATTGTTCAAGGGAACTACAGGCTTAACAGCCAGTTATTCATTTCTCTTGTGGATGCACAGTTCTCATCGAGCTTCGATTCTGATTTAAAGTGATTTCTTAGTGAGGAAATTACAGTCTGCAAGAGATCTGGTGGTTACGCACAGGAGGTCTGAACATTATCAGTGAGGTTGCTGCGAGTGTCCAATCTCATATCTCAGAAGCAAAGGGATTTGGAGTGAGTTTAAGACTATAAATGCAGAAGGACCTTAGTGTACCAGACTTGTCCTGGGATTTCATAAGCCTAGATGACAATGCCTTTTTATCAGCTGGAAAGAGGAACAATGCCTCTCACAGCTAGAAACTAGAGAATATTTGTGTCAAGAGATCTGGGTAAGTATGGTGGAGACTATTGGCAAGTTCAGCTCTGTGGAATGAGAATTGTTTAAACTTTCCTAAACTTTCTATCAGTTCCATCTACTGAGTCCTACAAATTCAGAGTGGTTTAATGGCCTCTGCAAACAAGCAAAAAGCATCCATAAAATCTTTAATAAAGAAAATGTTTTGGAAAGCCAGTTTGTTCAGGTCTTTTCCAAATGAAGGGACTAAACTCAAGCTTTGGAAATTCTTCCTCTGTGTTGTACAGATGCCCTCTCACTGACCCATAACTTCACTTAACTCTCCTCAAGAGGAAGAAAGGAATCCCTGCTAAAATTATTAGCTTTCACAAAGACTATTTTCTTTGAGGAAATGGCCAGCACACATGCTTTGCTTTCTCAAAGGGCTCCCATGAATGCAGCACAAACCCTGAGCTCCTGCAGTCAGGAGACTTTTCTTGTTCCCCAAAGGCAAACAGAAATTAGTACCCTGTAATACTTTTGTCTCTCCTGTTGCAAGATCCATGGAGATGCCAAAGGGCTCAGAGTATAGACCTCCCTTGGTGTTCATGCTGTGTATCACAGCTACTCTGGATGCTCAGCGTCCCTTGGTCCCATATCCCACTTCTGTCAAATTACCTGTGTTTCTGCAAAAGTCCATTGTCACAAAGCACGGGGTGTTCAGCATGTAACAACATTGTCTGACAGCTTTAATTCCCTCTTGTTCAGCTATCTGCCCACCCCCAGAAGAAGAGTCATAAAGTGGGAGATTTAGACCTGAAATGCAGCCCAGGGACATTAGCTGGAACCCCACCACAGCTGCAGAAGAAAACATCTGCCCTTGCCTTTACAGGGGAAAACCAAACCAGAACAAGTTTGCACAACATGTAATCGAACACAGTTGTTCACAAAGGCGAGGAGGAAGAAATTTGTGCCGTCCATCCTAGAATCCATCCAGAGCCCTGCATCCCCAGACTCTGTCTAATGTGATCTTGTTCAGCTTCTTGATTGTATTTTTTGCATGTAGCTGGAGGAGTTTCTGTCTCATGGAGGTTTGCAAGCCATAGGGGTTACAAAGAGCCTAGGAATATTAAGAGCAGTTGATGGAAGAGCTCTTGGGAGGACACAAAGTTTCCTGGCTTACCACTCACTGTACAGGCCCTTAGGATAATGTATATCATCTTATTGTTATAATTATTATCACTTTCATTAAAGTAGAGGAGATGAGAGACCCATAGAGGGAGGAGAGCCTGGAATCATGCATACCTTTTTAATGACACCCCATACAAACTGCAGTCTGAGCCAGTGCACCCAGACAGACTATCTCATCCATTCCAGCAGTAGTAGTGAAAAGAGACCTGCAAGTTATTTGATGAAATGCCATATGATGAGGCATCACAGCCTCAGACACACCGGACTTCAAAGCTACTCCCAGCTATGGCTCTTCCATAGAGTTGCCTTATCTCAGTCCGTGTCCAGCTGGCTCTCTCAGAGCACCCAGCAGTGTTCTCCAAGCTCAGAAAATGCTGCCCATTCTAAAGAAAGTGAGCAAGTGTCATTTTTGTCCAAGACCAAATCAAAAACTCCCTCACCTCCTCCTTTTCCCATAGAGAAATATCAGACATTTTTCCCATGCAAGGCAACACTTCGACTCCATGAGTTCAATCAATTAAAATATTCCCCACCCAGACGGGATAATTTTTTAGCTGGGGTAACTATTCCGCTAAATAAACCCCATGGCTGATGAAACGAGAGCATGAAACTAGAGGCTTTGCACTAAAAAACACCCTGGTTTGGTCCCACTGCTGGATTTTGCACGGATGCAGGTTTGAGAGCAATGACTCATGCCTTCTGCTGGCAGAGCCAAAGGGGGGAGGTCTTTGGCAGAATAGGAAGAGTGAACATCTGCTCATGACCGGAGCAGGCACAGTAAGACCATAAGATGGCATACTCTGAGGAAGACACCACGCTTCTCAGGCTGCTGCCATATTGATTCCAACAAGAGCTAACTGAGTCAAAGCAGATACAAAGCATTCCTGTGTCCTAGTAGAGCCACATGCAAGCTGAGATAATCACATATATTTGCATCACACCTTCCCATCATACTCCAGAACAGGAATGAGGATAAACCACTGGTTCCCCGAATGAGAGAACGTTCATTCACAGGGTTGTCATCTCAGGCACTACAAAATAGCCTTTCTCACTTCTTCCCAGTGCTGTGAGAGTACTGCCACCCCCAAAGCAGCTGTTTCTCCATCTTCAAAGATGTTCCTTAGTCTAACATGTTCTTGATGCTCCACACATGTGCAACAACCTTGGGCAAGACCCAGTGTCACCTCCAGCACTGGGTCCATCACACACTCGTCAGCTCTGAGAAGCACCACCTCAGAATCTGCTACAAGGAATACAAACATTAATCTTTCTCATCCATTTTCCTCTAGTCCACCAAGGAGTGTCCTTTAGCTTGTGACTGCTGGCTTGTTACCCAGTCCTCCCAGAACACATTAATCACTTAAAGACATAATAAAGCTTTCCACTGAAGAACAAACTACAGCTGTTAAGAAAAAGCAAACGCCAGGCTAGCTTTTGGGGGCATATCACATAGCAATGGTGCTTTAATGATGAACTGCCGATTTTGATGCATGCAAATGACATTAATTAGCACAAGCAGAAAGTTAGCTTTATCTCTATTTTAATATTTTCACTTTTGTTGTGAGACACTGATGCTAAAGAACAATCACTCAGTGGAAGCTCCACTGAAGCCAGTGGGAGGTAGTGGTTAGGGAATGAGGTGAACTCTTCACCAGACTACCTTTTGACCCCTGGATGGTAACTTGAATTAGTCCCAAAATATTAATCCCACATGCCTCACCATCACCTCTGTCTCAGAGCAGCAACTCTGGCTACACTGCACAAAACCAGGTACTGCAGATTTACCCAGGCTTACCTTATGAAAGTTAAGGTAGAGATTCATGTAGAGCTTGGAGTCACTGGAATTAGACTGTTCCTGGTACCAGCTTGCTCTGCTGTCACTACATGACCTGTTGGTCTGAAATGTGGCCCAGGAAAGGGAGCAGCAGGAGCTCAAGGACACAACCTATGTGGAAAACTTGAAGGAAGCCATACTAAACTAAGTAAAGGAAGCCATACATCAACTAAGTAAAAGACAAAGACAAAGAGGAAGACAGGACATGGGGACAGACTGTGGAATCGTGGATATTAGTGGAAGCAAGTGAAAAATCAGTTTGAATATTAGGAAATGTCTTCCATCAGTAAGGATGGGCAAGCACTAAGTGAGGCTGCAGTCACCACCAGCCTCTAAGAACAGGTTAGGACTGAGAAGGTGCCATTGGTCACATGTTAGGAAAAGAAGAAGGATCTCATGTCTTCCTGAAGTCCTGTGTAGCCACACTGTCCAGAAGAAAGATTTACAAAGTAAACTTTGAATGTTGGAGAACTGGTGATCTAGGATTGTTTAGAGCTTTTTCTTTTACAACATACATGGTTTTCTAGAGGTGCTGCATTGCTTCTGGATGAACTATAGGGCCCTGTGGGTTTAAAGCTTCATGCTGCTCACACTGGGATCACACCTACTAAGCCACCTGGTCAGGTTTACTTTATTAATCATAGAACCATAGAGTGGTCTGTACTGATCTGAAAAATGACTAAAATGTAATTTATATTCATCATCTGAAATAAACATAACTTAGTCACATCCTCCACCCCGCCTCCCAATTTTCTAAACTTAAGATTTTCACCTATGGGTCTCTGTGCACGCATCCTTCTCCAGAAAAACTCTCCTAAAAGTCAAGATTGCTGAAGAAATGCAAACTTTTGAACAACGAGGAGAAGACAGCTCTACCATGCTTCTCTTAGGACTCATTCATCACTCATTTTTGGATCAGTGGGCCATGAAACTCAACAGTTTGCCCAGGTCCTGCAGATATGAAGACTGAGGGTAGCCCTTCTCCTCCCCCTGGGAGCCAAGCTGGATGGTGGTGTGGGTTCACACCTGACCTGCAAGCACGAGGGCTGTTGAATAATTCTGCTTCTCTATTTTGCTGGCAGTAGCTTAAAGAGGGCTGGCTTTCATAAAAGCCAGAATCCTGCATTACAATGCCCTGTAGGACTCAGGCTTTGGCTGTAAAATTCCTCACTGCTACATAAGATCTGTCCTCCTCCAGGGTAGCAAAAAGTTAGATAAAGAATCTATGAGTGCAAGTTTGTAAATGACCCTGAACAATATTTCTGCAGCTTCACTTCAGTGTTAATAATTACTACGAAAGACTTGTGCTTGGTTTCCTAAATACCAAATGAAGAACCAGGCTTTTCATTTTGTGTGTTCGTGTGTGTGTGGACATGGCGAAGTTTAGTCTTTCTGTTTTTGGCTTTCACTGGTATTTCCATCATAAAGGACAGTGTTTTGAAGCTGTAGGCTGGGTACCTTCCTTAAGAACTGGGGGTGATTCCAGAATGCAATTATATTAGTAGTATAAATAAAGCATGACATTTCTTACTACAGCACATCTAGAAGGAATTTTACATACTTTTTAAGACTCCAGAGTCACTTCAGTCCAATTCCTCAGAGCATACAGGTTACTCAAGAGATTTCCCATTGTAGTCATCCTCACTATGGCTAGAAATTTCAGACAAATTCCTTGAAGACTGACTCAAGGAAGGCAGCCAGTCATTCTGGAATACCAGCTGCTCAGAAGAGCAAAGACTACATTTTAAAAAAATGAAGTGTTTAAAATTTAATTTTTTTAAGAAGTGACTTTCCTTTGTCTCGCTTCACTGATTTTCAGTGAGCTGAATAGATTAAGTTACTGCATCATAAGCAATGCTTGAATTATGATCACGAACACACTTTTCTTTGGTGGACTTGTAGAGAAAATAAATACCATTTTTCCACATACCTGAGGAATAAAAGCACTTGTGGGGAGGAATCTTTCCCACAGGGAACTCTTGCATATTTTGCAGTAGTATTTTATTAAGAGCAGGGGAGTTCAAAGGTCTCACAAATGTAAGTTTTCAATTAGCTTTCCATTGTGTCCCATACAGTCTCTAAATACTCAACTAAACTTTAATCCAATCACTTGATTTGACTCCAAGCATGATTTATCTTTTAATCATCATCTGTTCAATGAGGGGGAAAAGAAAGCAAACTTGTTCTTGGCCCATCATGACTCATACATGATTTTACTGCGATCAGAGCTGTGTTTTCCTTTTGGCTGATGCCTTGGCAATTGTAAGCATTGGCTTTGGCTTTCTCTTCAGGTATGATCATTCCTGCTCATTCCGCACCTCCCCAAAATGTTGAACAGCCCTGAATGCTTGTCCTTTATACTTTTCCCCACCGAGGCATGTGATTTTTTTTTTATTATTTTTTTTTTTGCAATAACTTGATGTTGCATTAATCAAAAGTGTCTGCTATTTGACCTGCACTCAAAACACAAAACATTTTTTAAAAAGAGAGTTACTAAAGGAGTAGCATTTTTCCTGGGAGGACATATTACACAGAGAGCACAACCACCTCAAGACTCAAACCTTCTGGGTATCCACTTTAGGAGCTGGGGAAATGCTGTTTCCAAATAGAGCCTGATGAAATTTAGTCCTTCCTTCATGTGGCTGGCTTGTTGACCTCTTGAGCTGGTAACCATGGCATGCCTCAGTTTCTTCATCTGAAAATGGTATTTTCATGCAGCACCTTTAAAATACTGTTCTCCTTTCCAGAAGTTCCCCACAACAGCTGAAAGTTAAATTGCCAAAATAGCATATAGATAAAGATATGTATCCAAACCCTCAGAGGGAACTGCACCCTGCTCTCTGGAAGCTGCTCTATTCACCAGCCACATCTACCCCATTTAATGACCTACCTCCCAGAAACATCCTAGCCACATGCTTTTGTCTTCATTCAGCAGCCACAATTAAATGCTTCTCTGAAACAAAGAGAAGAAGCAGACCCAACCTTTGCCCATGAATGGCATGAACCCTTGAGGTCTGAAAGTGTTGTGCAACATCTTTGCATGCATTAGTATTCATGTCAGCAGCCTGTGAATTCACTGTTTCAGCTGACAGCAGGGCCAGTTTGCAAAAAAGCTGCTCTCATCACAATTTGCTGGCTGCCCGGAACCACGAAGCAGCAGAACTCCCCAGAGCATACAGGTTTCTCATGAGATTTCCCTTTTAAGTCTTCCTCACTACAGCTAGAAATTTCAGACAAATTCCTTGAAGACTGGCTCAAGCTTCAGTGCAAGGCTAATGGTTTTTGATAGTCTTCTCCAAGTGCCAAGTTTTGGAAACCGATTTCATGAAAAGTTTGGCTTTCTTTTTCTTTTATATTTCTTTTTTTGTGGGAAAAACAGAATACATAACCCCTATACACCAAAGACAACCAGCCTCCCCCCGATGCCTTCAGATGGAAAAGAGAGGAAAGCATCATGACCATACTGACCAGTTCTACTCAGCAGAAACAGATACTGGTCTGCAGGTTTCACAGGAGCAGCCATACCATTCCTGGCCAAGAGTCCATGCTCTCCTGGCTCTGATGCAGCCAGTACTGGCTACTCATGGAAAGAGCATAGGAATCTTCTCATGCTAATAATTTCCCTGCCATCCTCCCCTAGCATCCTAACCCTGCAATTTAGAGACTTCTGGAGCTGTGGCTGGTTCACACTGAGGATGCAAATAGTTGAAACGAGGCTTCTTTCCTCATGGGTTTAAGATGCAGCCTGAATACCTGGGCAGCAAAAGAGATGTACATAGGTATGGAGAAGCAACCATTTGCAGACACTCTCTTGTCCAAAGCTTCAGTGAAAGCACTTGCTGAATAAAGACTCAGGTAACAAAACAGACCCAGCCTAGCAGGCCAGCTTAGAGACTGCCAGGGAGGCAGTGGTCACTGTAAGTGGTGGTCATCTCCTGGAAGCTGATGTAGAGGTGTCCTTCTTCCATTCATAGGCAATTCATCCTCCCCATTGCTTGCTCCCAGTTTCCTGTCAGTGTTGGTAAAGAGAGTCCATTCAGCCAGTTCAAGTGTCAACACCTCCTTCATAGGCAACTAAAGACAACCTTACAAGATGAATTGGTTATCTTTATGTTATTTTTACCCAGCTTCCCATACAGGTCTCCAGGTAACAGGCAGTGGGAATTACATGCCTCATTGGGGCAGCAGAGCTGGATTGTGCTTTCCTGGTCCATCTCCATTTGCTTGCCTCTGCAGCTGCTGATGTGCTGCTGTGGTATGACTCTTTCCAATGGTTCTGCTACTGGGGAGGGTGTCCTATGCCTCCAGGAGATCTGTAGCTAGGCCCCCAGTGTTAAACTATGCTTCAAATCTGACCTTTCTGACCAGGCATTTAATAGGGGCATGGTAAGGTCTTCAGCCACAAAATCAGATGTATGTCCAGCAAAGACAAGAATGTCCTGACAACAGCTGCAGGACTGAGCCTTCATGTCCCACTGCCCTCTGAGACACCTGCACTGGTCTGCAGTTGCCATTCACAATCGGTCTCCCTCCAGCCCTGATGGAGTAGCAGTATTAAATACCAGCCAGGCAGGCTGGCAGCGAAGTGATTTTGGTTTTTTTGTTTTTTTGGTTTTTTTGGTTGGTTGGTTGGTTGGTTGGGGTTTTTTGGGGAGGTGTTTGAGGGGGGGGCTTGTGTTTTTTTGTGGGCTTTTTTGTTTCTTTGTTTTTTGTTTTGTTTGTTTTTGTTTTGTTTTTTGTATTTTTTTTAAATTGGTTGGAAACAGAAGTGCTGGGGTACTAACAAGCTGAGTCCTGTTCTTACGTCTGCTGTCAGAGTGGTTCCAAAGGATGTTTATCAATATGGTGATAGGCGCTTTATATATATAACATATATTTATATGTATAAATATATAACACCTGCAGATCCTTTGGGGGTCCATCATTCAGAGGCTTTCAATCAACACTTGATGTATCCTTTAAAAAAATAAATACCTAACTACAACAAGAAGATCCCACCAGGCTTGGGGCCAAACTTGCTGGGTAACAACCCAGTGTGTTATCACAGCAACCAGAGCAGCAGGCCTTAATGACCCCTTTCTGCCTTTAAATCCCATGAAAACTCCCTGCTTATTGATGCTGAATTCATAGAGCAGGAATTCACAGAGCAGGAATTCACACTTGAGACTGTACCCAAGGAACCTGGCAGCCACCACATCTACCTAAATGTTTTCCTGTTTTCACAGTGGGAGGCTGCTTGGTGGGAAAGGCTTTAAGGTGCTTGGTTGGTTGCTGTTGCCTCTTTCTCCCATGCTGTCCAGTAATCATTTCTTTGCTCTCCTGCAGGCCTGCCCCAGAAATGTTGTCACTGCTCATCACCACTGGTTCAGCACAGAAAGAAAAGGATGGTGGATAGTGGAATCATGCTTATTTTTGGGGTGATTCATCTGATTCAAATCTTCCTCAAGACTCTGGCTCCCTCCTTTTTTTTGTGAGACACTCACAGAGACCTTGGGCTCCTGTCTTTGATCCAGCAATGACCTGTTGGCAGGAAAAAGAAGGAAACACTAAAAAAAAGAGCGAGATCATCATAATATGAGTGATTCTTTGCTGTGAATGTGGGGAGACATTGGCCCAGACTGCCCAGAGAAGGCTGTTCCAAGCCCCATCCCTGTTAAGTGTTCAAGGCCAGGCTGGGTGGGGCTTGGAACAACCTGGTCTAGTGGGAGGTGTTCCTGCCCACAGGATGGGGGCTGGATGGATAGTCACAGGATGGGACTCAGTGATCTTTAAAGTTCCTTCCAAGCCAAACCATTCTGTGCTTCTAGGATCCCTGGAAGGAGGCCATGATTCTTGTGATCCCAAGCCTCCCAGGTAGGGCATACTGGTTTGGGGTCCAGCTGCAGAGCTGTGTCCTGGCCAACCACACTCAGTAAACAGATAATCCAGGTGGTTACAAAATCAGTTCTCAAGACTTAATCTTTGCACTTTCCATGGAGTACAGCAGGTCCCTCCCTGATAAGTCCTTCAGGTATCCACACCTGTTACTCTCTTTATCCCCGCACAGATTTGGGAGACAGTATTCTCGTTCAGCCCAGTTTCTTAGTGTGGCAGGCATTTGAGCTTGTTCCCAGATACCTGATTTTTCTCTCCTGCTTTCTAAGAGACATTTATGCAACACAAAATGCCCCAGTGGAAAAAAAAATCTCTCCTCCCTCAGTGAAGCAGCAGGATAACCTCAGGTGACAGGTCTCCTTTAGAAACAGGTTTCATGCATGCTCAGTGTCCTCATTGTCACTGTGTCCTCAGCAGTGGCTGCAGAGCCAAAGTGGGTTTGCACAGAAAATGACCTGAAATTGCAATTTCTGATAGCTTTGTTTTCATCCATAGCCCTATCAGTAACAAATGCACCTTCAGCAAGGGCATGACTGTGCTGCCACACTTGAGAGCTGCCCCACCTTCTGCCTGAGTCAGCCGAGGTTACAAGGGACAGAACTGCATCCAAAGCACATCTAAGGTGGTTTGGTAGCTCCACCATCATGCAGGTGGAGGTTTCCCCAAGCTATTGTTCTTGTTTTACAGTGTGAACACATGCTGCCTTCCTGTAAAGTGGCAACAGCTGTCAGTCAAACAGACATCACTCTGTAAATCTGCCTGGGTGACTCCGTTTTCAAACCTGAGGGCTCCAGGCAGGTTTATGAGGTGCCACCTGCATGAATAACAAATCCCAAGGACAGCTGTGCAGGTGCAGGGAACAGGAGGGGAGAGAGATGGGGGGAAAGAGTGAGTGGGTCCCAGCCTGGTTAGAGCCCTGCAACCAGTCACATCAGCCTGGACTGCAGACTGTGCTCCAGTGCATAGGAAGTGCTGCAGGCTCCAAAATCCCACAGAGATGAACACATTAATGGGAAATATTATGAGATTCCAGCACCTGAAGGGGCTACAGGAAAGCTGGAGAAGGCCTTTTTACATGGACACAGAGAAATAGGACAAGGGGTAATGGTTTCAAAGTGAAAGAGGGGAGGTTTAGATGAGATGTTAGGAATTCTTTCCTTTGAGGGTGGTGAGACACTGGTCGAGGTTGCCCAGAGAAGTTGTGGCTGCCTCTGTTCTTGTAGTGTTGAAGGCCAGGCTGGATGGGGCTTGGAGCAACCTGGTCTAGTGGGAGGTGTCCACGCCCATGGCAGGGGGGTTGGAACTGGAGGATCTGTAAGGTATCCCCCCCCAACCCAAACCAATCTGTGGTTCCTGACAGGGGTTCAAGCTGGAACTCCAGAGGTGTGGATCTCTTCTCTGACCCATCCTGTTGTCTGGGTGCAGCTGTGTCTCCTCATCAGTCCTCTCCTTAAGGAAAGCAGAAAGGCCAGTAAAGAAATTAGCCTCAGTACAGGTCTGAGAGGCAGAATTTTTAATTTTTTCAATAAATTAGAGCACAAAAAATGCAGATATTCAGGATTGCTTGTACCCAAATAAAGGGCAGCTGGCCAACAGGAATGGATAATCCATCCCTTTAAAAACTATTCATGAACCTTTGTCATGGTTTAGGCCCAGCTGATAACAAAGGACCACGCAGCCCCTCATTCCCCTCCAACATTTTGAGATGGCGAGGAGGAAATCCACCTAAGAAACCTCATGGGTCAACACAAAGACTAAGAGGATTTCACTCACAAATTACAGTCATGGGTAAAACAGACTCAACTTGGGGAGGGGGGGAGGAGAATCAATATAATAATCATTAATCAAATTAAAACAGCAAAGAGAAAACAACAAGCACAGCTTAAATACCTTATCCCACCTCATCGTGGGGTATGGGTCCCTTTGTCATGCGTTGTTCCTGCTGCTCCACCCTTCTGGGGAAGAATGATTCCTCAGACTTTTTCTGCTTCAAGGTGGGGTTCATCCCATGGGAAAGCCTTTCATGAACCCACAGAATCACAGAATCAGCTGGGTTGGAAAGGACCTCTGAGATCATCAAGTCCAACCGTTGATCCACCACCACCATGGTTCCCAGACCATGGCACTGAGTGACACATCAGTGTCTTCTTAAAAACCTCCAGGGACAGAGGTTCCTTCCATGAGGTGCAGTCCCTCAGGCACAGACTGTTCCAGAGTGGGATGCCCAGAGTCACAGCTGCTTTGGGCACAGTCCCCTCCCCTGGGGTGGGGTCCTCCGTGGCTGCAGATCCTTCTGCTCCACCGTTTTCCTCCAGGGTCTGCCAGGAGACACCTGCCATCTCACCACAGGATGTAGGAGAACCTCTGCTCAGGCACCTTCTCCCCCTCTTCCTCACCAACCTTGGTATCTCTGCTCCGGTATTGCTCTCATCTCTGGTGTTGCTCTCTCCTTGTCATCTCCTCTGCCCTGAGAAACAACAGCCTCTTGTTTCCCTTTCTTGAATATGTGAATTGCAGAGGTGCTTGTACTGTCAGTGATGGCTCAACATTAGCCAGAGGTGGGCAGGATGTTTTGGAGCTGGGGAAGCTTCCAGCAGCTTCTCACAGGAGCCACCCCTGGGAACCCTCCCCCGCTACCAAAAAACTGCTACATCAGCCCAGAACAACCTTGCAGAATACACATTTTCTACAGGGACTTTGCAAAGGGGCTGAGGTGTGTTTTCCTTGAGAAGAAAGTGACCTTATGATTTTCTTAGCTCCTGGCTGGCTGAATACTGACTGAACTCACTGCTCTGATGATACCCAGGTTTAAAGGCACTAGATA
The DNA here is from genome assembly GCA_038090715.1 of Florisuga fusca. NCBI lineage: Eukaryota > Metazoa > Chordata > Aves > Apodiformes > Trochilidae > Florisuga > Florisuga fusca. Next base: position 1,768,977 of record JAAWXA010000048.1, read on the forward strand.
TGCATGACTGAGAATAAGTCACTGCTTTGAGACAGCCAAACAAACCCATTAAAAACAGCACTAGATGTGACACAAATGGCAGTTTTTCCTCTCCCTGGAGATATTTCTCATGGATTTTGGAGACAGGATTATTCAGAGGCACTGCTTGTAACCCCTGGAGGAGGTGCTGTGTTAGCCTTGCTGAGGGCATGTTTCAAATGGATGAAGAAGACACCATGAAATGCACCACCAGGAGCTTTGCTAAGGTGATTGCACAAGGACCACCACTTTCACCAGCACTTCCATCCCCTTCAGCTCAAAACTGCACAGCTAAGTACAGGCTGATGCGCATGTTGTCTCCCCAAGGTGACCATTCCCTTAGTCACAGACTCCACTGCAGTGACTTGGATGAGAAGCTATTTGGCAGCAACAACCCAGAGGTCATCCCTCAACTCATAAAAAGCTCTGTGAAAAAGGGGAAACCACAAATGAGTGTTTTTATTGGAGAAAATGCCTTCCTTCTCCCAGAGACTGGGATTAATTTTCTGTAACTTTGCAAACACTCGTCAGAAAGGTTAAAGTGATTGTGTTCACTTTTAAACACCAAAGACTTTTAAAGCAAAGACTGTCTTGACTAGTTTACACTAATAATGAAATAAATCAAAGTTATATTAACAATCATTCACCGGTGCCTTCCTCCACAAACTTTGACATCTGATGTTTCTGCACTGCAAATAATAAAGGTCCTGTTACCTTTTTCACTTAAAATCAACATCCTGCACATGCTGTGAAGGTTTTGTTTCAGAATTATTTGAGCATCACAGAAATAGCCATTATCCCTTTGAAATTCCCTCGCCCTGAAAATCCTTGTTCTGCTTTTCATTACATCATTACATTTGCTGTTGTTTTAGGTTAAAAAGAAGCACATTCAGCTGCTAAATGATAATACTTGCACTTCTCTTGCCCCTACCACTTCACAAGCCATGTGCCCAGTAGTTAGGTGTCCCAGGCACAGCATATGGTTCATAAGAAACCATAGGAGCTTGGTGGTCCACCCTTTAGCTGGGGCTGTAAGGAATTTAGCTAGTCAATTAGGAGGCCAGCTTGGGTCCTGGAGATCCCTTTGTGTAGCTGTGCTTTGGCAGTGCCAATATTAACACATGTTGAGTGAGCTTCAACACCAAGAGCTGCATTTTCCCACCTGGATAAAGCATTGCTCATTTTTGGCATCTCTCGTCTGGTCTTGTCTCTTCATCTGGGACCCAGTTCCCAGCTCTGAGTATGAACTGCACAGCATAATGTTAGATTAGCAGCTCTGACATGATGGACTTGTACTTTGGAGTCATCGAACTTGAAAGTAAAGCATCTGGTCCTTTCTACATCTGTTCTTTCTCCAGGCCAAAGACTGACTCCCTTTATTAAGCAATTAAAGATGATGGAAACATGTTCAAACTGAATTCCCAGAAAAAACAAAAACCAAAAAACAAACAAACAAAAACCCCAAATAACACCCACAAAAACCCGAAAAAAACCCAACAAAAACCAAATCAAATAACACCCACAAAAACCCGAAAAAAACCCAACAAAACCCCACAAACAAAAACAAACAAAAAATCCCCCAAAACAACAACAACAAAAACAACCCCCAAAAAAACAAAAAAAACAAACCCCACAAACATTTTGCCAGAACAGAGAGGTTTTGCTGACTCCATTAAAAATGTCACTGGGAAGGTTCCACAGGATGAATCTGAAATAATGCCAATAGGACAAGAAGGGGAGAGAAAAATCCAGCTCCAAAAGAACCTCAGGAGAGCCAGTTATTTTTGAGATACAGGCAGAGAGCAATGCCTTTGAGGTGGTGCAGTTCTGAGAAGAAAACAAAACCTTCATTGGCAATGCTACCTGAAAGTAGGTTGATGCTCAAATCCTATGAAATAGGCAAAATTGCACACTGTTATGTTTATGGACTTGTTTAGATGGCAGAGAAAGGGGGACAGGACTGAGGAAAGTAATTCCTAGAATAAATATGGAAAGTTATAAAGACATAGCTCTCTAGACCTGGAGGAAGTGAAACACAAATGACCATGGTTCCTTTGCCTATCATAGATGTAAAAGCTAGTACAGAGTTTCATACTCAATCTTATAATTTCATTAGACCCTGTTGATTAAAAATGACCAGCAGCCAAATGTTATTTCTGGATCCCAAGGTATCTGAAGAGATTCTGAGGGAAATAGTGATTGAGTACATCTTGAAATTAGACCAACATGCCATGATCAACATCCACCCTGTGTGATACCAAGGATACCTGGTTCCCTGTTGGAGAATCTTTCACCTATTCCAGACAAGTGCAAAATTATCCCAATTAGTTGTACATTCCCTCCCCCTCTCTGGCAAAGAGAGTTGCAGAAACACTGCAAGTGCAACAGGTCTCAAATTGTTGGTAAGGGATGTTCATGTGAAGGATGGGAACCTCAGCTTCTCTGGAGACCTGAACTCTTTAATAGTTGGCTTTCTAAGGGGAAATCTTCTTGCTTTCCTCTCTTTCTTCCCCTACCCTCCTCCCCCCCTGCTCTGTCCAGAGTCTCTCTAAGAGAGCCAAATTCCCCTTGAACACTCTAAAAGGAGGTTTGCTGGAACATCTGCTCTCCATCTGCAGAAACAGACATATCCCCAGGCAACACTATTAGCAGTGATGGATCTGGAAGGGAACATTAAGCACTGAAGAAGCATCTGCTGAGAAAGAGGAACCCAGCACATAAAACTAACCATGTTATTTGCTGAGCCTCCTTGTCACTGCCCATTGCTCCCACTGGAGAAAAACTGTTTCGTCTGGAGCCCTGTTCAGGAGAAAACCTGATGTTCTCTTACAGATTTTCAAGTGTCTAAGGTGGCCAAATGAGTGACCAGGAAGACACAGAAGCATCTAAAAGAGAATCTAAAATGTGGGAGATGCAAAGCATCCCCAGAGGCCAGTGATGCAGCAGCAGTGCTGCCCAGGCTCTATGGGTGGTGGCAGGGACCTCAAGCAGAAAGGCTCTACTGCTGCCTCTTTCCTACATAGCTGAGCCCAAAGAAGCTTACAAGGGAGCAGAAGGGGTAGCTGGGATCAGACATCCAACCCTCACTGCCAACCATGGGGACTGCAGGAAGCTGTTAGGTTTGGGAACACTGCTGGCACATCATGTACCATCTGAGAAATGCAGTGATGCAGTTTCCAAGAAACCATTGGAGAGTGAGCTCCATGTGGATTGTGGACCAGGTTCAAGCCTCAGCTGTGCCACCTGCAACTTTGCCCATTCCTTTCCCCCTTCCTGCAGCCTCTCCTGCTCTGTAGCCAGCTTCCCTTGTTGGGATTCATCTGGAGCAGAGGCTGCTTGTCACTGCAGACTTTTACAAGACCAATATTTCATTGTTGGAGATGTTGATATCATGACAAATTATGTACTCTGAACAAAACTAAGACAAAATTTGTTGCCTGAGCTGGCCAGAGAAAGCAAGACACATTCTCATTATTTACCCACTATTTGTCCTGTACTGTCACACTTGGTATTTTGCTTTGTCAAGCAGATTTACAGATAATGGATTTCTTATCTAATTTACACAATAAGAAAATAAAGTTCTGATGCTTCACACACTGCAACTTTCTCACTTTTACTCTTTGCCAAAAATCTTTCTGGAGCAGGTAGAATTTCCACAAGGCAAAATTCCAAGTTGCTAACGAGAGTCACTAATAGCCTAGGCTATTATTATAATATATCTTATAATAAAACCTAGGCTATTATTATAACATATCTTATAATAAAACCTCCTATCCACTGGGCAAATTTACCAGGACTGCACCCCAAGTCATCAATAGATGGAGAACCTGATCATCCTTTTGGATCCAATGAAAACGCAGGTCATTTTCTGCTCTTTCGCTCTTTATCTGAAGCTATTGGGAGTTGTGCTTTCAGCTGTCCTGTCAGAAGGCTGCCCATGGCTCATAAACTTCACAGCAGACATCTCTTGAAACTTCACAGAGCAGCAGGACATGAGTATGTGCATGAAGTCTAGCATTTGATTGTCTTAATAAAAGTCCTTTATGACATGCTTCAGGAAAAGCATTTAGACTTTCTCCATGCCATTCTTTTAAGTCCTTAAAATATCACTTAAACTATTTCTGAATTAATATAAACATTGGCCTCAGTGTTGTGGAAATCAAAGTTTCTGAAGCACCCACTCATATTATGCACTTGCTTTAGAGTTCTGGTGGTGCTTAACAACTTCCAGCCCATTTGTCCAAAATAACCGGGATGCTGGACACCAGTTGCTACCCCATATTTCCAGCACATCTCAAGATGTGGCCCACCTGACCCACCATCCCAGGACAGTTTTTACAGCTGCTGCTATTTGCCAGTGCATAACATGGTCTGACACAGAGAACTGAATATCTGCATGTCCAGAAACGTGTATTTTAAGTGTGAATTAGGAAATGCAGTAACCAAATGAGAGAGTGTTGGCTTATTTAATATGAGGTATCACTGTGCTCCAATTTAACACAGCAGTACATCCCACATGTTTATCCCAACCTTTCTCTTGCTAGAAGAGTATAAGATGCCACTAGCTTCTGTTGCTGAAAAAGGGCAAAATCATGTGTTTCTGACAGCATTATAATAGGGTTTTGTTTGTCCAGACACAGGAGACTGTGGGCCTATTAACACTTTACCAAAAAGATAAAGAGCTGTCTTTTGTTTCTTCTTCCAACCACTCCTAACCAAAACCAAGTCAAAGACAACAAAACCAAGCCAAAAACAACAAAATCCCTGTGTTAACCCTACTCTAAAAAGCAAGAGGAGAGAGTGAACTTGTGGAAGAACTCAATAACTGCTTCAATGGACATCCCAGGAGAAAGTCAATAGAAAACTCATTCTCCCTTGTTGTATTCATTCATATTGTTTTGTAGTCAACAGCTAATAAAAAGAGAAGCACGTGTACTAATTAGTTTTGAGTGGAGAAGAATAGGATAATTGCCCTGCTAAGGAGCCGTGAAGTATTTAAATCATGAGTCCTACTGGGGGTTGTAACTGGGGAAGCTTTTGCCTTCCTCAAGGACAGCCAGGATTCCATGCAGCTAGAGGCTTAACTGAGAAGTAAAAAGACTGAAAAGTGGTTCTCTCCTGGCTCAAACCAGGACACCTTGATATTTTGGAGGGTATTAATGTAGTCAGTTTAGTCTGAAGTTGAAAGCGTTTCCATTGGCGTGCTTAGAACTGGTGGGTCAGAGAATGGAGGACCTTTTCTATACCTTTGAGCAGGAAGACTCTTCTTCTGAATTTCTCTTCTGGGACCAGGCAGATGACTTCCTCCTGGACTGTTCTTCCTCCCTGGAAGACCACTTCTCACTGGCAGACCACTTCTCCCCTTGGCACTCCCCTGATTGCCTTCTGGCCCCGGGGCAACCGGCAGCTGAGTGGACAGGGGCTGTTGAAGTGGAGAGTTCTGGGCCACCAGGACCCACTGCAGCTCTCTCTGGGCCCCTCACCCCAACATCCCCCTGTCCCCATGCCCCAGCACCTCCTGCTCCCCGTCCCCAGCGCCAGGCTGCCAATGTCCGTGAGAGAAAGAGGATGCTCAACATCAACTCGGCCTTCGAGGAGCTGAGGTGCCATGTACCCACCTTCCCCTACGAGAAGAGGCTCTCCAAAATTGACACGCTGAGGTTGGCCATTGCCTACATTGCTCTCCTCAGCGAGATCCTCCTCTCCGGGTGTGAGCCCAAAGCATATGTGGAGCAGTGCCTGAAGGATGGGCTGCAAAGCCCCCAGCAGGCAACATGGAACACAAGTGGTGAGTGAATGAAGGGTTATGGTTTGGGGGATCACAGTGATGCTGTGGGTGAATCAATTTAATGGCTTTTGAACACCTGCTCGTCGCATTCAAATGGAGCACCTCTCCCATGAAGACAGGATGAGAAAGTTGGAGCTGTTCAACTGGAGAAAAGGAGGCTCCAGGGAGACCTTAGAACATCTTCCAGTACCTGAAGGGGATACAGGAAAGCTGGGGAGGGACTTTTAACAAGGGTATGAAGTGACAGGATAAGAGGGAATAGTTTCAAGCTGAAAGAGGGGAAATTTAGATGAGATATTAGGAAAAAATCCTTTGCTGAGAGGGTGGTGAGACACTGGCCCAGGTTGCCCAGAGAAGCTGTGGCTACCCCACTCCTGGAAGTGTTGAAGGCCAGGCTGGATGGGGCTTGGAGCAACCTGGTGTAGTGGGAAGTGTCCTTGCCCATGGCAGGTGGTTTGGAAAAAAAATTATCTTTAAGGTCCCCTTCCAACTGAAACCATTCAGTGACTTCATGTTGCTCTGAAATGGCACTGACAACATACAATTTCATCTTTAAAAAAAAGCATAGCTAAGTAATGTCTCAAAAAAAAAAAAAAAAAGAAGAAAGAATCCAATTTTGCCTTCTAACTCTAAAGATCTTTTTCTTAAGAGAAAAAAAAAAAAGAGAGAAAAAAAGAGAAAAAGAAAACTCACTAGGCTCATGAGAATGATTCACAAACAAGATTAAACATCTTGCTCATTCTTGCTTTTTAGTAGGTGGTTTGTTTGAGTTTGGGTGGGGTTTTTTTGAGGGTTTTTTTGTTTTGTTTTTAAATTTTGCATGAAGCTGTTCAAAACAATGCAAGTTGATGGAGACAGTAGGAATTGTCCTTACTTCTTTACAAGTTTTCTTTAGCTTGTACATGACTGAGAAAAACACCCAGCTTTGAACATAACAAGAATCCAATTTCTTAATACACAAATGTTAAAATAACAAGTGGTTTCTCAGAGATAACATAGTTTAACAACAAAACCCAGGATACACAAGACATACTCAAATTTCATGTTAGGTCAGCAAATGCCTGTTTGCAAGTAACAGTCTTCCATAATTATTTCTGATGAGAAGTAAAGGTCTGTTACTCAGTTTTCTGTTTGTCTTTTACTTAATCGTGATTTATATGCAACTGAATTTAGTGCTTGTGTTCATCAGAATATGTTAATCCATCATATTACGAAGATGGGATGCTGCCCAAGTGCCCAACATGGGGTCTCAGGTCTCATAAAAAGCAAGAGGTTTTGTGTTACTTAGTGCAGGGAGGAGCAGAGGAGGATTTTCACTTGCTCCTGGCACTTTGCATTCTAAGGTAATTAACCCCCTTTCTAATGGTCTCCCTTTGCAGTGTACGTTCCTTTGGATTTTGTAATTTTTTTGAAATTAATCCTGAAGCATAACAGCCTTGAAAAACTGCAGCATAAGTAGAGAAAAGCCACCCAAAAAATTATTTCCCCTTTCATTTCACAAGGAAGTGTCAAAGGAACAAAGCCTAGAGGGAAAAAGCAATCAGTTCACTTTCAAGGAAAAGTTAATTAACTCTCTTCTCCTTCCCTATTAATTTCCATTAGCTACATGACTGGGAAAATGAATCATGATCACAACTCTCTTGACTACAGAGGATATTTATTTTCCAGCTGCCTCCCCCTTTAACAGATAGACAGGTTTTAAAACAACAGAAATGGCTCTCATAGGTATCACCTCTTTTGTCAGACTGTTAACTAATATTTCCACTTGGAAAGATTTAAATGAATGAGTCTGCTTTTCTGAAGAAGCTGAATGGTTGACTTGTTAAACTCTGATTTAAATATTTTGAAATTCATGTGGTACATCTTTACTTTTTTTTTGTTCTGTGCAGATCTGACAGCCCGCCTGTCTTGGGTGAAGTGGGATTAAGCAGTACCCAAAAGAAAGCTCTTTAAAGACAGAATATTGCAAAACCTGAGGACCTGACTGCTGAACAAAAACATGGCACTTACAACTTTGCTTATTGTCACAGATTGCTTTCTCTCTCGGTGTTGATTCATTTCTGCGTAGGACCTTCTGCTGCTCTTCTAGTTTCTCACACACTTATGGGCTGCTCTTGCATGAAAATAAAAAATTTAAAAAACAGATTAAAACCCAGTGTCATTAAATTTCATCAACAACGTTTTCTCTACCACTGAATGAGAACTGTGTCCAGTGTGGGGGAAAACCTACCCCTGATCACAAGAAAAAAAAAAGCACCACCTGTTGCAACCTATTGCTTGGCTCAAGATGTTCACAGTAGTGTCATGAGTAGTGTGTAATTTAGAGCACAGAGACCATAGAAGGTCCAGTTTTCAGGAGGTGAGACACATGACCTTCGGAGTGTCCCTCTGAAATTTCTTGTACCTTCCTCCTAAGGTGAACACTTTGGGAACTCTGAGCCCAAGACATTTTGGTACAAAAAGGGTGATGACCACTAACACTTGGTCACCATCTCCTCTACACTCCTTGTACATGTCAAGCTTGAATGGTCATGCACATACAGCAGCTGCCTTTTGAACATTGTTAAGATAACATTTCCAGTTTGTGATTTTTTTTTTTCAGAGACCTGATGTTGCTCCAGCAACATGGACGTATGAAAAAAGATCAGCAAAGAGTTGTTTTCACAAAATACACATCCTGTGCTGCAGCCCATGATAATAAAGAGAAAAATAAATCTATGAGGAAAATGCTTCTGACATAATTATGTATCACATGACTGCACCCTAACACCAACATTATTTTTGTCTGCTGAACATGTTCTTTCCCTCTTGGTCCTATACTGTACATGTTCTAAAGAGATTTTTTGGTAAAGAAGAGCCATCATACACCTTGCACACTTCTCTGACCCCCTGCTAGCACACTTGGAGACCTGAAACCACTCTGCCTTAGTGTACTTTCTCATGGCATTTCTTAGAAAGTAGGATGCAAGTTCTAGATAAAAGAGAATATATATAACCTACTGATTAGTTCTCCTTATAGATTTGACCTCTACAAAGCAAAACCATGTCAGGAACTGATGGTTTTGGTGGCTAGCAAAAGTGAAAAGAGGTCTCTGAGGGGAAAGCAGAAAAAACCCCTTTTTATATTATTAAATTTTTCTGTTAAAATAAAAGAAGGAATTTCATTTCAGATACAACAATCTATTTCAGTCAACCTAGAATAACACATTTCAAAACCATTCAAACATATCAAAACATTCAAACACCAAAAAAAACCCCACCAGGAAAATACCTATTGGATTTTACTTGAATGAGTAAATAATATCAATCTCTACAGTCTCAAAAATGTGAAAGAGTTGGTTTTCACAAATTTGAGACAGACCATCAGGACAAGTTCTTGGGGTGAAGGAGCAGTGGGGAGGGAATCTCTACACTATACACCTCTTGGCCCACAGCTGCCCACTGGTAGCTTCTATGCTCATGAGAGGAAGTGAAAAAGCACAATCCAGGTTTGTGTGGCAAGAAGCTGTTTTTTTTCTAGGGAAGTCCATGCGATGGCACCAGGAGAAGGCAACTGACCTGAAGGATATACAGCTTAATATTTATTGCAAACAGTAGGACTTATACAACCATGAATTGACAGAATGACACGGAATCACAGAATCAGCTGGGTTGGAAGGGACCTCTGAGAACATTAGAGGTTTCAGGTATTGAAGGAAACCCATAGCCTGCATGTTGGTGGTGCTGTGGGTAGGATTCCATGGGAGGGTGAGGGCCAGCAGGAGTTTTCAATGGTTACTCTTTGTGTTTGTGAGCCAGGCCCATTTGTGTTGTATTTTTGGAGACGAATTGTGCAACAGTGGGAGAGCAGCCAAGGGATCGAGCGTTTGAGGTTTTGGGTACTAAAGCAAACCTGTAGCCCAATTGTTGGTGGTGCTGTGGGTAGGGTTCAATGAAAGGGTCAGGGACAGATGGAGTTTTCAGTAGTCATTCTTTAGGTTTGGGAGCCACATCCATTTGCGCTGTGTTTTGAAGCTGAATTGAGTAACAGTGAGAGAGCTGCCGAGGGGTTGAACGTTTGAGGTTTTGGGTACTAAAGCAAACCCATAGCCCTCATGTTGGTGGTGCTGTCCGTAGGGTTCCACATGAGGGTCAGGACCAGCAGGAATTTCCAGTGCTCACTCTTTGTGTTTGGGAGCCAGGCCCATTTCTGTTGTATTTTGGAGCCGAATTTTGCAACAGTGGGAGGGCGGCCAGTTGGTCGAACATCTGAGGTTTTGGGTACTAGATCAAACCCATAGCCTGATTGGTGGTGGTGCTGTGGGTTGGGTTCCATGGGAGGGTGAGGTTCAGAAGGAGTTTTCAGCGGTTACTCTTTGCATTTGGGAGCCAGGTCCATTTGCGTGGAATTCTGGAGCTGAATTGAGTAATAGTGGGAGAGTGGCCGAGGAGTCAAACGTTTGAGGTTTTGGGTACTAAAGCAAACCTGTAGCCTGATTGTTGGTGGTACTGTGGGTAGGGTTCCACGTGGGGGTCAGGGCAAGCAGGAGATTTCAGTTATCATTCTTTACATTTGACAGCCAGGCCCCATTTGCATTGTGTTTTGGAGCTGAATGGCCCAGCAGTGGGAAAGTGGCTGAAGGGTCAAACAATTGAGGGTTTAAGTACTAAAGGAAACCCATAGCCCGTATGTTGGTGATGCTGTGGGTAGGGTTCCATGGGAGGGTGAGGGCCAGCAGGAGTTTTCAATTGTTACTCTTTGCATTTGGAAGCCAGGCCTGTTTGAATGGAATTCTGGAGCTGAATTGTGCAACAGTGGGAGAGCAGCAGAGAAGTCAAATGTTTGAGGTTTTAGGTACTGAAGCAAACCTGTAGCCCGTTTGTTGGTGGTGCTGTGGGTACTGTCCCATTGTCATCTTCCTCGTGAGTTGAAAGTGGGCTCAGTCCCACCAGTGGGGCAGCAAACATTCTCCCAGGGCTGAGCATCCTCCATACCTATCTCTGAGTCACACTTGGTAGCACAGAACCCACATTTTCACTAAGGTAGGCAGGGGCAGGAATAGTCATGGGCCTTATACAAAGGCAGGACAGGCCTTTTCACAGCAGACCAAGGATTCCAAATCCACTGTCCCCAGCCCCTTTGGCCTGAAGAATCTGTTTCAACAGCCCCAGGTATGATGCTTAGCCACCAGTCTGGTTGCCAGCCTGCAGCTCTGCACTAATGGGAAATGCAGATGTCTGCATGTCCCCATTGCCTAAGGTTTGCAGACTGTGGTTTTCAAAATGTGGCAGCATGGGAAAGTGAGGGCTGAATCAAACCAGTTGTTTAGAAATTGTCCAAATAGATCCAACAGGGCTTTCAGCAAGGTTTCATCAGGGTGGATATTTCTCCTAGGCCCTTGCTGATGGCAACAGGGACCCGTGACTCATGGACCTGTGACTCCTCCCTCCAAGATGTTCTCTATCATAGTCATCAAGGAGCAGTAGCTGCTTCTCTAGTGTTGTCAGGGCCAATGGTAGAATAGACTCCAACTGGGGATTTAACTGTTATGAAAGATCCTTCACCCTGAACTCTGATATGCCACCACTGATGCTCCATGCTCAAACAGCCATCTCAAGGTAAGAAAGAAATATCTGCTGAGCCCAGTTTCACCAACACCACCAAGGTTCTTCACAGGGACCTGTCAGCAGTTTGTGGGCTGTGAGTTGCAGGCTGGCAAGCTCTGCAAAAGGCCCTGCTGCAGAGGCACTCCCACCTATCACAGCTGCTGCCAAGGAATCATCACACAAGTCTCAACTTTAAGGAACGGGCTGCTGGAATTTGATGATGACTCTGAGCTTGGAAAAACTGTAGCAAATAAATCCTGCAGCAGGATATGTAAGGATTGGGGTTTGGGTTGAAGTCAAAACCAGAAATAAAAATGTTCCTTTGGGGAGTTAAAACTCTAATCCTGGGCTCTTGAGTCAGTAAGTAGGAGTCAATACATTTATTGCCACCGTTTAAACTGATGAAGCTGTTTCTCCTCACACAGACTCTGCTTTGACACCAATATCATTCCATCACCTTCAGTGGAGCCACATTTGATTTATGCTGTCTGGGACAGTCCCCCACTGCCTTCTCTCCCCAAGCTACCTGGAGTCTGACAGGCTCTTCCAGCTGATGCACCAGCCAAAGGTGCTAAGCCAAAGGATGCTTCTTTGTTCATGTCTTGTTAAATCATTTGGATGCTGCTAAAGTGGTGAATGTGTCATGCCAGCAGATCAGTCTCTTTTTCGTCCTCTCTGATGATCCCATTCATTTGGGATGAACAAAAGAAAATGCAGAGGGTATCCACTCTTTGGACCAAAGAAGCAAAGCCCATGCTATGGTCTCTTCCTGGGGAATGTTAGGAAGGCAAATTCATTGAATCATTTTTGTCTGGAAAAGACCTTTCAGATCGTCATGTCCACCCATTAACCCAACACTGCCAAGTTCACCACTAAACCATGTCCCTCAGCACCATGTATGGCTTTTAAATCCCTGCAGGGATGATGACTCCACTACTGCCCCAGGCAGCCTGAGAACCAGTGCCTGAGAACCCTTTCAGGGGGGAAATATTCTAACATCCAATCTAAACATCCCCAGGAACAACTTGAGGCAATTCTCCTCTGGTTCTATCACTTGTAACCTGGGGAAAGAGACCAACACTCACCTTTGGGTGGATCTTCAGAGACTTTTGTCTCTTCAGGGGTTTTTCTTCTAGGACAACCATTCTTGCACAGGTGCAGGTCTGGACACATTTTTCTTAAATAAGCTTGAATTTTTCTGACTGAACTATAGTTCCTGGAAGTGAAGTATAAGGGAGAAAGTCCAGGTGGGGCAATGGTTTCTCTGCACTTCATGTCTGTCCAGGTTAATTGCTGTGTGCAGACATGCTCCATGTCCACCCATCTTCTGTCCTACAGATTCTGGCTCATTCCCTCTGTCAGATTTGATAACAGTTTGCCTATTTCTCTGGTCTCCTTTCAACAGGTTTGATTGGCAGCACAATGTGATTCTCTGCCAGGGAACTAGTTCTGATATTTACCTTCATTTTTTTGTTTGTTTCTTCATCTCATCTCCCAAATCTTGAAATCTTATTCCAGGAACAGTAACTACGGACTTCCCATAAATTATACATACTCTGTTATAAATGCACACAGCCCAATTGTATGGTACAGTAGATTACACCTTAGCAGAGATCAAGATTTTATTATGATTTTATGAAAATGGAAGCTTATGTGAGGCTCCTCAGTTTCATCAGCACATTCCCAAGGGACCACACTGACTTTCAAAGCAGTTCACAGTGATCTCCCTGGTTTGAGACCCAGGCTCCCCTTTTCCTCATTTTTTCAGCTCTGCTTCCTTTGCAATACAGCACGGACCAGCTCAGCTTTTTCCATGTCCTCTAACAAAGCAGCAGGATCCTCCCATCAGAAATTCCATGACCAGATCTCCTGGAAGGAAGCAGGGAGAATTGTACCCTCATACTGCAACCTCAGAGGCCCAGATTAGGAGCACATCACCAGCAGAAGAGTTGTTCACTTGAAACGTGGTCCCTGCTTCCAGCTCACCAGGGTCCTTGCCAAGAAAAAGGAGAATGTTATGCTACACCTTCCTTCCTATAGAGCTAAACTGCTAACCCTTTCTAAAACAATACCCCATGGTTCTCCCTCATCAGCTTGGAAATTCTGGAACAAGAGAAATAACATTCCCATTGTAAAGAAAGGACTTGTCCTTTGTTGGTAGTTTCTTTAAAGGACAATTTATTTTTTCTTATTTTGCCCCAGACTCAAAGTAGCAGTGTTCCTTCCCATGAGTCCTGCTATGCCAGCATGGAAAAAAGACTTCATGCTTCACCTGAAACAAGGACTGGACAAGTAATTGGACAACATCATAGTGTTTTTTAAGCACTGCCAGATCTTGACCACTATAAGTCTTGTGATTCATAAACTATTTGACCTGAGGTGTTCAAGATTTGGAAATAATAAGGGGCAGGTCTGCCTTCCAGGAAACCACAGCCCTGCTTTAAAGTTTCAGGGTCACTCCCATGTTGCCTGATCAGAAACTGGACACTTTGCAAGGTGCTCTTCTAGTATCTGGTTGACTGTGTGAAATTTTCAGGGCAGGGACTTCAGAAAGCAGGCTAGACACCACCAACAAAGCATTCTGGCACCACGACATTTTGTAATGGAGACAGGGTCCTAGTAGGCAGAAATCTCAGCATACAGAAACAGCTCAACTGCTCAATATTGATTTTTATTGCATGTCGATAGCCAGCCACCATTTCAGTGGTACAACACACTGTTAGTTGTACCCTGTAAAGCTGTCTGGAGAACATGGCCCCTAACTCAGCCTCATTCCTGCTGGATGAGAGGAGATGGCCTTGCACTGGCATTGCACATAGTCCTGCACATCATCCTGCTGCACTTCATGGCTGTTTTTTCAAATCTCCCTCCAGCAGTGCAAGATCAGCCATAGCGACTGGTTCCAGTTTGCACATGGATAACAATCTCTGAAGGTCAGAAATGGCTCCACAGCTGTTGTGGTGATGACAGATTACCCCAGGCTGTAGCCGTCTCCACTCATACAACCATACACATTCTGCTAGATCTGGTTAGAAGGGGGTGGCTGAACTGAAGGAACTGCATGTGTTAAACCTCTGCCCTGAGCCAAACACCAAGCACCATGTCTTGACACCAGTCCCTTTCTGGATGATGAGCATCCTGAGCTGGTCAGGTAACACATTTTTCCTCAAAGAATGGAAACATTTAGTACCTTGGGAGCAGGGCAGTCAGCAAAGGAGCTTCTAGGTAGACTTTTCTCCACTGCTTTCCTGTTGCAGAGAAAAATATAATTTCTCTGCACCTCTCATGCTGAAACTCCCTAGATCTGAGAGTGCTGTCACTGTGAGCTGCCCTAGACCTATTTACAGGTAGGATGGCAGGAGAGCTGGTGCTCTGTGGTGGCTCCTGGAAGTTTCTACATGGCGCCCATACAGCTTTGTAGATCTCTGCATGTGAATCTCAGTTCATATTAAAATCAGCTGGTGAAGCAGAAGAAGCAGCAGTTCTGCTATTAGCAATTCCTATTTCTTACCTGTCTTCCCTGGCCATTTTCATGGCCTGATGTGTTATTCACATGACTGGCACTTCATCACAACCTTTGTTCACCTGCAAAACAACTTTAATTTTGTGCAGGATTTCTTGGGCTGTGGGCTGTGGTCTCACTGTGTTGTAGAATCATTTGGTTGGAAAAGACCTTTAAGAGAAGCCCAGCTGGTAACCCAGCACTGCCAAGGCCATCACTAAACCATGTCCCTCAGCACCACATCTACACAGCTTTTCAACTCCCCAGGGATGGTGACTCCACCATTGCCCTGGGTAGCCTGTGGCAGTGCCTGAACACCCTTTTGGGGAAGAAATTGTTCCTAATATCCAATCTAAACCTCCTCTGGCACAACTTGAGACCATTTCCTCATTTTTCCCTTGGGAGAAGAGACTGCCCCCCACCTTGCTCCAGCCTCCCTTCAGGGAGTTGTAGAGAGTGAGCCCCCTTTTCTCCAGTCTAAATAATCCTAGTTCCCTAGCTGCTCATAAGACTTGTGCTCCAGACCCTTCTCCAGGTCCGTTGCCCTTCTCTGGACATACTCCAGTCCCCAAAACTGACCCCAGAGTTCGAGGTGCAGCCTCACCAATGCTGAGCACAGGGGTATGATCCTCCCCTGGTCCTGCTGGCCACATTAGTGCTGATACAGCTGATACAAGCCAAGATGCTGTTGGCCTTCTTGGCTACCTGGGCACATGCTGGCTCATACTCAGCCACTGTCCACCAACACCTGCAGTTCTCTGTCTGTCAGGCAGCTTCCCAGCCACTCTTACCCAAGCCTGTAGTGTAGGCTGTAGTGTCAAGCACAAACTGGTGTAAAGGCACTGGGATATGATCCTGGAAGCTTGCCTGAGGAAACAGCAGGAGGAAATGACAACAGCTTGAGGGCTTCTTACAGGCACTTTTGTCCTGTGGGCATCTGCAGCAGAAGCTGGTTGCTCCTAGGCCAGACCTTGGGAGGGAGACAAGAAGCCTTTGTATGGCCATAAAGTAACTTGGACAAGACCAACTCCTTGGTCAAAACAGGACCTTGGAGTCTCCCTGTGGACACTGCTTGGAACAAGATAGTAATTTTACACACATAGGAAAGCAAACAGACAGTTTGCCTTGGCTTTCAAAAAGAGGTTAAATATATATATATATATATATATATAGTCAGTGTTCTAAATGCCTTGTGGAAGTCCCCTTAGAACAGTCCAATAGATTGCCATCCTTTCCCAGCTGGAAGCCCTCAATAAATCCATGTGTATGAGCCTGGAATATTGCCATAAAGCCTAGACCTTTAGGAAGAGCCTCCCAAGCCACATCAGCTCCTTCTTTGTGAAAACAAAAGTGCTATTACAACCTCTGTGTCTAATTTTAGGTGACTTCCACCGAGTCTGTTTGCTTAAGTCCCAGTGCGTTTGAACAGGGCAACACCAAAGCCAAACGGGATTCCAATCTCCAAGGTGATTTTTTTTGCCAGGAGAGGACAAAATGGGGAGGGAATAAAATGAAATACTGTTTTGCACTACCAATCACAACCCTCCTGAGGGGAGGTGCTGGAGAGGAGGGCAATCCAGCTGCGGGCACTGCCCTCTGGTGGCTCCGGATTAAAATCTCGCTCTGCCCGAAGCAGCCGCCGCCTCCTCCTGCGGGCATCCCCGCTCCCGCGCAGCCCCAGCGGAGCGGCTGCACCTCGGCAGGGGGGTGGGAGGGAACACAGAGACCAGAAATGTCTTTTAAAACAATGCAGGTAAAGCTTATGCACAGATAGTTATCTCGGCTCTTAGATTACTGTGTATGGCACTTCAACCAAATCCTGTGGGTTTTAATCTTTCTTTCTCTCTCTCTCTCTCTCTCTTTTTTTTCTTTTTTTCTTTCTTTTTTTTTTTTTTTTTTTTTTTTTTTTTTTTTTTTTTCTTCTTTTTTTCTTTTTTTTTTTTCCCTGCCCTCTCCCCAAGTCCTTATTTGCAAACTTTGCATGGAGACGTAGAGCCTGAAATATTATTTAGCCTCACAGTCTTCCCCTCTGCAGTGCCAGAGACATCAGTGTAGTACTGCCACAGCAGCCGGGGGAGCCCAGGTGACACGAGCTGGCACACAAATCAGAGCATCCTCTGATCAACAGCATCCCCAGGAAGCTGCAAACTGTTCCCTGCCCACCCAGCTCTGGTCCTGGGGGCTGCCTGCCCTGTGGTGAGATGCCTCTGTCTCTCATCACAGTCTCACGAATGGCTAAGCCATCCCCTCCAAAAGCACTTTCCAAAAATAATCAAGCTGAGGCAGGCACCAAGCATGGAAAATTTTAGCCTAAGCAATCCCTGTTTGAGTCCACTGAACACAGATGAAAATAGAGGGAAGCCACAGGAGGGGTAACGACAGGTTTGTCTTATTTGAGTCCCTGTCTCTTCGAAATATGGAATAGGAGAAGAGGGAATAATAAAACTTCACATAGAGAGACCAGCAGTCATTATCCACTATGAAGTGACATCAGCTTGGTGGACCTTTCCTTGCAGCCAGTGTTTTCACAGCATTTCAGTGCCCAACAGGTTTCCCTCTCCCTTGTCCCTCCAGCAACAAGTCACACTTGCAGATGAGGTTTATCAAAAACCTATTTCCTATGTCATGGAGCAAGATTTAAGTTGGGATTCCCAGAGAGGGATTTTTGCTAAATGGCCACAAAGCTCCTCAGAGGGGAATCTGATCCCGATACGCTCCATGCTGAACCACAGGCAGGCGTGTGCACACACACACGTTGGCTTGAGCGTGCAAGAGAGATTTCCCAACCTAGCTTTTATACAGTTCTCTGGGGGACAATAAAATTATATGAACTGTAGCAACCATTACTGGATGTTATAGCTCTAGACTCAGCCAGTGAGTTAATCGGAGACCTGGTTTTCAACAAACATCAAATCTTCTCATTATTCAGGTATCTACATTTTGGACCCACAATTCTCAAGGTTTTCCACTTGCACACTCCCTGCTCCAAGCTTCCCTCTCCTTACCCTTTCTAAATTATGGCAGATGCTTTATTACCATCCTCATTTCCTTCATTCTATACTTTTCTTCTACGGTGGAGGTACACACCAACCCACCCAAAGTCACCATGGTGTTTAAGACAAGACAAGTTGGCAATAGCAAGCTTGCAATAGTGAGGCAGACTTTTCCAGTTAGCACAAGCCTTTGCGCAGATTTTTGCTGGTTTGCAGCATTTCTGCCTGCTAATCCGCCTACAGCAGCCTGGGGAAATTATGACATACCTGCTTAAATATAAGCATGTGCTTAGGCTGAGCTGGTTTCAGTGGGTATTAGCACACAGGATAGACTCCTGTGTCTTGATGGATCGACACCTTATACTGAGTAGCTTATCAGTTTTCCTTTCTGCCACTGAAACATGTGCTGCATTCTTAAATCAACCTTTTCTGGGAATGTAATTCCATAATAGCAGTAAGTTTCTAATATACACTGTCCAACTCTCCTCCTGACACCATGGGCTGGGATTTCTGCCGCGTCAGGATAGTACAAAACCTTCAGCCTTGGAAACATAACACTGCCCCAGCAGAATGATGGATCTTCTTCCAGGGGGAGAAAAATCCTCAAGCCAAACAAAAAACAGAAAGGGTTTTTCAATAACTATTTTCCTTTTCCACATTATATTCTTCTATTGACTCTCAACAATCTTTGTGAACTGATCCTGGTGCAGTATTTCAACAGCCAAGCCTATTCTCCATGGGGTAAAACATCAGAAAAACATGCAACTCCGAGCCAGCGCTGAAACCAAATGGCTTCACAAAAATGAAAGTAATATGCAGTTGCTATCTTCCCAGTGAACTGAGCTGATAATGTTTAAAATCAATACTAACTTCACAGTCTTACAAAACTGCAAAACTAAATTAGTGAAAGAAGTTGGCAAACCCTTTAAAGTTTCACTGATAAAAAGAATTAGAAATTACCAACTTTCACGGTCTCTAAAGTGCCATAGAGGAAAAAATGCACCCTATCAAAATCACTTTTTCTGGGAACATTCAAGCGAACTCTGTAGGGAACCTGATCTTGGTTATTTACATGTTGAAATGTGCCGCCCTTACCTTTTGAGCAAGTTCATAAAACTAAACATTATCTAAGGAGGAGCCGAGCACCCTCTCATCTGAAGGCTTTAGCACAAATAGTTAGGAGCGAGACCAAATTCCTAACTACTACAAATACTGACCTTCTCAAAGCAATAAAAAGTCGTCAGAAAACGGTGTTGAATAAGTATTTACAGCAACTTTCACTAGCATGTAAATACAAAATACATAATTTAAAAAATACTCTCTTTCTCTGCTTAATGATTTAAGACACTGAATAAACAGTGATAGAAATGATTTTTGGTTTCGTCCGTCAAACTTTTTGCTCTTCTTCTTGCTCTCTGCAATTTCTGTTACTTTGCTACTTATCCCTAGCTCAAGTCCACAGCTGAAGAGAAGGTTTCTCCCCTCCTTTACATTGTGAGCAGAAACCGGAGGGGGATTTCATGGTTGTGGTTGTCTGCCTGCCTCGAGAGCTGCAGAGAAATCTGCCTAGCCTCTCTTTGATAAAAACTGTGGTGGAGCGGATCGGTACTTTTGAATCTCAAACTAAAAAGAAAAATAACAAAAAAACCACCCCAGATTTCATAAACTCAACCAGATGCTGTAGAAGGGTAAATATCTTGTTCCTCTTTAATTAAAAGGTATAGCAAATAAAAATCTGGTTTTAATTAAACAGCAGGAACAAAAGATGTTATCTCTCCAAAACTCTCTGCTACGGCGAATTAACTTTTGCTAGTTTTTTGGTGTGGGTTTTTTGGTTATATTTTTTTAGTTTTGCTTTTTTTTTAAACCCATCACATATCAACCTAAACCTGGCACTGAGAAAGAAAACTTGGTTTCTATGAGAATATTTATATGCTCCAAGATAACAAGACAGCATCTCCAGAATGGGACTGAACTGGCAGGGCCAGTGGTTTATACTGGTTCAGGCTGACACCAAAACAGGTCCTATAGAGGCAGTTGGTGTTGACCGACACAGACACTAACTTGAACACACATGTTTGTGGATATGCACACTTAGCCTTTGGCTTTACATGCTGGAAGATATAGGGAATTGTAGCATTTAACTGATTTTTCAGTCAAGAGCCATCAGGCCGCTTGTTCCGGTTCCTCTGGACTGTCCTTCTCCCGCAACCAGAACCCGCATGGATGCAGCTCCCGTACGGCAGGAAAAAAGTCCTTTGTACAAAGGCATCCCAAAGCAGGGTTAAGTCCTGACTTTTCCCAGCAGCATGGTATCCCAAGCCAGGCTTGAGCCTGCTTGTAAAATAGTGCAGGTGTGTTTATTGTAATCATCTCACTCTAAAAAGAAACAGGTTTACGGGGGTTAAATATAATTAGCATGAGCTACACTCCTGCCTTTAATCATTACCTTTCTGGTTAATATAATCAAGAAGGTAAACAAACAAGGATTAACTACATTAAATAAATAAATATGTATATATTCTCCTGAGTAGCTCATAAAGGAATTTGGTTTCGTTACGCTGCTACAGAAGACAATTTTATTTCCATGTTACAAATTATTTTTAACATTAAAATACTCTTCTCTCCCTCTCTCTCATAAGGAGAAGAGCCAATATACAACATCCTTTATTATTATATTACACTTTGGACTTCTATGTCTTTTTCAAGAAGACATCCGAGCACTTAAAAATATTTTATTGTATGTCAAACATACCTGTTGCTCTAACAATTTGTCTAAAATGTTACGTCAAACATAAATGCAGTTTTCAGTATATTTTGGCGTCCTCAAATTTTGGGGTCAGAATATTGCTGTGGCTGGGCCTGCTCATTTGCATTCTGAGAAAGCACCTGAATCTGGAACTGAGTTTTGGCTGTTTGGACACGGGATAGCATATTTTGAAAATGAGCTTTATCATGACATCGGAATCATATCCCTATGAAATAATAAATTCTTTCCCATGGAAAGCTCAGTTTAAACCATGCCTAAATAAAGGAGACACTTATCAGCAGAGATAGAGATACCGAGCTTTGACTCAAGGCTGACAGACTGCTGCTATCCTAAAGTTTCACGTTTGCAAGAGGAAGTCCAGATAAATATGAGCGCACGGATATCAGCCTGTTTTGGATGTAGAGATATTGCATCTCTTCTTGCAGAGACAGCAAATGGCTAAATCCCCTCTCCCCACTTTCCTGTCTCCATTGTAAACCAGCCCTTGGGATCTTCCATAGATACATTTGAAACAAGCCTCTCTGAAAAGGGCAGGTCAGCTCTACTGCTGTGTTGATTGATATAGGGTGTTAAGTACCAACTGACCATCTTTTTATTATAATGAAGTCAATTTTTTTGTGCAAATTTTATGGAATGAGGCATTCCAGGGTTTAAAGGAAAATGGGAGATAACCATGGTAAGAGCACCTGGGGGCTGCAGTTGGGAAAGGTACTTCTGGGAACCATGACACCAGCAGAATTTTAAGCATTTGTGGCTATTTTTTATTTTTATTTTTTTTAAATTACCTCATAACTCTGCCAAAAAAATCCACGGTGAAAAAAGAAAAAGGAAAATACCGCCGTATTCTTCACCAGTTTGCAGACAGACATCTGTCCTTCCTCCTTAGAAACCGCAAGGATGAGGAAAATGTGAAAAGAAAAATATTCCTCCAAAAATACAGCATTTCAGAAGCAAGGCTGTCAGGATGGCAGGAGTCAGAACAGGTTAAAAAGATCCTTGGCGGATGGCTGCAGCGAGTCGCGGCCACAGGCCTGGAAAGCATTACTGCTTGGGACTGTGCTTTACACAAGGTGAGCCCAATCCTGCAGCATTTTAATCAGTGTATTCTGTTTTATTCCCCCTCTGAGAAGCTCCTCTAAGCTCAAGGAAACTTAAGAGAGAAAAGCTTCAGTAAGGTCCCTGTCACCCCAGTAATGCAGCTCACAGGTTCTTAACACCCCTCTATGCTCAGCACGGCATTAAGCTGGACCTTAAACAAAGCCAGGCTTAGCTGTGTCCCTCCACGCTTCAAAGATGAAGCAACAGCTTCAAAAGTGAACCAAGCTGCTGGAAAATTGCAGCTTTTACAGGGGAAACAGCAATTAGCTTTCCTGCTCTAATTGATGGTGTCAGGTGATTCACAAAAAAACAGGACCGAATGTACCTGCCCCCAAAATAAATAAAATGTTTTCCTTCACCATGCCTATATTTCTACAAGGCACACATTGATTTCGTAGCAAACTGAAAATTTTGAATAAAATCTGAGGTTACTTTTCTGGTAACCAACATCTGATTTTACATTCCTAATTTTGGAATCAAAATGCAGGGTAAATAACTCATCTTCTCCTATGGAAAATTTATGGAAAATTTAATTCTGTTAAGAAAAAAAGAACAAAAAAAAATTTTAAAATTGACCAAACGGTTCTAACAGCAAGTGGAAGAGGATATGAAGTTGATTAATGCAGATCCTGGTTCTGCCTCTCACAATTTCTTGCATTGTGCAGGGAAGTCAGAGCCTGCAGGAGCCCAGCTGCTGCAGCAGGCAGAAAGGTGACTTTAACCACATCTGTCCAGAGGTAAATTTTGCTGGAGGAAATTCTGTTTCATAGCCACAGCCATACGTGCTACGTTTATTTTCCATTTTATATGCATAGTATCAGAGATAACTTAGAGACTTATGTCAGGTAATGAGACTTAGCTAAGCTCTAATTTGAGGGCAAGAAACACTTACTGTGGTTTGTTGTGTTTTTTTTTTAATGAAAAGATATTCAGAATGGAAATAGAATTCAAATTATAGGCTGTTTCCTTCAAATAAATTACAACTATTGCTGCACAGTAGTAACACAACAGTTTATATATCTGCCCTTTTAAAGTAGCTTCAGGTGTTTGAGCTTCTCTTGCATTTTACATGGGTTTACTCATTCCTGGGGTGTTTTGGTGAGAAGGTAGAGCCCGTGGGGCTGAGACGGTCAAAGCTTCTTGACTGTTATCCATTCCCATGGTGTGCCTCAGCATGGGGCTGGCAGCACCGTTTGGCTGAGCGAGATTCCTGTCTGCTGGAAATCGGAGCCGGAGGCAAGCGACTTGCCATCCGTTCACCGGCAGCAAAGCGAGGGGCACAGCTGCCAGATAGGCCCTTTCTGCTCATTTTTAGTGCAACCCACATTTTTTGAAAAAAAAGCTGGGATTTTTCCAAAGCGTTTGTTGCTGAGCCCAAATATGCTCACAAGATTTCAGACGGTGATTTCAACAGGAGCAGAGAAAGGATGAAAAAAGTTTTGAAACTTGTGCCATCCTAACACCTGCAAAATCCCAGGGATTTCCACAGAGTGGAACTCGGATCATCAGGGACTCTCATACACCATTAAAAAAGGACATAAACCTTTGTTACATTAAATCCTTCTTCCAGCAACATCCTTGAATCTCAAGAGCAGACAAATATTCACACTCCTTTTACTGCAGCTCCCTGCAGCTTCCGCCATTTCCAAAACCTTCTGATGCCCTGGGAACCATGAGCTCTCCACAACACAATGTAGATGGAGATAAAATCATGAGAGACAGCAGCAGAGACAGAGGTAGTTGGGCTATATTGTAGGGTTGGTTTGGACATCAGGATCACAGGGCTGTTGTTGCCTTCTGATAATGATGAGGACCAATATGCCCCATCAGTGAGCTTTGGAGCACCAGGATGACTCCCCACCTCCAATCCTTTTAGCAAGCAGGTGGAAGAATATGGCAACTAGTAGTTATTTCTGGAGCTCTAAAAGTGAGTGGAAATTGAGATAAATTAAGTTAGAGCAGATGGTCTTGTCATGCCTTTTACATGCTCATGAGAGCATATTGTTAGCTAGAATATCACTGTAAAGCTTTGAAACAAACTCTCTTGTTTCTCAAGAACATGACAGTGAAAGCATATGGATGAATTCTTTTTGAGGCCAAAATAAGCCACCGGTATTTTTCCATGTATTTTCCTTCTGGAAAATATTCACATTCTGAAACACTTTTTAAATTTTTCAAAGTATTATTCTACTGTTGCCAACTTGATTGGTCATCCTCATCTGTGCCTCAAAGCAGAAAAGAAAAAAAAAGTGAGGGAAAACAAGAAATAAAAGACATGGAGATACAGAAAAATGAATTAATTGATTGCATTAAAATTCTGATTTTAAAAGTTGTATTGTGAGAAAAGAAAATGAATAACCCATTTTGCTAGACTGTAAAAAAGGGCATCAACAGGAGCAAAGGCAAATCCCTCTTCTCCGGTTCTCTAGGTGCTTCAGCTAGAGCTTTGGAAAGCATTTATTTTGGGGCTGGTAGTTGATCCCACTTCTTTCTTCCTCACCTAGTAAAATCAAAAAATGCATAAATATTGTTTGAGTTGACTCAATCCTTTTTTTTTCTTTTATCCGTTTAAGTTGAAAACAGTAGGGAAAAAAATGTTCAGATCGAACATGACATTTCATTTTATCTGAAACAAAAAGCTTCAGTCTTGTCTTGGGGTGAATTTTACACTATTTAAAAACACAATATTTAACCAAATATAATCTCACAATATCTTATTGAAATCAAAACCCTTTCCCACTGAAGTTTCGGCAAAAAACTCGGTTTTAATTAGGGAAGAAAACACCCTTCTCAGTTAAGTCTAAATTATATTCAACACCAACTCAGAGACAGTTTTTGCCAAACGAAAAATGTGTATTTTGGGCACATCAGCTAAACATCTTCTAAGCTCGGGTTTGTGTAGAAACTGACACTCAAAGGCCCTGGTGTGCAATTTGGGCACTTGACTATTGCCACACTTTGAATCTCACTGTCATATCTGTCCCACAGTTGAGATAAGGCTGCTTCATGCAAGGTACTGTAGGAAGACTTTAAGGAAATATAATTAACTGCATTATGATTATTATTTCTATAATTATTATGAGAGCCTGGATGCTGCCAGATTGAACACTCAACCACCAAAAGAAATACAGGAAAAAAATGTGCTCCCCTTGCCTCTTTTTTTATCTTTGGATTAAGTTGTTATTTCTTTGGCATTCCTGTTCCCCATTGTTATAGCAGCTCTTGATACAGTTGAAAGGTTTCACTTTGCTCAATACAGTCTATAGAACAGCAAAAAGAGATGATCATCAACCCAAGATTATAATATCTGCTTTGGCTCTTCAGTGGCTCAGAAAACGTGCAAGTATGGTTGGGGAGGTGGAAAATAATATGAAACACTCACTAACAGCATGTAGCATAGAAACTTGGAAAACCGCTGTAGTCATTGACTCACAGATGGTCAAATGAACAACATGTTTCTATTCCTGTATTTAATTAAATCTTAATTATGCCACCAACAGGGTTCAAAACAGCGTTATGAAACAGCTTGCATGAATTCCAAAATACGATTGGCTGATGAGACTTTGAACTCGTGTAATTATCTCCCCAAAAAAGCACACACGTTGGGTCTATAAAGCCTTTTCGCTGAGCAGCCCATTGCACCACAGCACAAGGTTAAAAATAAATTTGTGTAGAGTATGTTTGGTTCAAGATATGGAGCTGGTAAAGAGTGAGGCAGATTTTAAAATACCAGTGAGACCAGTTGGAAGATGCTGGGAGTCAGAGGGAGACTTTCCAGTCCTCCTGTATGCTCTGGATCAGGTTCCTCCATGAAGTCTTTGCCTTTGTTGGCCTGTAGATAAAATGGACCCAAAGTAAAGTCAAAAAGCTGTAATTTAATCCTTCCACCAGCTGATCACGTGAATTAATCAAAAGCAGCTGCCTGAAATAGTCCTTTGTATTGTCTTTTTTTGTTGTTGTTGTAGAAAGAATGCCCTTTATGGAGAAGCAACATTCTCTTTCATTTTTAATACAGTGGCTCAAAAATGACCACAGCAGCTTGAAAATGTGTTTCCTCAAGAAGTTTCGATTTTGCTGTTTGTCCCAGAGCAGGGAACGGAGAAGGTTCCAATGTAAATTCAACTTCTAGGCTCTTCTTCCACCTTTTAAAGGCATTTCAAGATGCTTTTCAACTTTATGTCGTAACAGGGATCCCGTGCCCCTTTCCCACTTGCAAGCATCACATAGAAGGGCTATGTATCTTAGAGAAGTGCACACGATCCAAGGTGTGCCCAGGCCACAAACCACAGGTTCAATAAAAGCAGAAGAGATGTTAAAAAAAAATGCCTTATCACTTTCAGCTTTTGTGGAAGGTTTTTCACTTGGCAACATTTTCTTTGGTGGACACACAAAATACCTGTCCAACAATGCTCCATCCTTGGTCTGAAAAGATATTTTTCTGTGCAAAGCAGTATAGAGGTGGAAAAGGAGGACAATGACAATGTCATTGTATTTTTTTTTTCAATGAGGTACTAAAATTTAAGCCATTCTTTTAAAAAATAGTTAGCAAAATTACATGACGGATCTCATATATGGTTACATGAAGGGTCTTTTTTTATGGAGGTGGTCAGAACAAATAAAGTGGAGAGCAAGGCTCTGTGTAGATTTACCATTAAAAAACCCAAAGCAATAGCAAAAAGAAACCACACAAAACCAAACCAAACCTAAACAAACAAAAAAATCACACAATCTGCCTCAGTCAAAAATTTTCACCCAGGACCCACAATTTGTTGAGAGTTAGCAATGGTTTTATTTGCAAGTTTGCAAATAAAATAAGTTTGCAATGGTTTTAAATTTTAAATATGTTCACCTGCTCCTGCCAAATTTGGAGATATTTTTAAAGATTAACTAATTTCTAAGGAAAGCAGACCCTTTTCAGGAAAACTTTTGATATTGCAAAGTAATTTGTTGGGTGGAGAAAAATAACTTCAGTAGAAAATTTTAACCTATTTTAACCTTGTTTTTTGGGTTGCCTGCACTCAGGAAAAGAAGAAATCTCCACTGGAAATATAAAAGTTCTTCAGGAAAACAGAATGTGAAATGCTCTGGATGTTAGAAATCCTGTCTGGGGACAACTTTACCCGTATCAGAGAGGAATCAGACCACAGAAATCTCCAAAGCATCCTGGTACCCAAGGACTGGATGCTACTTGTCAGGACACAAGGATGGAGGACACTTCTGCCACCATCTTGCTAAGCTAACCAAAGCCCTGGAAGATGCATACATGGAAGCTGTTTCCTCCTTGAATTTTCATTCATGTGACACAGTCTGTAAATGGCTGGTAGCACTCTGGCTTCCTATAAAAGCCCACCACTGAGAGACAGAATGTCTTCACCCCCGTTACTCGCACTTCTGGATTTTGCAAGGTATTTTGATTACCACTTCGTCTTAAACAGAGAGTAGAGTTTTCCCTGTTCTGTCTTTTTTTTTTCCCCAGTGAGGCCTCACGCTCCCTGAAATACCCAAAATCGCTGACACAGTGCGCTCCTCCAGGAATCCAGAGCCTTTCCCACTGAGTTACAAGCTGCCAAGGAGACTATATTATAACAAAAGAAGTTTTTATGTCCTTCTCTAGGCAGAGTACTGGAAACTACCATGAAACATGCATTATCTGAACGGTATTTGTTGATGGCTAGAATCAACTTATTTAGGAAATTTCCAGCTGATGTATAAACACACTACGGAGAAGGACAGAGACAGTAACAGTGATGCAGGCACTGTCTGAACCTTCTTGGCCCCAGGCCTGGGACTTAATATCTTAATAACTTGGCTTATGAGTCACTGCAGTGAAGGAGCCAGGATTCCTCTTGTCACATTCAGTAAATGGACTGAAATGCAGTTGTGGACTGTGCAATGGCACAAGGTGGGGCTGGGCAAAACAACTCCATCATGGCAGGGATGCCATTGTTTGCCTTGCAGTTTAAAGGATTAAAAGGAAAAATAATAAAGGGGAAATGGGGTTGGAGGGTGGGAGGAGGGGGAAAATAAGTAAAATTGAAAAGGGAAGATGAAAGAGAGAGGTAAGGAGTCACAATCTGTAGGTAAACCCATCACGGGACTCAGCACAGGTATATGGCCAAAGTGGTCCAATCTGCCATAAAGAGGAGGTGAAGGGAATCAGAAAGTCACCTTTTGGCATTAAAGCTGTGACCATTTTGATTAAATCAGCACTAATATCTCCCAGGAGGCCAGCCTGAATTGTCACCACATCAGCATGATTCTGCCCAATCCGTATTGCCTCAGCAAATTCTGCCTCATGGTGTTTTCTGCACCTGTGAAATGAAATGCAAATGTGCACAGCAAAGAGGACCAGCTACTGATCAATCCATAGCCTAAAAATTAGTGCTGGATGCTTTTCTTTCCCTTTCTGTTCTGTGCCAACTGGCAAGTAGAAGTTTTGCAGACTGAGTTACAGTCTCAGTGCTGCCATGCAATTCCACTGCCTCCACTACCTTGCACTGATTCCCATAAGCAGAATGGGGTGAGAAAGGAAAAGAAAGGTTGTAGGAAGCCAGCAAATCTTTGTGTTTTGTAAAGCGTTCAACTTCACTGATGAGCAAATTCTGCATTTACCCGTGGCACCAAAGGAAAGCAAATCTGAAAGCAAACTAGTTTCTCTTGAGGTAAGGCAAAACATTTTATATATGAGTTTTTCAGGGTAAAACCCGGCTTCCGGAGTGACTTTGTAATCAGCGAAGCCTCTGTAAAAACAGCACCTTCTGAGTCATCATCCATGATCCTCGTGCCTGTCATCTGCCATCTCCTTCAACAAAACCAGCTTTGGGCCTGTGGGAGCTGCAGCTTCAGGACAGCTCTGCGAGAGGGAGCTCGATCCCCCTCTGGCTCCCAGCTTTCTGAGACACATTATCTGAAATCCTTCCATCAAGTCTTATTCCTGGCACGGACATGGGAACAGGAAGGAGCCCTGTGAGATGGTCCCAGCCCACGTCCTGCAAAGAAACACCAGGGCTGCCCAAATGATGGAGCTGATTTTTCCCACCCCTCAAAAAAGCCCCTAGCATGGTGCTTTCAGTTGAAAACCACTGCAAATTCAGTCGCTTTGCCAGGAGGTGGGGGAAAGAGTGTAGAGATTCTATCCCATGCAGGTACTCCCCACTGCCCCTCTCACTGATTCCTTCAGCCTTCTTTTCTTCAGAAGGAAAAAGAAAATAAATGGGATAGAATCAGGAATTGCTTGATAATATAATTAAAAAGATTTTTTTTTTTTTTTTTCTGCATACTTGATTTTCTCTGGTCTATCCCCTTTCTGCTGCCAAGGAGACCCTCCCAAAGAAAAGCAAAAAGAGCAAACTAAAGGAGTGAAAGAACTTGTTCCCAGAAATATTTCTCTGGTTTTCTTCTAAACTTAGAAGACTTTTATCTGAGTTTTTCAAAGTGAGGGTTTGGGTGGGGCTCCTTTCTTTCTAAGAGGTAAGAAATTAAAATACAAGTTTTCATCTGCGTCTAATTGTTCCTTGAAAAAAATGTGGGAAATCTGAAAGGAAGTGGTAGTTTTACATTAATTTCCAAATTAAACCTTAGATGTATCAACATTTCACTACTTCCTTCTTGCTGTGAAACACTGAGGGGAAAATACTGAAACTAAATTCCAAAAAGTGATAATCATTATTTTTGTCTGAGATTGTTTCCAGAGAAAAAAAACCTGACAACCAACAAACCAAACCTTATCAGTGACTTGTTTTGGTCCCTGCCATCCAATAGCCTCTTTATTTTTAACCCCAGAGATTTGTATCTAGGTCAAGTGTACAACCAATCGACCTCCTCCCACAGTGCAAGACTAAGCCTATTATTTCTTAGGTTAGAAATACATTTTGTAAAACTCTCTTCAGGTCAGCGATTAGACTGAGTTCAAGGTCAATTCATATTCCATATGAACCAGTTGGTCCAGTCCTAAGGACAACAACCAGAATATACAACAAATATACAGCAACACTACCTACTTAATGATATTTAAAACGTATGGCACAACATACCCATATTTCCACAGCTTCACGTGTGTGTTTTACTGATAGGCCTTAAATTATATGTACCACATCTAACACAGCTTCTAAATCTCTCCAGAGATGGTGACTCCACCACTGCCCTGGGCAGCATGTTCCAGGGCATGATAACCCTTTCAGGGGAGGAATTTTTCCTAATATCCAATCTAAACCTTCCCTGGCACAATTTGATGCTGTTTTCTCTTGGTTTACACCACTGTGTGTGGGGAGCAATGCTGTCTGTTGCTTTTGCCTCCTCCCCACTGCAGGGAGATAAACCCCCACAGCAGCTGTGAGAACAATGCTGGGAACATGAACTAGGAGGGAAAAAACCCAAACAAAACCACACCCATCCCATCTCATTCCTTTACATTCACCATCTCCTACCACACAGCAGAATGAAGTTGTCAATGCAGAGAGGCATCAAGGATGGAAAGTTCCTGCATGAAACTCACATCTGGCGACCAAGGGCTGGGAGAACAGGTCTAGGGGCACTGAGGTTGATTGATGGGTCTTCTGCATCGACAGACTGAGCACATATGATACATTAACTGCCAAAAAAAATGCCACTAAACAAGCCCACTCAGCTGTTGACATAAAAGCTGTTTCCTCCAGGATCCCACAGATCTCCTCTGCTGCGTGTTATGCACCTATGCAAAGATTCCAGACTAAAACTTCCCTGAATGGAAGGAGGTTTTTTGGCCAAAAAGTATTCTTGTATGGAGAAATAAGACTATATTAGAAGAGCAGTCACAGTTTAGGACTTTCAAAATTGTCCTATCAGTGAGGTCACACTGATGATTCATCTTTTGTAATACTTGCAGCAAGCGCTGTTGCGTACAGCACTCTTTTTTTTTTTTTAATTTCTGTTTGCTTTCTGAACCGGTTTTTTCAGCATGTCTTTCCATAAAGAAAAAAAAAAAATCAGAAAACAAAAAATCAAATCCCACTGGAAAAAAGCCAAGCAAAAAACCAGGGAGCAATTCTAATTACAAAATATCACTGAGTTCTGGTTGCACAACATGCCGTGAGATGCTGACATTTCTAGCTTTTAATTTAGGATTTGCCTCATAAGCTAGAAGGTATGTGTCCCACCAGCCCCGCCAAAAGTTTGGAAAGTGCTGTTAGTGCTCTCCATTAGCCATCCAAACCTCACAGTTCACAAAGTGAAGCTGAAAAAGGGCAAATCAGAGTTAATGGAAGTGTTTCCCTCACTTTGCCCAAGGCTGCTCTTCTCTTGTATTATTTTTGGTGCAACCAAGCTCTCTGTTCTCCTCAGGCATCTTTCCCTGCTTAGGGAGAGAGAAGAGCTTTCTAATGGAGAACATAGTTTTATGGAGGTGAGGTCTGAGTAAGTGGTTGTTCATGTGCCTGTGAGTAGCTTGATGCTTGTAAAGGACTTGGCATGGAAATCAGGTGCCTTTCCTAGAATTTACCATCAATGCTCCACCTGCCTTCTGGTGTGAGCCCAGAAAATAGAGCATGACACAAAGTGTTTCACTGTGGACCTGTGCTATCCCCAGGACATCACTGTTGAGCAGAAACTTCTAGATAAACAGGATGGTAAAGGGACCTTCTAAACTGGGGGTCCTCTTCCCAGTCCCTCCGGCAGTTATCGGATCATCTCTCTTCCCACTTGTATGTGAGGGTGTTTCCACAAAGAACTGGGTGGAATCTCTCTCTCTGTTCTCTACCATCCTCCAGAGCATAGCTTATCACACTGATTGACCCTTCCCTTTCTATCAGCTGAGCAGTCCTGTGAGCCTTCAAATGCATCCTTATCCCAGCCCTGTAATAACTTCCTCCCGGCAATGGTAGAACTACAGAAGAGCTGCAGTAAAACCCCACCAGACACACCTATTGTCAGAGCCTATGGCAGCTTCTATGGCTAGGTGCCTCCAGAAATAACTCTCTCTAAATGAAAGGCTGCCTAGCAGTGTGCTGTAAATTGAGACTTTAAAGCCATCATGCAGCTCCCTGACCTTTTACTGCTTTTTTAGGTATTGTCCACTTGATCAAAATTATACAGATGGTCCTGCCACAAAAGCAATGGCTTCAGTGTCTTCCCCACATGCAAAATGTAAGCCAGCTTATACAAAAGATCTTCCAGCTATATTTCCTCCATGTGTTATTTTAATGTATCTTCCAGGGAAATGCAACTGGAGAATTTGAATTTAATAAGCGAGGGATATGGGGAGCTATTAAGTCTTCAAAGCACAATCAAGCAACAGTGATGGATCAAAGGCCTACAAAAATATTGCAAGAAAGTATGGGCCCTTTAGGAGACTGAGACATGACAAATGCCTATGGGATTCATACTTCATTCCCCTTGGGAGGGCTGAATTATTAAAGGTTGCTGTAAAGCCTACTGAGAGCAACATAAAGTTTTCTGCTGACTTGGCAAATTGTGGATCAGACTCTGGGTCACCTGATAGAGTCTATAGTGGAATCGACAGCAAACTTTATCTTTGCCAAGAGTGCAAAAGAGAAGGAAATGAAACATCACAGTAGTATTGATGCCAGAAAAAAAAAAAAAAATTACAAAGCTCAACAGATAATGAAAAAGATGGGGGAGGTTCAGGCTGAGGACAGGTATGGTTTATGGCTCTCCTCCTTCAACAATTAAATGCAAGTTAAAGGACCTCTTCAGCTAAAGTACACAAAAATACAATACTTTGTGATCCACTACATGTTGTAGTGCTCATCCCCCTGGCAGAGAGAGCTACTATTTTTATAGGGGTTTTTTTTAGTTTTTATAATATAATATAATTATCTAATAAATCAATTATTTAATATTAATGTTAATATTAATTAATATAAATTAATTATATAATACAATATAAATATAATATATGTTTTGGTTTTTTTTTTTTTTTTTTATAGTTTTAATTCAAGGATTGAATAACATGGAAGCTAGACCATACCCCGGGGCTGCAGCTGCTGTCCTTGTCATCTCCTGAACTGGGGTGTTCCTGGAGAAAATTTGAGCACATGCATCACCCCCTTAACTTCAGTGCAATGACTTACACACTTCAAGTTGACCACATAGATGCTGTTCTCTCCCAGAGAGACCAAAACCTGCCCCACCATGAAGAGCTCTGTAATTCACCTTATGGCTTCACCAAAAGGAATGTTTCTCAAGCCCATTTTTCATCTGTGATGTGAAAGGTAAGATGTGGGCAGCTGGGACAGATGAATTAGGGCCCAGTTTCTTGTAGCCTTGCTGGACCACTGCTCCCCACTATCTAATCCCAACACAGAAAGGCTCAGGATAATATTGAGCAGATTATCCTTGGCCAGAGAAGAACATCAGGGATGAAACAGAGCCAGGCTTCAATGGACAAGGGGAAGGATGTCCTTACTCCTGGATGCAGCAGGCCTGGGAGGATAAAACACCCAAACAAGCACCTTCCTGACACTACACGTGCAAATCCACTTTGCTTTGCAGATGCTTTGTAGGAAAAATCTTCCTGTGCCTTTGAGGGGTGCATCCCCTGATAATTTGATTTCTAGTTCTTCAGCTACCACGCACGATTGTTTATACCAGCTTTGGTTTCTTCACAGCAGTATATTTATGACCAGATCTACACAAAGACAACTTGTACTTGGGTTCATGATGTTCCAACAGACAACATGGTCTACACAGGTAAAGGTTGTTACTCCTGGGGAAACAACCAGTTCACTTTCTATTTCTGGAACAACAGTCCAAAAGGAATGATAGTAACTTGTGACTTTTTATTGTTGCTTCTTTTAGATTCTACCAACCTTAGCTTCTAAGGATTTGTTTATGTGAGTTAGGGCTTTTTCATCTAATTGTTTTTAAAAGAAATGATGAGCCTTCCCTGATTTTCTGCCCAGACCTCGCTGGGAATATCAAACCTGAAATTCTCCTGGATTTTCAGAATGTCCCAGAACTGGAAGCCAATCTTTCAAGGTCCAGTTGAGTCTTGAACAAAGCTATCTTTTCTCCTTAAAGTTTATTCAGGTGCTTGAGTTAAACAGGTGTTGGTAAAGACAAAGGAATAAGGCAAAGTTTTAACAGATCTAAGAAAAATAATTTCCTCTCTCAGCTGTGCAGGTTTGGCTGACTGTCCCTTCTGATATTGTAAGTGTAGCTACTCAACAATGTTTTATTTATTTTTTTTTAATTGGAAGATTTTAACATTTCAGCATCAAATCAAATATCAAAATGAGGCAAAAACAAACAAAAAAATCAGCTGGTAAAAAAGCAGTGGGGTACCAGCCCATTGCTGCAGCAATGTTCAAAGGGAGGTTTTGGCTCTCTGTGTCCACTGCATTGATTGCCAGGACACCAGGAAAATGGCAAGCTCCCTCCTCTTCTGTTGCCATGGTACATCAGGGACATCCAGATCAGGAGCAACAGGAAACTAAAATACCTGGACAAGACACATTAACTTAAAGTGCAATACACAAAGGTAAAGGGGCCAGAGCTGGGGTGCTTGGTTTTTCAAAATAAATCATGTTTTCCTAGGAACATTGGTATGTTTCTCAACATGATGTTCTATTTAGAAAACAAGTATTTTTCCCTTAGTAGCTAATTCTGTTAGGTTTTTCTTTACATACTTGGCAAGAAATTCACCAGTCACCCAGGAGGTTCTTCAAGGTGACAGCCCTTCCCTCTTCAAAGATGTTTAAATACATAAAAACAAGGCACAAAGGACGTAAACCAGCTCACTTCTTGGTTGATATCCAGGGGATCCTCATCAGGTCCCACTCTACTATGAAGACACTAAACCACTGAAGATGTTGAACAGCACCATCAACCTCTGTGGCGTGTGAGCCACTGCTGTCCTGGGGCTATGGATTAGTACCATATTCTTCAAACAAAAATCAATAAGCAGGCTGGGGGCTGGGATATTTTGTCCTGCTCCTGTGGGAGCATCTGGAAGGTCTGTGGAAGCACATGGAGAGCATGGAGAAGCACTGTTGGGAAATAACGTAATAAAATGTTAAAACGTGGCTTAAAAGATGGATAAGAAAGGAAGAGTGGCTCTGATTTCTGAGAAGTGTTTCCAAAAAGGCGAAAACAAATTATAGGCATTTGGTTTTTCCATCAAGGTATAGAAGAACAGCTGTGATTTGGCTCATAACTATCTCCATAGTCTTCGAGGCAGAAGGTGTAGCTCCCTGTTTTAATTAGTATTAGTGGAGGCTTAGCCCAGTTTCTTGAGTTGGCCCATGGTGACAATGACCCAACCAGCAGAGGTCTTCCTTTCACGTACAGGAAATCAAGGTGCCATCTCTAGAATCCCACTGACAGAATGATGGGCAGTGGGAACAATTCAAAGCAGGACTTTGCACTGCTGGGAATCATGATGAATGACTTGCCAGTGATCAGTGATCCATCCATCCCATAAACAAGTGCTGCTAACGAGCTGCCCAGTATCCCTTAACCAGAAGACCCCTGATACATGATACATGGCCTCAACTATGGTTTAATCCCTGGAAGAAATGACTGGAGAATTATGGTGCTGTGGGATGAGAAATGAGAACAAACGTTGCCTGTTTGAATCTGGGCAAAGCAGGGCTTCAGGGTTTGCAAACTGTGAGTAGCTCAGGTAGCAGCCTAAGCCCAGGTGAAGTTCATAGCTGGCCAAGGAGACTACAAATAGCCTATTTTAACTGATGCTATCTTCTTCTCCTTGAAATTTTTTATCACTTCAGAAAACTTATTTTTTTCCCCTTGTTTTCCCCTGCCATTCAAAATGTGATTTCTCCAAAATCCAACAATCCCCAAAATGCCAGTAGGCCCCAGCACAACTGTTCCTGAGGCTGTGCTGGGGCCACCAGCACACGCACCCAGTTTCTAGGAAGAGTTTGACTTCCCCTGGCCAAGATATCTTACAGGTAGCTTCATCCAACTTCATTATTTTGGCTTCCTCTCTTCCCCAGTGTCTGAACTCTCTAGGGTCCTGGTTAAGCTTCAAAAAATAATGAAACGCAGGAATACAAGCAGAACTACTTTGGACTTTTTCTTGATGGGCATGTGAATTCAGAGTAACTACAGGCTCCAAGATGAATGAAAAAGTTGATTGAACCACAGACTACTGTGCTCCAGAAAACAGCACTCCAGTCAGTCATTGAAGATGGCCAAAGGAGCACGGTGTTTGCAAAGGCAACCTGTACCCAGTAGGAGTGGTTTGCACCCTGGGGTCTTGCTGACACCTTCAGAGGAGGCTGTGGAAAGTCAGTAAGATGAGAGAGTGACAAGTTTTAAATCAGCTTTATTGGATTACTGCCTTCTCTGATATTGTTTCTGGGGGATTACAGATTAAAGACAACAGCAAAGCAGTGCCCTGAGGACATTGACTTCTGCAGACCTACTCTGTAATCCAAAGAGAGGATCCAGAAAGCACAGTCCCTCTTCTCCATGGTGGGACAGAGAGATGAAGTCATTCTCACTAACATCAGCCTGGCCAAAGCCTTCCAGAGCACAGATTAAATTTTCACTGCTAAAGTTAACCAAAATTATGCTTCAGGAGCAAGCCCTGGGTCCTCAGTGGGAGCAGTCATCCATCTTCTGAAGATGGAGATGCTGGAAGCCAAACTTGATGTTGCTTTGAATATACCTGCCTTGAAATGTGTGGTGTTGTCTAAAAAATGAACGGAAGGCTGGCCCTTCCCAACAGTGCCCAAATACTGATGGAACAGCCACAGTAGTTTTGGGTTCTTCTTGATGTTCATGGTAATTTCTTCCTCCCCATCTTCATGTTGCTTGAGACAGTAGAGGAATAGGCAAGGAGAACAAAACACTTCACATGCTTTGAATTTCCAGTTCATGAAACAACATTTTCAACTTTCCCAGCCCAGGTTTTAAGCTACAGTTTCTACTGCTGCAAATACAATTAATATTTCACCTTCTAAAATGAGGGGGGAAAAAAATCTGTCTTCCATGCGAATTCCCAAGGAGATATTCCACTCTCTTCTGCAATTAGTGGTGGCCTTGGGTAAATGTTCTAAAATAGAAAGGTTATTTTTGAAATCATGATAGCTACTATGTTTTAGTCCTCCTTTCCAGTTTGCCAGTTCTTTTTACTTTGCACTATCATTAAAAATAGAATCCATAATTGCTATGCCACTGCCTTTTGGTTTCTTCCCATATCAGGACACATGGTGTCTTCCCAACACTACCACCATGAGAAATTACATGGATTTCTGATCTTGCCAGTAATCAACAGACAGACCTGAAACCCTGCACTCAGCATTCAGGATAGAGCTCCTGTCTGGTCTACAATTATCCTTGTCCTACTGACAGCAGAGCTTGGACAACCACAAGATGTGACCTGCTCTCCTAACAGCTTACTGCTTGAGACCCTGATCCAAAACCTGCTGAAGACACTGAAGATCTCTGTTATTAAATGGTTTGGGTTAGAAGGGGCCTTAAAAATCATCTAGTTCCAATCACCCTGCCATAGGCACACACACCTCCCACCAGACCAGGTTGCTCCAAGCCCCATCCAGCCTGGCCTTCAACACTTCCAGGAAGGGGGCAGCCACAATCTCCCTGGGCAGCCTTCTCTGATGAGGTCTCATTACCCTCACTTCTTCCAAGTATCTTACCTCAGTCTCAACTCTTTCAGCTTGAAACCGTTCCCCCTTGTCTGATCACTCCATGCACTTGTGAGAAGTCCCTTCACAGGTTTCCTGTGGCCCCTTCAGGTACTGGAAGGTGGTGTAAGGTCTCCCCAGAGCCTTCTCTTCTCCAGGCTGAACAACCCCAACTCTCTCAGCCTGCCTCCATAGCAGAGATGCTCCAGCCCCTGATCATCTTATGGCCTCCTTTGGACTTGCTGCAACAGCTCCACGTCCTTCTTGTGTTGGGGACCCCATAACTGGACCCCAGCACTGGAGGGAGTTCTCACCAGAGCTGACTAGAGGGGAAGAATACATTTCCTTGATCTGCTGGTCACACTTCTTGTTTCCGAGAGGTTTGAGATCTGAAATTCAAGCCTGAATTTAGCATATCCGTAACTTTAAACACCCGTCTATGCCCCACAGAAGTTAGTGGCACTCAGATTAACCTCTCATCTCCAAGGCATTCACAAGCATATCGCAGAACCCGGGCTTTGGTTAGAAAATCTGGGAATTACAGTGCATTTTCCTAATGTGACTCACCATGGTGTCTTTTTAAAGTTAAGATTTGCTTTTATCATTATTGCGCTGTTTGTCTTAGCAAACATTATGGCACTGTTTGTACACAGCAAATAAAGTAAACTCAGGAAAAACAGCCCCTCCATTCATGCCTTGCTTGGTTAAAGCTTGGATGGAGCTGCCAGCTTCATAAAGGAGATGGACGAAGGCCTGCAGATCTTTGTCAGGAGAAAAAGATGTCCACTTGGAAAATCTCCAAGTTCTTCTCTCTTTTCTGTAGTTCTCCCATGAAGTCTCCCCTAAAAAGCCCTATGTTTCCCACCTCCTTGAGCAAAAAGCAGAGGAAGCCAGATGGAGCCATCAAACCACGCGGAGGCAAAAGCTGCCACCTTGCTCCTGGAGGGGCAGACATTGGCACAGCCAGCAGCCCCAGCAATGCTTCTGCAAATCAAAAGCACACCTTGACCTTGACTGCATTTTTTGGCAGGATTAGCAAGGAACAGGACTGTCTGTCCCCAAGTCAGCCTCTCCTTTGCTTGTGTCTGCTGCTAGGAGGGCTCATAACTGAGGAAGCAGAAGGGAAAAGCGGGCACATCAGCTGGTAACAGCTCAGAAACAGATGTACATTCCTGCACAAAACTCCAACATTAGCGTATCCAATTACTTTGAAACCCTGCTCTGTTCCAACTGTCTTATCCCTAAACCCCCACTCCCCTTCCCTCCTGCCTCTTATCTGTGCCGCTCGCTTGCAGCTCCCTTGCTTTTGATTATAAAACTTGTCACTGTGGGGTCAGGGCTTTGGGAAACATCCGCCTGCCGTGTCTGGCCGCTGCCGGGATGCAACACCGGGAATAGGGACAAGCAGAAATGCAGGGCAAGACACAGCTGCCTTTGAAAATACAGCACATGGGGGATGCACAGACTGCATTACATTCAGTGCCTGCTGCCATCAATTAAGGAATTATCCCCTAAGTCACACGAAAGGCAAGGAAATGAGGAATCAGCTTAACTCCACCTGGCTATGATAGAGGCCATCCAGCACTGGATGCAATTTGTAACAAGGAAGTTTCTGAAAGGAGAGACAGTACTTTCTCTGTATCAGTAGGTAGTGAGGATATCAGTAATCACACTACCATCTTTCTTCTTTCAGTTTGCTTTAAAAATGTGACCTTGGCAGCTCCCCCAACAATGCAGAACTGGAAGAGCAGCCTGAGCATGTTGAAATGCTTGCCTTTACTGCCCAGAACCAAACCTTTCCCTACATTCTATAAGTGGGAAGTGGAAGTCCAAATGCTCTACTTCGCAGTGCAGAGGGGTTGAAAGGTGATTTGCTGGCCAAACCATGCCAGGAGGACAACTGAACCACAGGCTTCCTATGGAGAGCAAGCACTGCCCACAAAGCCGAATCTGTGTTTTCCGTAGTTTTTCTCTAATTAGAAATTTTAGAAACCTGGAAATGGCAGTGAAACACAGCAGCCTTTTAGTAGATATCACGTTTAAATGAGGTGTTAGGCTTTCACCAAAACTAATTTTTATATGGCAGGTTTTATTTCATAACCTCTTCCCCACCCTGCTGTGGTAGCAGGAAGGAGGACACCCACCCCGTCCTTCTTGGCCAGAGGTACCTTTCTACTGCATGGCTCCCCCTAAACCTCTCCAACTCCATCTTCCTTCAGGAGAGCCAGATCACATTTCACCCTACTCTGCAGGCACCCAGACCATGCCTTTGGGCTGCTCCAAGGGAAGATATTTGCAGTATTGCCAACACTATACCTAGCTCCAGCACTGAGTGCTGCTGAGGACGCGGCAGACATGAAGAGCACACACATTCACAGCAGTAGCTGCAGAGTGATGCTGCTTGAAGAAGGGCTTGTAGACTTCATTGTTATCACACAGCCCCGAGTTTCACCGTAAATTTTCCCCTAACGAAGCCTGCCTGGTACTAAAAATCTTCACACGTTTAGAGGTTATGCACACTTGTTTTCCCCCTCAGGGAGAAATCCTGCCTCGCGCTGTCCTGCAAACACTCCTCAATGCTCCTTCCTAGAAGCCAGGCAGGGGGCTGGGGCTGTTCATTTATTTATTTAATACAGCTGTGGCATGTGGAGGAGCAAGGGGCTGCTCTGCACAGCTCCATGCAGCCTGGAGAGCCACAGCTGAGAGCATGGGGAGCAGCAGCTGCCCGCCTGGACTAGGACTGCCACGCAGCTGCATCCTTTGGCTGCCTGTGGCTCCAGTGTCACGCCCAGGAGCTTCTTTGTATGAGGTACCCCTAGTGGTTACCACAAAGTGCCTCTGCCAGCTGAGAATTGAGAATTTTGAGATACACATACACTGCTAGCACCCAGACCCCCCTCTATCTCAAATCCCAACCAAATCCCACCCCAAGAAGAAACCTTCCTCCCTGGAAAACCAAGCCCTGCCCTTGGTGGTCATGGCAGGGCAAAAGGAGGACACAAAATCAAAGTAACAGACATAGGCAGGACAGGGAGAGAGGAGAAGCAACAGCGAGCACCTCTGCTTTCTCTCTCAATTTTGGATGTTCTTAGACATAGCCCCAAACCCAGCCCTGTTCCCTCTCCAAACAGCCTTTTGCAGGCACCTCCAGCACCTTTGGGCAGGGCACACTGGGTGCTCAGCCCCGCATCCCAGCCGCCCTCCTATGCTCCAGCATCCCTGCAGCACACCATCAAAATAGAGTGCCAGCAGGTGAAGGAGCCAGCTCCTTTAGCAGGGAACTTGTTTGCTGGGACGAACCATGCTCTGCACAGCTGGAGAGTGGAGGTAACCCTCCAGTCTTCTCCTAATGTTTGGAAATACAAATCAACAAGGGGCATTTTGCCCTCTGAGGTGCATTTTCGTAACAGCTCTGCTATCACCAGCACTTTATTTCACTTAGGAGACAAGTGAGGGGCAGTTAACTCCAGTTTCCCCAGTACAAATGTCACTTGCCTAAATGGTGGTGTCTGCCTTGAGGGCTGTGGGTCTGACAGGCACCATCCCTGTCCTACATAAGAGATCCCAATTGCCAGCCCCTGGTCCCAGCAACCCAGCGCTGAGCCCTCCTGGAACCCTGGCTTTTGGGTGCGAGCAGCAGAGGCACCCTTCCTGTCTGACTCTCCAGGGTCTTAAATTGGATTAAAAATCTATTTGCAGAACTGCCTGGCTTTCCGACTTCTGTGCTGCACCTGAAAACCTTTCCTTTTGAAAGCAAACACAGGCTCTCCCCAGGGTCTGCCTGGGGAAGTCTTTCCACTATAAACATTACCTACCAGTAGTGGAGTCAGCCTCAGGCAAGCCAAAATTCCTTCTTCTACCAAGGAACACTTTCCAATCAAACCAGACATTATTTTTTCCATTAATGGGTGTTGATACCTACTGGAAAACTTTGCAGAGAAATCCACTCCAAACTAATTATTCTGATACAACATCTACATTTTATGGGTTTCTATTGGTTTATTTAATTTTATTATTATTGTTTTATTTCATTTTCCTGCTCCGTATTGAAAACACGATCTTTGCTGCTCAGGAATGCGTCTGTTCCTGCAATTTGGGCTGTAACTGAAGTCAGAGGTCCAAATCTGATTTTGCTCTGCCTTAGCTCCATGGAATCAAGCAGAGTTTTCCCACATTTTCCCTGGTGTGATGGAGAGGAAAAATAGATCCCTCATCTTCTGTTCAATACATCAGAAACCCTGGAGCTGCTACCACAGTTTTTATGTATTGGGATACCACGATTTCCTCCATTCTGGATGAAAAGACATACTCTCATCTCTTGCTTCCCAAAAAAAAGTACTCTTTGTATTTAATGAAGGGAGGGAAGCAGGGAGAAAAATGTCAGGCAGATGGGCTGCGTGGTCGGCATCACCTCTCTGAGGGATTTTCTTTAAACTATTGACTGCTTTTCAAATGATCCATGTTTTGCACTCCAATGAGTTAGCCCAGGAGGGTCTTTCTATGCCTTCCCCAAATAGAAGGCTTGAAGGGGCTTCCCTCAGCTGCCTCCAAAACTCTGCCCTTCGTAGAATCGTTTTGGGTTCAGGAAAGCTTGAAGATCATTGAGTCCAACCATTAACCTCACTGAGTACTTTATCACAGCTCAACATGCCCCAAGGGACATCTGCCACCTTGAAGACACCCCACGAGACCATGAAGCAGGTTCCCCAAGCCCACATCTCCCCAGGGTAGGGGTCTGGGGAGTAGGGTGCTGTGGGGGTGGCTTGCAAAGCAGCATCGAGGAGTTTGCAAGACCTCCCAGCACCAGGAGGTGCAAATCAGGGCACGGTTTTGCAAAAAACAGGGAACCTCCTTGGAGGTGCACCCAATTTGAGCAAGGTACCATTTCAACCTGGCCCTGGAGCTGGGGTCTTGGTTGGGAAGCAGCCTGCAAGCTCAACAAGCAGAGCAGCACTCCAACCTCCCCCCCCTGGCAGGGGGGTTACCCTGGAAGAGTGCTGTAAATTCAGCATCTCTGGAGGTGGGGGTGAGGGGTGGCAGGAGATGGTCGCTGGCTATCTTTTATTCGAGGTGCATTCCCAAGATTTTAGTTAACTGTAACATAAAACTGTGAAAGTTTAGCAGGGGAAAAGCTTTCCTCCCACTGACCTGGCTGGCCAATCAGAAGGCAGCCCCGCACCTCCCTCACTTCTGACAACTATTTAGCAACTGAGCTCAGCTAAAGTTTCCAAAAAGTTAGAATAACTTCCTCTCTCCAAGACCTCAATTTTTTTGCACAACCCTGCTCCTTGAAATAAGAGCCCTTCAAGCAACCTGGAAAACGTTTGGTCAGCAAAAAAAAAAAAAAAAAAAAAAAAAAAAAAAAAAAAAAAAAAAAGCTCTCCTGTTTTTCCAAAGGATCTGTCTCAGGAATTTAAAGCACATTTAAGACACACACACACTCACATAACGAGGGGGGGAAAGCCTCTTCCCCTCCCCTTCTTGCAGAAAGCATGGAAGAAAGCTCCAGTTCTCCTGTTTCCCCTGTGGATAGCTTGGGGACCAGTGAAGAGGAGCTGGAAAGGCAGCCAAAGCGATTTGGCAGGAAGAGAAGATACAGTAAGAAGTCCAGCGAAGATGGCAGCCCCAACCCAGGGAAGAGGGGGAAAAAATCCAGTCCCAGCTCCCAATCGTATGAAGAACTGCAGAGCCAGCGGATCCTGGCCAACGTCAGAGAGAGGCAGAGGACTCAGTCGCTCAATGAAGCTTTTGCCGCCTTGAGGAAAATCATCCCCACTTTGCCTTCGGATAAACTCAGTAAAATCCAGACCCTCAAGCTGGCAGCACGATATATAGACTTCCTCTACCAGGTGCTACAGAGCGACGAGATGGACAGTAAGATGACGAGCTGCAGTTACGTGGCTCATGAGAGGCTGAGTTATGCCTTCTCTGTATGGAGGATGGAGGGAGCATGGTCCATGTCAGCCTCACACTAGCCACTGCCCAGGACAGGCAACCCAGCTGCTGAAGGGGTAGGTACCCATTTCTTTTCTCCCAATTGATGCTCTGTATCCATACGGCAATGGGAGGGGGGGGTCCTGTGGCTTCCTTTGCCCACAATCCTCTGGAATGTCTTGGTGGGGCACAAGGATGCTACTGGGCAAAGGGTTTGGGGCCACCAACCTGGAGGAGAGATGGGCAGAGTAGA
The DNA here is from genome assembly GCA_038090715.1 of Florisuga fusca. Classification (NCBI taxonomy): domain Eukaryota; kingdom Metazoa; phylum Chordata; class Aves; order Apodiformes; family Trochilidae; genus Florisuga; species Florisuga fusca. The sequence goes on from JAAWXA010000048.1 coordinate 1,812,527, forward strand.
TGTGTCCAGCCACCTTCCACTCCCCCATGCCAGCAGCAATTTGAAAAGCAAACTGCTAGACAGATTAAAAAAAAAATCAGATATGCCACATTTTTAAAAAATAAATAGACATGTTTCTGCTCTGCAGGTGATGGGGGAGCTGAGAGGGTACCGGTGCTGAGTGTTGGTTGATAAGGGTCTGGGGGAGTCGGGGTGAAACTATTGCTGCATGAGATTTGCCAGGAAGAGATGGTTCTGGGAAGGGTTTTCAGCAAGGAAAAGGCGATCGCTACAACAGGCTGACAAGGGGATCCAAAACAGCTGCAGCTGCTGCCCTGGTCCATGGGCAGCAGCACCCAAAAATCCCAGTGCTGAGCCATCAGCTCCTAGGACATCCTCTCCTGTCTGGGGGGGACCAGGGGGTCCCCAGAACTCAAACAGGTTTCAGCAATGGGTTTGCCCCTGGTTGCGGTTCTTTTAAAACGAAACGAGCACCAGATGTCGGCTACAGCCTCTGGCTGTGCCCCTTTCTTTCCCCCCCAATAAAAAGCAAACAAAGATAGAAGCAACTTTGCCAAAATTTTGTATTTGTTTGGTTTCCCTTCCCCAAAGTGCCAGGAAAGCAAAGGTTGGTGTTAGATGGAGTTTCTCATTCACTCTCATCACTAAACCCTTCCTCATAATTTTCCATTTAGCAGAAAACTACTTCCCCTTCAGTTGCCTTTGTAATACTCGGGGAGGGAGGAATAAACAGTAAGAAAGGAGGAAGGAAAAAAAAAAAGCCCTTAATAACACTCTCATCTCCAGCTAATTAACCAGAGCAGCTCTGCACTGTGTCAGCTCGAGTTTGCATAGGGCCAGTCGCTCCCTGGAGCTTAGTACATAAAGCAGAGCCCATGAACCCGTTTCGCCCAGCAAGAGTTCCGATGGGAAATTTGTCTCCCACACCACCCTGGAACGTCGTGGGTGATGTAAAATGAAATAATTTCATGACATGGAGTATCGGCTCCTTAAAGACGAAAAGAAAGTTTATCCCAACCTGTTAGCCAGACTTGTTTAAAAAGGCAAATCCGTCTGTGTTTTAGCAGCAATTAAACAGCTCATTTAAAAGAAAGCAAACAAACAAAACCACACACACACACACACACAAAATCCAATCAAAAAAATACCTTGATGCAATACAATACTTTGAAAAACTCCAAAAGTGTTCAAACAGGCCTTATTATTGTTGTAAAATGTAGATTTAAAACTGCATTTTAGGAACTACTTCACACGAATGTTTTACTCTCCTGAAACCGTTTGCTTTTTGGTGCTGTAATTAGGGTTTTCATGCGATTTTCTAGGGAACCACCAATACATTAGGCTGTTAAAAAATCAGTTACTCCATCTGTGGCACAAGCTGCCTGTCATTTAGTTTTGTTTCAATAGGTAAATGCGCTGTTGTGAGTTTTATGGCTATTGCTGCTGTTGTTATTTTTTTGCATGTTGTGCCCTAATTTCAACTGCAAAAAGCCGAAGTAGAGTCACTTTTTTAAAGGATAAACCTTTTACAAAACAGAGTGCCTTTTCCCATGCTAATCTGGCTAAAAAAAATGCAGCAAATAGATTAAAAAAAAAAAAAAAAAACAAAAAAACTCCACCACCACATGCAAAAACCAGGCTTCTTGTCAAAAAACAGATGTAAAATGTCCCAAACACATATTTCTTCAGCAGTTTAGATTGGCTGAATGGTAAAGTGCTGGGACAGAACAATGCATTTATTCTGTTGTTTCCCAAATGATGTCCTGCCATTAACCAATGATGTTTTAAAAACTGTTATCTAATAGACAGCCATTCCTCTCTATCAAACAGTAAAACATTTTTTTTTTTTAAGCCCCGTTTAAAAATCCCTCTCTCTTGAATTATCATTGCTTTGATGAGGTGGATTTTTATATGCCAGCGCTGAGATTGTCCTCACATTTGGGGCTGCAGGAAAACCAAGATATAGAGCCAAGCCTCGACGCACTTCTGGTTTACTTTGGAGCGAGTTGGTATTATCTTCGCAGTAACCTGGTGGTTAGAGGTGTCTTTTTGCTCTGCCTTTGCATCCCCTCCCTGTCAGGGCAGGTGACCTGTCTTTGAGCCCCCAGACCTACCCCCTTCCCAGCCTCTCCTTTCCATGCCTGTCTCTGCTTGGACACGCGTGCGGTTGAACTGTTGAAAACGCTGCTGACAAATGGCCTGGTGCGGTGCGGTGCAGTGCGGCGTCAAATTCGACCCTTTACGGCGACAAAAATTGTGTCTGCCAGGAAAAGGAAAATAAAAAATATTATGAGATCCCTGAGAAACCCTCTAAAACGGGCAAACTTGGCTGGGTGGCACGTCGTTGGCTTCTGCGTGGGGCTGTCCCCAGCTGGAGTAGTTTTTATTTGTAACGGGGGAGCCGCCTGTGCAGTCTCAATGGCAAAAAAGCCCTTAAATATCTATCTGAATTTTGCCTTGCCTAGGGAGCAGTGAGCACTGTAAAGATTGGGTGAGCATGAAGTGGTGAGCTCTGTTTGGGATAGACTTCAGTGGCTGGCCTCCCTTTTACCTGGATTTTTTGAGGCAGATAGGGAAAGAAAGATTTTGTTCTTGGAGAAGTAGTTTTTCCCCCTTGGCTGTAAAAAGAAAATCAGAAAAGCTCATAGATTACAAATTCAGAGCCTTGGGAACTGGTAAAATGCCACCTGGGCTCTGCAAACACCAGCAGGTCACTGCTGCTGGCTCCTCTGGCCACGAGGTTTTCCTGTTCTGCTCCACGTAATTACAGACAACTTACTCCGGTAGTTTCAGGAGAAGCAGGCACAGCTTTGCAGTTCAAATAGTTCAATTAGGATGTTTCAACGACCACACAAAGCTGAGCCTTCATTCCCCACCAAAATCTCCCCATCCTCATTGCCAGCACTTGAGCCCCTTTCCCTTACAGCCACCTTCCTCTTTTCTTTTCAAGATGTTTAAGATGCTCTGAAGAAAAAAAACAAAACAAAACCAAAACCAAAACCAAAAAAAATCAGGAGAAAAGAAAATGTTTCTGACTATCCCATTTAATAGGAAAAATACTGCCCAGCTGGGATGCCAGGAGCATCAGCGTAGTGTAAAGGACAATATAGCCCTACCCTGCTCCCAGTAAGATGAGCCCTTTGTCTCCCCTGGGCTGGTAAGGGCCCTAACATCACCTTTCTCATCTTTTTTGCCCTGGGAAACCCTCATGCAATGGGTACATGTGATACACAGCCCTTTTCCCATTGCCCCTTCAGACTTCCAGGGCTGTTTCCAGTATAAAACACCAGCATCCTATTTCATTTTGTCCTTAAAGAAGCAAACAGATGTTATCTCTGCTGGCCCTGGGAACAACCTAATTCTAATTCTTTAGTTTATGAGAGCAGTACAGTTAACTGGGGGTGTTGTGGCACTGCAATTAAGCCCTTTTTGTCCCCAAAGCTGGATTTTCTTATACGTATCCTCCGAAAAAAAGTAAATATATTTCCTTGACAGAAAGGATTGTAAAGTTTGGTATTTACATTAATAGGCTTGTAGCAGGGGGGTTTCATCTTAGTGCATTTAAAAGCCCAGCAAAATGCATTTTGGATCTTCTGTTTATGTTCATGTCTGTACTTGGGAGAGGATAAATCTGTTACACAGCGGACTGAATACGTCGCAGTCAGCTCGTAGACCTTTGAAAGAGAGCCTGCAAGGAAAATGCTCCAGAGTAGGAGACATGCAAAAGACAAAGCTTTTAAATATGTATAAACTAATTACCAATGGCAAAGAGCTAGAAACATGCATGGTGGAGGGAATATGTTGGATCAAAAATCGAAAGAAAACTTAGAAGAGCAGCAAAAGCATGTTTTTACTTAATTCGCCGGGGCTAGGGCTGCAGTAGAAGTCCTTTCAGGAGTAGATATGCATTGAAGCATCACTAAGGGATCAGTGAAGACATACATTTCAGGTAAGTAGACCTAATTTGTCTCCTAATTAGTCATCACTGGTCGTCTGCAGAGGGTAGCTCTACTTTTAAGAGCATAGAAAGCATCCCCATTAAAACAAAGGACAAGATTGCAACATTTCTTCTTTGCAGCCTTCCTCCACCTTCCTTCCTTCAGTGCTTTTCAGGGCATATTTTATAGATTTATAGGTAGTGGTGGTAAATTAGCGTTGGAGATCACAGCAGCCTCTTACAGAGATGGGACAGATCCTGTAACCAGCTCCGTATTCTTTCAGGGATATTTCTTGTTACTCTTTCAACCTAGCAATATAATTATTTTTCTAGATGTAGCTCTGAGAATCATTTCTATGTGGTTCACTATGACTTTGAAATCTTCAAGCCTGAAATCCCCAGAATTTATGTCTTGCTGTAGAGCCATAGGAACAGTTTGGTGAGGCTATGAACATGTAAGGGAAATCCATCACAACCCCACGCACAAAACGTAAGTAGGGAATTACAGATGCTGGTAGGGGGAAAAACCATACATTTTGGGTTGCTTCCCCTCGTCTTCCAGGCTTCACATAATATTAGGAAGGGGCTGGGGGGTGGTGGGGAAGCCAATTAAAAGAAAGGGCTGTGCCATTAAAAACACACTGGCCCAGATCCTCAGCTGGCTCTGAGCAACCTTGCTGCTCCTCAGAAGCTGCTGAACCCATCAGACATCTCAACGGGTTGCTCAAAGGGATTTGGTGCTATACACCATCACCCCCAATTTACTTTTAGGCAAATTTGGAAGTGAGGAAAAACAAGATGTCCTCCAGCTGGAGACTAGCAGGCTCATCCTAATTAATTATTAATTCTCAAGAATTAAAACAGTAGATATATTTGCCCGGGGGAAAAAATAAAAAACAAACCCCAAAACCAACTGCAGCCGCCCCAGCAGTTAATTAGCTTTGTTACTGGAGAAGATGACCACTCAGCAACAGCAACTAACCATACACAAATAACAAATTAATTCAGACAGCCAATAAATCAAAGCAAGGCAGCCCTTGTACCTATCTCTTTAACTGCTTCCACACCAAACCTGGCTGGCAGCAGCTGGGCCACCCGGCCCATCACGGGGCACAGCCACCCGCGCCAGCTCCTGGGCCAGCTCTTGGCTTTCTCATCGCAAGGGGAACCAGTTAAGCAGCAAGGAGGTTTTTCTCCCTCAGCTGGGCTCTCTGTTAGGTTCTGGTCACTCTCCCTGGCACTGCTGGCACTTGTATTTTCTCTGTATGTGTGTGGACAGATGTGCAAGTTTGTGATCGGGGCTCTGCTAGCTCTTCAGGGTGTCCTTCTCCTCTTGCATTAGAGGAACTCCCTTTGAATTTTTTCCATTATCTGTCACCCTTATAGTCCAAGGCTTTCAGCTTTTAGCCATAAGGAAGGTTTTCCCTTGCACAGTGAAAAAAAAAATTAAAAATCAACTTTTCTCCCCTGAAAATGAACTGTCTCATCATGGGAAGCAGCATCAGGAACTGTCTCAACATGGGCAGCAGCAGCATCAGGAACCTTGCTGGAGGAGGCTTCACACAGGACAGGGAGTCTCCTGGCACCATACAAATGCGAAATAAGCCACAATAACTGTTCAGCCCTATGGCTAACAGAGGGTTTTGAGGAGGCCATTAGACCCCTAATTTCTCTGGGGCTGAGCATAGGGGCTCTGAGCCTTTTTTATGGGGCAAAACAATATTTTGATCCACTGAACTCAGGCAGGGCAGTATGAATGCTTCCCCAAAGCAGTAGCCAGCGGGTGTTTGTCAGGGCACCCGCTTCCATCCTGCCCTTGGATGGGGCAACCTGGCACCCCTAGACCTCTCACAGGGCTTCCTTTTTGAGCCTTCACAAGATTTATTTTGTTGGGGCTTTTTTATTTGCTTCTGCATTTATGGGAAGGGGTAGGAGTTAGGCAGCACCAGTCTTGTGCAGCTTACAAAAGGGATCAGACATCAAAAATGAAAGTAACCGCAGTGCCTTGAACTGTACAGTAAGCTGGAAGTGAGCTGTAGACCCTCTTCCTCCCAGTTTCTCTTCTCCATCTTTTAGGTGCAGCTTGGAAAACAGAAAAAAAGGAGAAGGAAAAAAATAAAATAATAATTAAAAAAGAGATAAATGTCTTCTGGTTCAGCTTGATATATATTTTCTGGAAGATGTCCAGTCAGCCTGTACTAGCTCTAATTGAATTCCTAATAAGATATTTTTGCCTTGTTAACTGCCACCCCCAAGAAACAGCTTTACCATTTCCTTAAGAGATTTAGACCTGCCAAATGCATGCTTTAAAATGTATGAATTAGGTTTCGGATTAATTCAGCCACCAAAAATCATCATGCAGTAATTTATGGAATTAAGCCTTTGGTTTAAGCTCTCCGGGCCTCCTTTAAAAATAATATGTTTGTGCTTAAATGTAAATAAACCTAATTCCTCAGCTAAGTGATGTGGGGGGATCACAGTGGTACTGAAAGTCTTGTTTAAAAAAAAAAAAAAAGATAAGAAAAATCAGGTTATTCAGTTCAGAAAATTCAGATGAAGCCAGGAAGAGGTCTGCATGCAGAAAGCAACATTTTGCATGGCTGGGGGATTCCCCAGAGCGTATGTATCCAATGTCCCCAGCACCGGGCTCCTTAATAAAATAAATCTGCCAGAGGGATCCCACACAGCCACAAACACACACGTTTAAGACCAACACTTAGGGCAGGTTTCATGTGCACCGTTGTGAAATCTCACTGTGTATTATGGCTCATTAGAAGAAATTCCAGGCCGGGAGGGAAGCAAAGAAAAAACAACCAGCAAAAAATAAGGAGAGACTCAGGAAAAAGAAGCAAACATGCTTCCCCAGGATACAATTTGCTGTTAGTAGCAGTGTAATCTATCTTTAATTAAGAACAAAAATGGACTTTAATCCCTCTCTGGCATCAACACAATGCTATAGAAAATCAGGGAAAATGCAGAGGAGCAGCAACGGAACTGTATTTAAACAGTTAAACAGCGCCAACTCTTACTTGGATATTCAAATTCCTGTTTCATGGCCCAGAAGGAGCCCCAGCATCTCTGGGTGCTGCACACCCCAAGCACAGGTTCTTCCTCCCCCAGGAGGACATTATTGGATGTGCCAACTTCCCTAAAAGCACAGTGGGGTTCCCAGGAGAAAATCATCTATAGGACTTTAAACCAGAGGAGTTCAGGTGGGGAAATTGGCTTTCAGGAGTGTTACAATTCCTTGTCCATTTTGCCTGTTTCTCACTGGGATGTCCAGCACCACCTCCATGCCATGACTACATCTAATTGTACCACATCATCACCTTCTGCAAATTTTTAAGTCTTTCTTTCCCCCAAAATACACAAAGAAGATGGTCCATTGGGCTGGGGGACCTCAGGCAGGTGATGGTGTTGTAACCTCAAGGTGTTACAGCACTGGGTGGGTGGAATGAACTGAGACCATGCAAGAGTAGCCATGTGGAGAGAGAGTGGTTTTTGCAAGGGCAGGGCATCTGGAAATACCAAGGAAAAACCACGGTGGAAGCTTCCCAGTAAGATTCTTGTGCTTAAAACTACATACTAAAAGAAGGACATACACAATTGCACCACCTTAAAAAAAAACATCGATTGCATAAAAAATATTAAGAGCTTATTTTTACATGTTAGATAAGACAGCAATTCTGCATCTGTTAAGGAAATCTATTATTTTGCCTGATGAGCTCAGAAAATTTCAAATATTGGCAATGCCCTTTGCTACCTCTAATTGTGAGTGCAATGCTTCAGGCACAGCCCTGCAAACTCCACATTCCAAGCTCTCTTCCAGCTGTGAGGGGTTCTAAGCACCAAACAACCAGGTATTTTGCAAGAAGCTTTTCATCCTTTGCCACAGAAGGTCTGTTTAACATATCACTGCTATAACCAGCAGAAAATAATCTCTTTTGTATGGCACGGGTCTGAAACGTTAATTGTCAGAAGGGATCTGGATTGTCTTCTTTCTCAACACTTTTCCCATAGAAAAGTGATGAATTTGCACTTGAATTTAGCTGCAGAGAACCAGGTTTTTAATTGTTCAAATCCAAGTTTGCACCTTAAGAGGAAGGGAAGAGATCAGAGTATTCCTTTCCGACGATCCACTTCGAAATTTTAAACCCACTCAACCTAACAATCAATATTTATTACAATCAATTCATGAAGGAGTAACTCACCGCCTTAAGCACCCATGCCAAGGAAATTGGTGACTGAAAGCACCACAAAAAGACTCTGTCACCCCCTCAAAAAATTACAGGTGCTTCTGGGCCAATGCCATGCACCCAGAGGGCTGGGGGTATGGGGTGGCATTTCCAGCTGTGAACTGGGAGCACAAAATATGCTGCTTTTCAGTAGGACCGAGTTAATCTGAAAATTTTACTCTATTACTTTGTGAACCAGGCAGTATTTTCACTCACGGTGGGTGGCAAAAGGTAAATATTTTAAAGTGGTTGAGGAGCCTCAGGGAAGTGGACAGAGCTTTGAAAACTGCAACTATTTTAGTTGTGAATTATGTCAGAATAAGAAAAAATGCCTGGCTTTAAAATCAACAGTCTTCAAAGGTATTTCCCTTTTTTATACCAGTTCATTGTTCTCGTATGTCATCGCTGGCCCATTTTCTGCTGTAATTAGAAAGATTTTCATGAGCACCTCATAATGCATGCGTATGAAGCACGCGTATAAAGCAGGTATACATATGAATCCCAAGTATGTTTATTAGGTCTGGCCACTCATCCTTGCCCCTATGGAAAATAAAACTCCTGTTTATAGCACGTTTGGCACGATTTCCTCATGCCATCATTTCTCCAGCTGTGCAAATCCATTGCAATATATTTTTGTTCCCCCAGTGCCATTTTTTCTTAATCTTTTATTCAAATGCGATTGTACAAGTTCTCACACAGCTCTAGCATTTCATTACTTTAAATACAAAGCCTCTCAATACGAAATCTATAGGCTTCCCCTTTGAATTGCTCCTCCATGCCACTGCCCAGCCTGCCTTTCAGCTCCTCTTTATAGCAGGCACATCCTCAAAATAGCATGTGGCCAAAATATTTCAAAATTAGGGGCTTTTCAGTTATTTCTGATGTGCCACACCAGCTGCCCTAGCCTGGCACAGACACTTGGAGAACGCCAGGAGAGCAATACAAGCCATGCAAGCTTCCCCGTTGCATGAAAATACGCAGCTTGTCCCTGCAGTGCCCTACACCAGGCACCCCCAGTACAAGCCCACCTTAATGTTGCATCCTAAAGAAGTCCCCCAGACTGCACCTTCTCCTTGCAAAGTGTGTTTTCCCACACATTTAGCATTGCTGATTTGTCCCTTGGGAGCGACAGGAGCCCTAGTGAAGATAAAGCTACAGTGAACACAGAGTGCTTCTTCCTGCAGCAGTGCTGGCAGCACACACAAGGCACACTCCTGGGGATGGCAGTGATGGCAATCACATCCTCCAGCTGGGCATGCTCCTTTTCCATAGGAAAAAGCCAGCATAGCCCAAATGTACTTTGGGAGGCAAGGGCCAAGAATGCCATGGTGGGTGCAGAGAGGGAGAGGAGGAAAGGACAACGTACTGGACCTCTTGCAAGGAGCCCAGCTGGGGACCCGATGCTTAAAATTTTGCCAGGGATTTGGTTGCTGGGATGGATGTCTTTTTAGAGTTGCTCCACTGTGCTTTGTAGGTGCAAACACAGCTGGTGAGGCATCTGCAGCCATAGTAGGAGCAGAGAAGCAGCTCAGGAAAGTCATTGGCTGAGTGGTGCACTATGCAGCAGGGATTTTGCCCCTGGGTGAGGCTATCAGGTCCAGCTGGTTCACCTCTTGCATGTGTTCACGGGGCATGAGGATGCCCACAAGAGGGAAAGGAAAGGAAAACATCCCTGAGCACAGCCCCAGCCCAAGTGTTCAGCCTTTTGGAGGCACTGCTGGGACTCCAGCCTTTAACCCTGGTCCCCCAGCCTCAGCATCTCACAGCAGGACTTGAGTCCTCCTGAATTTGGGCTCCCCACCTCCCTGACTGCAAACATCCCAGCACCATTTTGGGATGGAGTGCCATCAGGCTTCACCCACCAGGTCCAGGAAGTTTCGAATGAGGCTGAGAGACAGATGAGGCTGTTCCTCCCATTTTCATTTTCTTAGGAAAAGAATAAATCAAATAAAAAAAAAAAATAGAAAAAAGGAAAAACAGCATTTGGCAGCAAGCAGAGGGTGGGGAACACTGCCAAGGCCTGGACAGCTGTACCTTCTTCACTAGCAAGTTGTACGATCAGCAAGGGCTGTGCTGAAAGCCAAGAGGAGTTACCATAGCTGCTGCCACATTGCATTTGGCTGATCCTCCCTCTGGGAGACACCTTAAAGAAACAAACCCACCCTAACAGCTACGCCAGCCCTCGTACTCCACCGTGCATCAGAGGAAAACTATGGGTGACCTCTCGCTCGGGGTTTCTGTTTCGTGTTGGGTTTTTTCCTCTCTCTTTCCCCAAACTCCAGCATTTCTGATCCAGTCTGAGGGGACAGAGGAGGAGGAGAGCAGTTCATACAAAACTGTTTTTTTTTGTAGCCCTGCTCACACACAAAAAGGACGCCTGCCCCTCCCAACAGCTTGAAATAACCCAGGAAATTGTGCAAAAACCCCCATGGGTCCGATCCCACCCAGCTGGAGGCACGCACAGCTCTGCAACTGGGACCGACCCAGCCACCCCTCTGCCCTTGCATTGTAAATCTTAAAGCTTTTGCCTGGTGGGGTCTTAAAAATAGCAGAAGGGAAACATCAGGAGGAGGGAGGGAGATGTGATGAGCACAGAGAAGCTTTGAGGAACTCTGATGGGTTGTGCTTGGCTGGCAAAAGGTACCCTCTGGGAACAGATCTGTGAGTCCCAGGCAACAGCTGGGGAAACCTCTGCTCCTCTCCCAGGAGATCAGGTAATGAAACTAGAGGGTCTCAGACTTCATTTAAACAGAAACAGAGAATTCGTCTTTTCTTTCAGAGAGATCTATTTCCGGGTGTCATCCCTGCTCTCTCAGCCCCCTACATGACAGCCAAGGCTACACTCGAGGCTTTGAGATTTAAGCTCATCAAGGAAACAGCCTTCTGAGGTTCAAAGCTTTCTTTCACATGCCCTGCTGCATGTGTTCCTCTTTCCATTATAAAACTCATTTTCCTTGAAAACATCTCCAAAAGATACTTCCAAAGAGCTGTGCTTTCTCCAAAGCCACACTGAGATTCCCATTCCCCAGACTTTTGCCCAGATAACCCCGTGATGCACAGAGGTATTTAGGAGCTCTCCCTATCCTAGCAGCCCCATAATTACCGTTTTCCCAAGCTCGGAGTTACGTTTGATGAAAAAGTTGGAAAGCCAGAGAAACACAGCAGAGCTCACTGCTGGGTTTCTGCTGACTCAGCATCTGCTGGCACTAGAGGGCAGGATATCTTAAAGAGTGAAGTGGGTCTGAGGTTGCATTCAAGGGGCACATCTCAGGTACATCAAACAGGGAGCCTGCAGCACATCTGGGAGCAGCCAGGAGCTGCCCCCCCTGCACAAAGCAGGGAGGACCCAAATATTGCACCAAGCACATCCCACAGCAACGATTATTAGGATAACCGTGTTGTTTAATTCAACCTCAGAACACCAGATTTCCCCACCTTGCTGCCTGCTGCTTTGCCAGCCGTGAAAGGTTTTGCCTTGGCAAGGGGGATGCTCATAGCCACGCTCACTGACACAGCACAGCAGATTCTGAGCAAAAGGTTTTGGCAGATCTGTGCAGAAGGCACAGACAAAACACACTGAAAGTGCTGTAGCTCAGATACTTGGAAATAAGCTTTCCTCAGCTGATGCTCAGGCAGTTGTCAACATACTCTTTCTATATACAAAACCTGCTTTAAAATAAATAAATAAATTAAAAAATAAAAATAAAAAAAGGACGAGTATTTCATACATAGAAAAACACACCAGAGAAAGCAATATGACTAAAGCTGTACTACTCTCATCTTAAGAGACTTTCTGTATTAGTGCCAAACAAAACAAGTCCAGGTTTACTTCATTCCTTTATCAACAGCCACTTCAATAAACATCCAAATATTGAACAGATCACTCCAAGCAGATCGTGCAGCACAGTCCTCTCATTAGAGAAAACGTCATAGCATTGGCAGGCTTCAAAAACGAGGTAATTTGTGGTCTATACACAAGAAAACCTTCTCTGAAGACCTTCTTGGAGGGAGTTCCTGATCTTACAACCACGAGATGCTGCTCTGCAGTGTGGGGGATGCAGTTACCCTGCACACCACTGTGGAACATCTCACAGGCTGTCAGCCAGAAGCAGCAGGTTGCATCCTGGATAAGGGAGACTTTTTTGACATTACAGCTTGTAATAGGGTCAACATTTTAAGCCAAGACATCTGAAAAGAGCACAGGATAGGTTTCAAGATCTTAATCAAGATACTGGGTTAGGGACATGAGAGGGACAACAAACAAAATATGCCTGTTCCATAAATTTGTTAGAAGTGAATCCTAGAATGGTTTGGGTTTGAAGGGACCTTAACAATAATCCAGTTCTAGTCTTACACACCCAGTGGTTGTTGGGGCTGGCTCTGCTCTGGCCACATAGCTGAGATCTTTCACTGGGGCAGTTTCTACCAGGGCCTCTGGGCTAATGGCATGGATGCTTTGTTCTCTTTGCATCCCTGGCCCATCCTGGGGACTTTCATCTCCACTGTGCCCTGAATAAAGGGGCCAGGCTGAACCTGCTCCTGCTCCAGACCTGTACTGGCACTGATGAGGCCACGTCTCAGCACCCTGGGGTCAGTTTTGGGCACCTCAAAGCAAAAAGGACATTGAGGGGCTGGAGCATGTCCAGAGAAGTCCAATGTTTCTGGGAAAGGGTCTGGAGCACAAGTCTTATGAGAAATGGCTGAGGGAACTGAGGGTGCTTAGCCTGGAGAAAAGGAAGCTGAGGGGGACCTTCTCCTCTCTACAACTATTTGAAAGGAAGTTGGAGCCCAGGGTCTGTTCTCCCAAGGAACAAGCAGTAGGATGAGAGAAAATGGCCTCAGGTTGTGCCAGAGAGGTTTAGATTGGATATGAGGAATTTCTTTAGGTTTGTTGGGACCTGGCACAGGCTGCCCAGGGCAGTGGTAGAGTCACCATCCGTGGTGGGATTGAAAAGCTGTAGAGATGTGGTGCTGAGGGACATGGTTTAGTGGTGTTCTTGGCATCTCTGGGTTAATGGTTGGACTCCATGATCTGAAAGGTCTTTTCCAGCAAAAATGATTCTGTGATTCTATGATACAATCATAGGTGGTGGATGGTGTTCCTCTTTGGAAAGCAACCTAAGACTTTTTCTTTGAGTGTCTGTTGCCTGCTCACCTCATAAACCTCTCCACTAGCTTGGACCTTCCTACACACAGTGCATGTAGAGAAGGGAACTGCACACAGCCAGATGGGTTTTTCTCTGCTCAGCCCCATGCCTCCCGGTTAACCCATCCTCCTTGTTGGCTGCACATCCATTCAGTACCCTGTGTTTGTAGGTACTTTTGCATCCCAGAGGGATTTAGTTGCTGGCAAATGGAAACCAGCTCTGCACTGGGCCAGGCTGGGCAGCTGTTCTACAGCAATTTATTTGCATTTCACAGCTTCTTATTTCAGCAATCTAAATTGCAGATGTGCACTTCAGATTTGGAGAGAGACAAAAACGGAAGGAAAAAGGTTAAGCAGCTCTCTGAGTCACTCCAATCCATGACCTACTGTTGATTTAGAAACCTACCTCGGCAGTAAATACAGAATAAAGTTCTCCTAACTGTTTAACCTTTTGTTTTCTGTCCAGCAAAACAAATGAATGGGAACAGAAAAAAAAACTTCTCCAGGGTCAGCAAAGCAACAAATCTGGAAAATTCTGCCATGGGGTTAGGAGCAAGAAAAAAATACTGACCTGAAGCAACTGACCTAAAGAGGAGCAAGAAAAAGCAGCAGATGATGAAAGGCAAAGAGGCAGGAGATAAGGAAGGGAGCACAGAGCTCAGTCTGTGCTGCTCTCTGGGAGCTGCTCCAAGCAGCGTAACACCCACAACAACTTTCCAAACAAGTGGAGGGAGATTGCAAAATAAAAAAAATTTAAAAAAATTAAAAAAAAAAAAAAAAACAAAAACAAAACAAAAAAAAAACAAAGAGAGAGAGAGAGAAGGAAATTACAGTTCAAACCTTGCTACAGCTGAAGCCAACAGTGGGACCCCTGGTTGAGCAGACGGTGCCTAAGAGCAGTTTGCATCCAGGCTCTCCTTGCAACTGCACAGACGCAGCATATCCCATTACAGTCCCAAATTTTTTAGCCACAAGCAGTTTGGTTGGCACTTTTTGGGTAACAAGTTTTAAAATCTTACACTAGGCAATGCTTTCATTTGTGTCTTTAGAGATTTGTCGTATACTGATACCAAAGTAGATATATTGCTTGAGCCTTATAAAAAGGGAGGAGGAACAGAGCTGTAGAATAAGCAGTTTACAGGGTGCAATGCTTTTATCTGCACTGTATGTTGACTGCAGGATTTATTTCCCAACACACATGATATTTTTGCGTATTTATATGCTTTCAGGTAAATAATAAAATTTTAAAAACCGTGCTGAAGACAAAACGTGTCAGCTGCCTAATTTGTCTAATTCGGGAAGAGCTCTGTGCACAATAGTAAACTGGCATTATATGGGTAGACAGGAACATTTACAGGAGAGTTAGCTTCACTGAAGGCTGAAAAATCTGCCTGTGTAGGCAGAGTACTTGTGAAACGGTACATGGGCAGAGGAAGTTCTCTAGAGGGCTGCACCAAAGGCAAGGAGCAGGCTGTGCATGAAGGTGTCTGTATCCCAGCTTTGGAAACACTTGTGAATTTTTGAAGGCAGCTGAACCATACAAACCCCCCTCCCCTTCCCCCTTAAGATCTTGTTGAATCATTTTTTTGCCTTCAAAGCACAGGGTGTAGCAGCGGAAGGAGAGCATTCCCTGGGATTTGAGGCACTGAGTGGGAGTTGAGAGAAAGGCCAGCATCTGCTGATCTCAGGGTACCACCAGGAGAATACTGCACAAAGATCTTGGAGTTCACTTGGGCCAGAGCCATCCCAAGGTCTCCAGTTAAGGCAGAATCACTAAAAAGCCATGCAAAATGACCAGGGGAGCCAGGGGGGCTGGAGAGTCCCAGCATTTGCAATGATTAAAAAGAAAACTGGTGAATAAGCATTTCCAGCATAAATCAGGATTTCCTTAAATATTTTGGCATGCTTTCTGTCATCAGTGCCGTGGTTTACAAACCATCAGAGATTGTGGGGAAATGGGGATGCATGTTAAAAAAAAAAACCTAACAAAAAACCTCACCATAATGGACATCACAGGGACACAAAACACGGGACAAAGGGCTGCCTGCATGGTGCTATTGGGTAACAATTCAAACCTCAACACTTCTTGGGGAAGCCTTGTCCCCTGGCTTCTTAGATCAGGGATGAAACCTTCCATCCTGCCACCTTTTGTACAACAGGGATCATGGCTGTTGAATGCAAGACTGAATTTCTTTGTCAGAAATCATGCTGGTACCTGGAGCACCTCCCATCACATTGCTGGGGAAGCCTTCTTGGGTTCCTGCAGCTCCAAACAGCTTGTTCAGAGGTATGTGGGTCTCAGGCAGCTCCCAGACCTCCAAATTGGATGTGAACTGAGGAAGGATTTCAGAAACCAAGGCTTCAAGATCTTTTTTGGTAGTTTTGAACTCTTCAAAGATCATGTGTTCAAGCTTTTCCACCTAAGTCTGAAGACTAAACCTAAACCCTATTAAAAATTCTATAGTAGTTGATTAAGTAGAACACGACATTTCAATGACATTTTTAAAGTTACATGGAGCTTTAAGGAAAAAATAAAGTAGGGCTGAAGCTAGTCACAGCAACATGAAGTTTCTGGTGCAGAAAGGAAAGTGGAAAACAAAGATCCTTGCATTACAGGTGCTACTGAGACAGCAGGATTCCCAAATTACTAGCATTTTCAAATATGCATACCCATGCTTTCATCTTTTGGCCCCCTTTTCTGTAGATCCTAACACACTAGCATTTGCTTGCTACAAATAGACATGATGCTGCAGGATCCTCCTCTGTGCTCCAGGATGGGACCTTGAGGAAGATGTCCCCTTTTTTGACAGTGTGACTGTAACAGATGATGCCTGGTGGTGGAAGGGAGCCCCTGGGGAAGGAGAGGGGATTTAAGCATCAGCTTCTTCTGAGGCAGGACAAACCCACACTGATTCCCTGGGAGGAGAATTTCATATTGCTACTGAAGCTTTGTGTGAGGAGGAGACTTAGGAAATGCAATCAGGGAGACTACAGAGAACTGCCAGGAACACAGATGCTCACATACATCCCCACATTAATTGCTGGTATCAAGTTTAGCCTGACAGACAGCAGGGAGCCCAAAACTGGGAGAAAGCACCACACAAAGCTGGTGGAATCTAAACCAAGGGCTGGGATCATCTCCTGAGCTCTCATCTTGGCAAAGGCGACTGATGGAGCAAAGCACAGAGGGAGCAGAGGGAATGGAGAGGGAAGGAGGAGGAACAGCCCAGGAGACCAAGAGCAGAGGAGGCAAAGGGACTTGGAGACTGGGGAAGAGGAGACAGGCAGAATGAGCAGTTTGGGCTGGGATTTATCACCAAGAGAAGCTGAGACTGACCAGGCATCAGGCTAGTGTGAGGAGCCTGTTCCCTGTGGGGATCTCTGCTTTGCTGAGGGGACAGCAGAGCATTTCATCACACAGAAGTTGCAGACATGATGACTGGGATGAAGGGGGGCAGCCAGGCCTGCCATGAGCATCAAAATCAAAAAAGAGGCAGGCTGGAGACAGGAAGATTCCTAGGAGTCACCAACACCTTTTTCATACCTACACTTTTTTCAGTGGTACAAAACACAGGGAAGAAGGAAAGATGTAAACATCACCCTGAACTTCACCCTCATACAGTCAAGACTGCCTTCTGATCTGTCATTAAAAAGTGAGAGGGTCTGATGTACAGACTGGTGCTTAGATTTGGGGCCAAAAAGACTTAGGACCCCTCCAGAGCTGTCAGTTTTCTTGAAGGGCACTAAATTGCCTTGATCCTTTTGAGAATAAAAAAAGCCTACGCTCGTGTTTGAGGATCTTTATCAGTAAATTTCTCCTTGAATCTCTTGGAAAAAATCTTCAATCCATAACATACAAGACCAACATAAGCAGGAACAAAGCAACATTTTCAGATTTGAAGCATACAGCAGGAAAGGAGACAAGCTAGTTCAGAGCAGCCTGTATGTGCCCTGCTACTGAAGTGGCCCACACCACCTCCATAGACATTTCTGGTCCCTGGGCTAGACCACAAGTCTCTTTCCTGGAAAGGCAACCCACAGACATTCTCTTGGCTCTCTTGTACCTAGGAGCAACCATCAGCTAACAGGATAACTTGGCTGGGTCTCAGAGGTGATCCTCTGGCCAGAGAGTGAGTCTCCAAAAGCTGAGCATCTCATCCACAGCCCCTCCACGTGGGTAGGCTTGGAACAGGGGAGCAGATTCACCCAGAATATATACAGAGCAGCAATTTTGGCAGTCAGAGGTTAGCTTGTGTAACCATGCACTGCTCCACTGAAAGAATAGAAAAGGGCATAGATGAAATAGTCTGGATGGTTTAATACTGGAGAAATCTAAGAGCCTCATTCCCTGGATTTAAGACCATCCCATAACCAGCAATGAAACAACCACATGAGATGATGGAGAGAGAACAAGGACATTTCTAGAAAGAAAGACAATGCCAACAGTTCTCCTTTGTCTCTGGAGCTGCTGTGATGTAGCACATTTCAGCTCTCTGTCTTGTTCCAGCCCCACCTAGTTTGGGGGTACTTGGAGATCAGTGCAGATCCTTCCTTCAGACACATCAGGTCACTTTTGCAGCATGTCCTGCCCTGCAAGGGAAAGCAATCCAGTGGAATAACCCAGGAGTGTTTGCCAAAGAGGGACTGAGGAGAGGGAGGGAAAGAAAGAAGAAAACATCTAACAACTCCCAAATAATTTTTAAAAATTCACTAGCTATTATTTCAGCTGTGTGACCTCCTGAAGAGGCTTTCTAGAGGGCCAGATTATGCAGTCAACTGAAAATATAAATAAGTACAGAAAGGGCAGAGATCATTTTATTCAGCCAAATGGTGTGGGACAGCAGGTTAAGTTTCCTGTAGAGTGCATCTGTGCACTTCCAGGACACCAGTGTGGCCCTCCCCGAGTCTGAGGACACCTCCCCAGCTGGTGGGCATGGCACAAGCCCATGAGTTATTGTCATCTGGGGAGTGCTGATTTCCACAGACTTCCTGCCAGTCCCGTGGGGACAGGAGTGAGCTGCAGAGCTGCAAGGTTTCCATCTGCAGTTGGAGTGGGCTGCAGCCTCATCTCTGTGGCAGAGCCCAGAGCCCAGAGCCCAGCCAGACCTGCTGCTCTTGGGAAGGGTCTTCATCCTTCCTGGCTGCAGCACTCGTAGTTGGATAGAGGAAACTTCTGAGCTCTTTGAGCTTCTTTCCATTTTTGAACTCTTCTATTTTCAAGGAAAAAAATATGTACCCCAAGGACCAGCCAGTATCCCTGATCCCACATCCTAAAACTTCATTCACACAGTTATTCATGTTAGTTTAAAAAGGGTCCCTAAAACCAGCAGGTATTAAGTTGAGGGACTATTGATCCTTAGAAACCTATTTACCTTTCACATGAGAAATACAGCTAATCACATTTAAGTGAGGATCAGGTGGAAGAGGAGGCTCTCTCCACAAGGTGTGATGTCTAAAACCAGAAATTCATAGGATGGTTTGGATTGGGAGAGAGCTTAAAACCCATCTGTTTCCAGCTCCCTGCCATGGGCAGGTACACCTGGCACTAGACCATGTTGCTCCAAGCCCCATCCAGCCTCCCCTTGAACACTTCCAAGGATGGAGGAGCCACAGCTTCTCTGGACAACCAATGCCCTCTGGCTGTACTCCCTAATAAATGCACAGTAACTGTACAGTATTACATATATGTATTTTCATGCCTACCCATATTGACTGATACAAGCAATCACTGTATTGCAGGTGCTTATGTGTGTAGAAGGGTGCATAGAGGTATGTGAAGACACATCTTTGCCTAAGTAAGAGTGGAAACCAGCAATTTAAAAAGAAATAAAAAACAACTTTAACCGCTAAAAAGCACAGAGGAGTGACAAGTGCTTAGATGAAGTCACTTCTGCTCCTCCAGACCCACAGTGTCTTTGAAGTCTAAACACACTGACAGAGATGATCGACATGGAAAATATGCACACTCACTTCTCTAGCCAGAAATGGATCAATACTTCCCCACAGCCTACCTGTACTCAATTTGATTTCTCAATGAGCTTTTAAAGCTTCCATTTCAACTTCTAGGTGTAACATGCAGCCTCCACCACAATTCAGGAGCATACATGTGCACTTTTAACCTGAGGAATAAGACTCTTCAGAGAAAGTTTTGCTGCCCTGTGAACCTGAGCTGCATGCAAAACTCAGCTGTATTGAGACAAAAAGCTGCTCAGCACCAGCCTCAAACCTGAGCAGTCAGATGAGAAGCCTGCCAGCAGCAACTTCAGTGCAATCCCTGATCTAGAGGAGCACAAGCCCAGCTTAAGCCTGCACATCCTAGGACAAGCTTGCATAATTTGGAGAGGAAGAACATTGCCAAAGTCAAAGCACAAAGCTTTTGTTTCTGACAGATGCAGATTGCTCCTCTTCTTCCCCTCAGAAAGGAGACTGCATTGGTATGGCAGCAACGCAGGTTTTTAGCTCAGTGGGAACCCAGCAGAGTTCAGTCTCAAAGGTTCAAACAAGTCCAGCTTGCAGCTGGCAAACCTAAACACGACCAGCCAGCTGGCCTTGAGCTGAGTCATCCACACAGTAATCTGGTTGAAAATGTTGATTTAACTCATTCATTTAATCATCCAAATCCAAAATGCCCTGACTGCATCTCTCAATTGCAGTTGAGAGAACATATATCTGTCTTTTACAGAATGACAGGCTGGAAAACACCGTTTAAATCCATTTTCCAATGCTTATTCTAGGCTTCTGTGCACACAATTCACATTCCTGGTAGTCATTTGGTATCCTGTTCTGATCCAGCAAAGAACATTGCACATCCTTAGTGCGTGTGCTAAGCATTTAGACATCAAGCACGTGATTAAAGACTTCACCAAAGAGAGACAAGCTGAGGACACGCTGACTTTTTTGCTCCTTTAGCAGAGAGATTTCATCTTTGCCTGTTTTTCCCTCCAGGAGTTTGAACTTACTGGAGTGAGACTGTTTGTTCTCCTTTGAAAAACAGCAGCAAGGGAGCAATCAACTCCATGTTTTGCCTCTCGTGAAACCATAAACTCCTGAAGAGCAATGAAAAACTGCCACGAGCTCTGGAGTGCCTGCAGGATGGCTTATTTTTAGAAAATGTAAAGAAAACAGCAACACAAGAAAGTGGTAGACAGCAAGCAGAATACACCAAATTTGGTGTCCACTCCCAGCTCACTGGTTCATGTCGAAGTTTTTTAAAAATTAATACTTACTTCTTGCAGAAGAACTGATAATGTCAGTTCGTAGGAGGAGTGTAGGCTCTCGGAGCAGAGCAGGGGGGTTGGGCAGCTCACCAGCCAGGCTGCAAAAATGTTCCTGAAGAGATAGTGAGTAAGATGTCTCCCTGTCCTGCTTCCCGGTACGTGCTTACCCAGCACCATGCACATCTTTTTCAGGAAAGCCTGTAAAGCAGTTGGCCAACCTCGAGCAGAATTACAAGCAATGATTCTATCCTTATGAGTCTTGGAAAAATGAGTGATTCATGGTTTCTCAGTGCCCAGACAGGGACCAGCGGGTTACTGCCGTCTCCTCAGATCACGCTCCCACAGTAAGATGGCAACATCAGAAACCTCAAAACCAAAGTCTTTCCACCGTAATCAGTCCCCAGAGAGTTCTGCTGCCACATATTTCCCCTATAGTTGCTTCATTCTTGCCCTCCTCTCCAAAAAACCTTGCCATTACCTTAATTAGGAGCCCCTCTGCCCACCACAGCCTGAGGTGGACAAAAAACCAAGACAAATCTTCAAGCATTTGTGGGATCTAAGACATGCAAGATGGCTGAAGCAAAGTAAATAAGCCTGTACTGAAGCACAGTGTATTTATAGAGTCACAGGCTGGTTTCAATTGGAAGGGACATTAAAGATTATCAGTCCAAACCCCTTTCCATGGGCAGGGACACCTCCCACTTGAGGAGTTTGCTCCAAGCCCCATCCAACCTGGCCTTCAACACTTCCAGGCATGGGGCAGTCACAGCTCCTCTGGGCAACCTGGGACAGTGTCTCACCACCCTCACAGCAAAGAGTTTCTTCCAGGTATCTCATCTGAGTCTCCACTCTTTCAGCTTGGAAACTGTTCCTCCTCATCCTGTCACTCCATGCCCTTGTACAAAGTCCCTCCCCAGCTTTCCTGTATCCTTCAGGTATGCAAGGTGCTCTAAGGTCTCCTTGAAGCCATCTCTTCTCCAGGCTGAACAGCCCCAACTGTCACAGCCTGTCTCAATAGCTCCAGTCCTCTGTAGTCACTCCAACAACTCCATATATTTCTTATTTTGGGAAGACAAGAATTGAATACACCACTACAGGGAGGGTTACACAGGAGCAGAGTAGAGGGTGAAACACATGAAAGGATCCAGACACAAAACCCTCCAGACACCAAAAGCCCTTCTAGATGCACAAGTAACCTAACCTCCTGCCACGTGTTCTGCAAAGATCCCCTGATGAAACACAGTGATGGAGCAACCCCTGGCAGCAGAGGGTCAGCCTTGAGAAGAATCTGTCAAGGAGATAAGAGGAGAGGGAATGGATGGGCTGCTTATAAACACCAAGGCAGAGGAGGAAGGAGCTTATTCAACTAAAGAGAAGCTTTAGGGTTGGAAAACTTCCACCTTAGGGTTGAAGGACCCAGAGGAATTTAAAGGGCTGGTTATAAGCATGGGCAATGCCAGCTGCATGGAAGTTGAGAACTGTAAAGCTTATGAAAAGAATTATACAGTGCAAGACTTGCATCAAAACCTTGAAGAAAGGGCCCAGGATGCCTCTTGCCAAGCTTGCATCTGTATTAATGTAGGTGTCAGGCCATTGAAGAGAGAGAGAAAGAACCTCCAGGCACTAGCAGATAACAAATTAAGGTGCAGGGGAGAGCTTAGAGAAGCTTTTCAGTACCTGAAGGGGATACAGGAAGGCTGCAAATGCACTTTTCACAAGGGTGTGGAGTGATGGGGTGAAGGGGATGGTTTCCCGCTGAAAGAGGGGAGATTTAGATTGGATATTAGGAAGAAATTCTTTGCTCTGGGCTTTGCTCGTGGCAGAGGGTTTGAACTAGATGATCTTTCATGCCCCTTCCAATCCAAACCATTCTAAGAAATGCAAAGCAAGCTGTGGCCTATCAGCATATACACCACTTGCAGTGGCAGGGTGTCAGCATCGGTCCCTTGTAGGGTGCCCAAAAGGTGTTCTGCAGGACTCCTGTCCCCAGTTGTGCTCACTCCAGCTCTGCACATCTGCCTGTGGCTTTCTCTGAAGCGTGGAGCTGGTACACACCCTGGTGCCTTACTTGATACTGAGTGCTCCTTACCCCAGCAAAATTGTTTGGTGTATAAAAACATCACGCCCTGTGCATGAGGGCAACACCCTGTAACCTCACATATTTTAAAGGGTTGAACTATTCTTGCAATAAAAAAGATCAGAGTAGCTTTATTGACTCCAGTGGAGTTGAACTGGTTTATTCCAAGTGAGAATTTGGCCCCTTGACTTCAATGAAGCTGTGTTGATTAATCCCAGATGGAGACCAGGCTGGGTGCAATCCCCTCCAAAAGTCCTGGGAGACATAGTAACACACAGGTTGAATCGTGGCACTTGCTCAGAGCCTGGGTGGTTTATCAAAAACCTGCACCTGCTGCCCTGAGAAATGCTGCTGGGATGGGGCTGAGTGATTGCAGTCAGCAACCTGTGGGACCAGGGCAGGGTTCTTCAAACTCAACCTTCTGCTAGGGGAGCAGGTGCTGAATTAGCATCCTTCCCTCTGCAGGAATGTCACCTAGGATGCAAGTCCCAGTTCTGCCAAAGCCTGGCCATGGTGACAATGAGTGAGGGGGACCCTGCTTCCTCACATTAAGGGCTTCTCATCATCCTCTGTAAAGATCTACAAGTATAAAAACTGGGGATTAAATCCTCTAGGCTACAGGGAATCTGCCCCACTATTTGTTGGCTAGTTTTGAAGAGCAAAAACAGCTTCATGCAGCAAATGGAAGTTTCCTCCCCCTACAAGCACAAAACAAACCAGTCTTTTTTTTCATCAGTCACTTCCATGTCTCTCTGCTGGTAGTTTTGTTTCCCAGTGTTACAGGCATAAGCGCCTTATTTCTAAAAGGGAAGGAATCCACCGAAAATTAAAATTCCTTTACTTTCACAGCAGTTCCTTTACATAAACACACACACAGGTGTGCCTGTAGAGGGATGGTGAAGCTGTGCCATGTGTCATAGTGCAGAGAAACACCAGAATAAACCCATTCAAAGGCAGGTGTTGATGGCTTTTTGGGTCTCAGGTGGTAGAAACGCAGAGTGGGTGGCAGGTAGCCCATCATCCCAGCACATTATTCAGGCAGAGGTGTTATTCCTGGCTGTAGGATGCCAACATCCCTCCCCACATGGCTGGCTGGTTTCCCCTCTCTTCGGTTTGAGGTTGCTTCATGTGGTGAAAAAAGGACTCCCATTGCGTGCCGAGGAGGCAGGGCATCATCACCAGGAAGAAAGTGTGATGCCTAAGCTGGCTGTTGGCTCACCCCAGCTCTGCCTTCCAAGTGTTTCTGAAGTCAGGCATCTGGAGCATGATGTAATCTGAAGATCGATCAGCAGCAGCACACATACAGCTGTGCACATCTGGCCAGCAGGTGTTGCAGCTGCTGTTCGTCAGGGACTGCAGTGAACATGAAAAAGCACCCCGACTTTGTAAGGCAGTCATACCTGTCCAGCCAATTGTTCGCAGAAGCCCCCAAAACGCCATTGATTTTGTGCAAAGTGTCTCTGCTTTTCAGTGGGTGGCCCCACATTTTTTTTCAGTGTGTGTTTAAACCATAAATACTTTTAAAGAAGGGGTTTGTTGTTGTTATTAATTCTGCTGGCATTAATCCATGTAGCTGAGTCAGCCACAATGGATGGCTCCTATCATCCACTTGCTGTTTTACTCTTGGGAGCCAATGTTACTACAGTCTTTGCTGCCCTGAGAAAAAAAGCTGGGGTTGTTCCTCCTCATCCTCAGCTATGTATGGACAAGGCAAGAATTCATCTCAAAGTGCCTCATCTGAACAGGGCAGGGACAGGTAGGGAAATGGGAAAGAAAAGTCTCATCCATGGGATAAGATCTGACAGTGCCCAGTCCCAGAAATGGAGTTTGATGCTTCCCTTTTCCAACAAGGATGCTGACACTCATGAGGTTTGCAGAATGCAGATGAATGTTTGCTGCACACAGGAGTAATAAGGAGAGCAGAGAAACTGCTGGCTGAGCAGGCCAGACTCTAAGGGTTGCCTTGGAAAAAGAATAAAGCTGCAGATGTATGTATTTATTTTTAGAGAAGGTGGTTTTCCTGGATTTTGTATTATCTTGGCAGGAATGCAGCACAGAGGAGAAAAGGTTTCCCTTTATCCAATGCCCTTTCTATTAAAAAATGGGGTGGAGGCACCAGGCTGGTTTTATAGCTCATGCCATATCTCAGTTATGTTTATCCCTGTAGAAAAGGACATTTCACACTGACTGCCAGCACTGTCAGAGCACACTGCATGTGATACCAATTGCCCAAAGACACAATATTCACATATTTCCAAGAGGACCTACTGATATCTTCCTCCCAGGTAGTCTCAGTCAGCCTGCAAGAACCTGTTTATCTTTTAAACACCAATATATTTTACTTTCCAAACAGTTTAGTGCACGTACACTGTCAGTCATCAAGCCCAGCTGAGGGCACAAACCTTTAACCTGTAACAATAGATCATGCAGCTGTCTCCTAAAATAAATTCAGCCTTAGTTTACAATCTGTGCTGATGCAGGGTAAGGCTGTGAGCATGGCAGTAGAATTGTATGGCACATCCATTACAGCTTTGCCCTCCTTGCCTCATTGCCAAGATCTTCCTTGGCACCATCACCTTGGCACTGGTTGGATTGGCCCAAGTGGTCAGGGGGGTGTGAATTGCAGGCACGGAGAACTAAGCCTACCCAGAACTGCTTGTGGTCTTGGCAGATGGAGCTCACATTGCCCTGAGAAACCCAGAAGCCATAGGATTGGGGTCATGAGGAAGTTGTGAAATGACTGCCCTCATCCTTGGCCCAACCCTCATCAGAATCATAGAATCCAAGACTGGTTTGGGCTGGAAGGGAACTTTAAGATCATCTAATTCCAACTTCCCCTGCCACGGAAGTTGCTCCAAGCCCCATCCAACCTGGCCTTCAACACTTCCAGAGATGGGGCAGCCACAGCTTTTCTAAGCAACCTGAGCCAGTATCTCACCACCCTCACTGCAAAAAATTTCTTCCTAATATCTAACCTAAATCAGCTTCAGAATCATAGTTTAAGTACATGGGTGCATCTGTGATACCTCTCATTCCCAGCTCCATATATTTTCCTTGAGGTGTCCAAGAAGAACATCTCATTCCCTGCCTTCTTTTTGCTTCCTCGCTGCTTTATTGCACCTTACTTGTTTTTTTGTCTTGTGGAAAGACATCCTTGTGAGTGAGTGCCCCTGAGGAGAGAAAATGAGCTCGAAGAAACTGCATTGGGCATTCTCTGCTGCACCAAGAGGGCTGGTGGTCGCCTTCTCCCTCCTCTCCTTCTTTCCCAAGCCCGTGGCTTTCCCTGGCCACTTGATCTTTGGTGGGTGAGGAGATGGTGGTGGTATCCACCCCCCAGCCCCCTGTGCCTGTTCCTCTGAGCCACCCATGAGGCAGCTGGGCAGAGCTGGGGACAGAGCTGAGATGGTCCTTTCAGACACAGAAGCAGCTCTGTTTTTTCCTGCTCCAACTGCTCATTAGCAGCTTCCTCCTTTTGTCAGTTCCTAGCTGCACTTTCAGTGATGTGTTGCCAAGATTTTAGCCAGGGGCTTCCACAGACCCACCTCCTCCTCCAGCTGCAACCAACCCCACTGCCCCGCAGAGGCCGACGCTTGGGCTGTGGAGGAGTGCAGGGCTGGGGAAAATGTTCCTCTGGGGCGAGGGCTCTTTCCTGTCTAAAACTTATGTTTCTTTTTCCTTATAATTTTATTTATTTATTTTTCTGGCAAGGGAGAGACGACACCTTGGAGCAGACATTTCTTACTGCCCAGGGCTTGCTGCAGAGTGGGAGGACATAAGGCAGAAACCCTGAGCTTCCCAGCAGTGAAATGTTGCTTCACAGAGCTCTCACTTCTCCCTGAAGTCAGGCCAGGTCCAGGAGGCTGATTTTATCTAGGCCAGAGCAATCAGCCACAAGCCAAAATGACAAAGAAAGTTTTTTTCTATGTGTTTTGGGGCCCCAAAGGGCAACTTTTTCCATGGGAAGTGGTTAAGCCCACAAGGTTTTGCATCTGACCACGGCCACCTTGGCTTTCTGGCACCGGTGGGTATCAGTCTGCACTGCTTGCTTCCCAGGAGATCTCTGAGCTTGCAGGCACCTAGCAGGTCGAGGATGAGGCTGTGCCAGACCCTCAGCTTCTCTCTTTGATGAGCATCTCTCTTCTCAAGTGGAAAGGAACCAAAGCCTGAAGGCAAACCCAACAGCTGAGTTATGAGGAGTAAGGAGGAATTGAGAGCAGAGCAATTTAAACTTGTTGTAGGGTTGTAGTCTCTTCTGTCTCTTTTTCTCCAGGTAGTTTAGCCTTGCAGAGGTGTTCCTGAAGCTGGAAGAATGGAAAAACTCATTTCCCTTCTTTAAATACAAACTGGGTGCAAGAAGTTTGCTGTGAAATAGCAAAGTTTGTGGCAGTCAAATAACTGCTGATTAATATGTTACTAGATAAAAACCCATAGATTATGGATTAAGCAGTTTTAAATGGAGGCCATTCTAGCAAACAAAGCAGTGCCACCTGCAAACAAAGATCCATGCAAAAAAATGACATCTCATGCACTTCTAAAATGTCAATTTTCTACATTTTAAAATTTTTAAATTAAAAGAAAAACGAACATTGCAGCATTGTTAATCTAGATGTGAGCACCTTACAGGTCTGACAGCTCTCCCAGGACAGTGCTCCCTGACACTCCATGGATAATGTCTGTTTAGGTGGGTGACTATGGGTATCAATGAGCCTTTCTGAGAGAGGTGGAAAAAAAATAAAGCAGGATTATTCTGTCATTTCAATCAATATTGGCTGCTTGCTGACATTAAACTTATTAAAAAAAAAAAATTAATCAATCCCCTTCTTTCTGCTGTGGGTGGTTATTCTTGAGAGGACACCCAAAGGACCCAGCCTTATTTCTGCTGTGTGTGAGGGACCATTTCTGGGACCTGGTCCTGTCCCCAAGCTCTCAGGTATGCTCTGTCCTGTTCCCCTGGCCAGGACAAGACATGGGCAGGACAGACCAGGTCACAGCCTCTCCCACTGGTTTTGCTTTTTGGTCCTGTCTCTTTAGGATATTTCATCACTGCAATTTTCTCCTGGAGAGTGAGGTGTGAGCAAGACATTGACCTTTCTCAACAGTGGGCAAGATGAGCTGGGGAGATAGAAACAGTCTTGGAAGAAGGAGAAAAACCTTAAATCTCCATTTTCTTGTGCTACAGCCCCATCAAATAGCCCATTACGCTGTTGATGACAAACTGGGGAGCTACTGGAAATGGGAAGGATGGTTTCCCCTAGCCCAGCCACAGGCAAATAAATCCTCCAAGGTCTGAAAATCCTGGGGTAAATTAGATTAGAGGCTTTCCTTTAGATTATGAGGGCTACATCTGGTGATAGCAAGGGGCAGCCCTGCGTCTTAGGAACAAACAACTGAGAGGGATATGTTTTTAAATGGTTTCCCAGCTGTAAGATGCACATAATTGTGGCTTTCCTTCATCTGGGAGACTTCAAGAGCAGATGGTTGATAAGGGTTCATACCAGCAACAGCAGAAAAACACAAGCCAGGGTATCTGGTTTCAGTCTGTCCTTACCCGCTGCATTAGATCTGATTTTGGCCCCTCTCTCCCTGCTGCATGTACACAATTATCTGAATTCCTTTCTCTGCTGCTTCCTCCCCTCTGAAGCCTCACAGACCAACCCTGCTGCCTTTTCTGTTGCTTGAGGGATGGCCACACATTTGGGCTCTCTCCTTTCCCAGTCCCAGAGGTCTGTGCCATGGCCACAAAGATCAGCACTCTCCGGAGGACAGAAAGCAACCATGAGTTTGGGAATTTATTGCCTATCCCCGTATTTTCAGCACTTTGTGGTGGGAATTGCCCTAAAAAAAATCAAGGAGGTTCTGCTATTCCAAGGTGCCATTCCTTTGTGTCTGTTTCCCCTTCACACCTCACCTCTGGTGGTGTTCAAGAGTTCCACCCTCCCCCCGCATCACACCTGGGAATGAAAGACCATTGCACCAGGAATTTCAGGCTGGTTTCCTGGGCAGGTGTGTGGGCAGCAGGGTAGATGCACTCAAGAACATAACTAGGGCATTTTCCCCACCCTGAAACCACGGGAAATTACTTTCTGAAATAGGGCTTTCCATGCTTCTCAGGGGTTGGCTTTACCAGTGCAGGAAGGCATGTGCATTACTTGATGATGCTAAGGAATATGATGATTTTCCTAAAAAAGTTACATTTTTAAGCCACACACATCACAAAAACTGCTTTTAATTTCAAATACAAGCTACTGACCTTTTCGGCTCTGGAGACAGCTGACAAGTCCATAAGCTGAACATATCCCTTTGGTCAGATCCAGCCGGTACCTGCAGCACGTGTAGCTCTATCCATAACAGCAGATCCTTCTTCCTTTGACTTTGGTATAAAAATGTTGGAGCAAATGTTAAACCAGGCATAAACATGACAACAATCTGTGCAGGTACAGTTTTCCCACCCTTACCCAGAACAGAGAGCCCTGCTTCCAGAGTCATCCCTAAAGATTTGACGAGTTCAGCCCAAATTTTCCATGTGTTTTGATTTGGGTTTTAGCATTTTTTATACGAGTCATATGTAGAAATTTCAGCATGGGGCTTTTAGATTTGGTAAGCCTCTGGAAATTCCTCTGGTGTTACTCTGACATCACTTCCTGACATCCAGGCTTGGTTGATACAGCAAAGTTTTCTCTACAAACTCGAGAGACGAGTGGGGCTGCTCCAGCCGTGGAGCAATTGCTCTTGTTTTGGAGGTGAAGCAGGCAGGAGGGCAGCACAGGGTGGACAAGATCCTTCACGTGGGTGGTCAGAGGGCATGGCAAGAGAGAGGCAAGGCCTCACCCCAGCTTCAGCTTGCTTCGGGACACTGGGTGCTGCTTCAGCCAGGAGGGAGAAAAGAGGCATCCCACCTCCCAGGGGTTGGGGACCCATAGTGGTTTGCTGAATTTGGGCAGGCATTCTGCTGGGAACACATTTCACAACACAAGGTGTTGCTTGATGAGAAGCTCAACATAAGTGGGCCACATGTATTTGCAGCCCAGGAAGCCAACCATGCCCTGGGCTGCATCAAAAACTGTAACCAGCAGGTCAAGGCAGGGAGAGAGAGGTCTCCCCCCATCCACTCCACTCTCTCTTCCTGTGTCCAGAACAGGAATGACATCGAGCTAACTCGGAGCAGGCCATGAAGATGCTCAGAGGGCTGGAGCACCTCTGCTCTGGAGACAAGCTGAGAGGGTTGGGGTTGTTCATCCTGGAGAAGAGAAGGTTCCAGAGAGACCTTAGAGCACCTTCTAGTACCTGAGAGGGCTACAGGAAAGCTGAAGAGGGACTTTGTACAAGGGCATGGAATGATGAGATGAGGGGGGAATGGTTTCAAGCTGATACAGGTGAGATTTAGGTGAGATATTGGGAAGAAATTCTTCACTCTGAGGCTGGTAAGACACTGGCCCGGGTTGCCCATAGAAGCCATGACTACCCAATCCCTGGAAGTGTTGAAAGCCCTGCTGGAGCAACATGGTCTAGGAGGGGGTGTCTCTGCCCATGGAAAAGGGAGGTTGGAACTGGGTGATCCCAACCCAAATTAGTCTATGATTCTATTATTCACCTCAACCATGTAGCAAATACCTGGTTTGTCTGTGTACATCCCAATATGCTGGTTGTGAGTCCCATTCCAAGCTGGCTCCTGGCAGCCACCACCTTGCCTCCATCCCAGCACATTTCTGCAAGTTTAATGGCAGTACAATAAAATCCAAGCCAAAATAGCTCCCCGTGCTTCCTACCTCAGGTCTGCTTCATATGGCTCACAGAAACATTTCATAGCTGGAAATTGATTTGGAGAGGCTCAGAACTAGAGCAAAACACACTTGATTTTCTCCAGGTCCAGGTGGGATGGCACTTGACAAGCTGGGTGATTTGCATGCTGCCTTCCAGCTTCCCCCTCATTGCTGTCCCAGCCACCAACACACAGCCACAGCAAACCCTTCAGCATTTTGGAGCATGGGTGTTTTCCCTTCTCCCCATGCTCCAAAACAGATGAACTATTTTTTTATTATTATTATTTTATTTTTTTCTTGTGCCTAGGCTCTGGAAAAATAAAAACAACATCAAGAAAGATGGAATCACAGTTGGGCATGGAAAGTTTTCAGCTCAAGCAGCATCTTGACCTTGTCATCCTTGTCATCTCAGGTTTTCAGAAGCTTATATGCAAATAAAAAAAAAGCAATGAGATGCTAGAAGGCCAAGCATATGAACCTGGCTGTGGATATTATGATGGATACTCACCATATGCTTTTTTCTGAAGTGGCTGTTCCTGAGGCAGCTGGGAGCAATGGTTCCCAGTTCACTGTGCAAGGGTTGAATTGGGAGGGTTTGACAGTGTCCACCCCTGGACACTGGTGAAGGGATTTCTGTGCCCACAGCAAGGTCTTCCTGGGTGTCTCAGACCTCCGTCAAGCAGCCACCTACATCTTAGTGGCAATACCGCTGGGTGGTGAATCTGGGATTGAGATGGGTCACAGGGTGGGGAGAGAGGAGCACAGGATGCTCTCAGGAGCCCGGGTCACTTGCTGCGTGTCACAGCCACTGCACTGTCCTGGTAGCCAGGCTAGACAGGGCACCTCATAGCCAGAAATAATCTAAATTAAGAATTTCTGGCTATGAGAGTCAAGATGCTGAGCTTCGCCCTGCTCTCCGGTTTGGCATTTCCTACTCTAAAACACAACAGCTGATTTCTGGAGCTGCTTGCTTTGGCATTTTGGTAATTCCCGCCAGCCCACGCTGACCTTTTCTCAGCGCAAGCACGGGGCCCAACACGTGCATCCCCGAGTCACGTTTTGCATTGTTCCCTGTTGTTTTCCACGTCCCCATCCCCGTGCCCACAGGGCGGGATGCACGCAGCGCTGGTGCCGTGGCCGGCGTAGCGGGGCTGTGACATCATGCAACACAACCCAACTCGCCGCATTTATTTATTTTGAAAAATATTAAGGGCAGCTGCTACTTAGCGCTGACTGAAATGTTTTATTGATTTTTTCTAGAATGGGAACGTACCCTTTTGTGTTGTAACCCGGCGTGGCTTGAACCCAGTGGTTGGACTATTCTGGAATAGTCCATAACTCACCTACGTCATATTTTCCACTGCTTTATAAACAGTGAGAGAGTTTCTCCAGCCCTGAAGGTACTGGGCAACAACAACCAGAGAGGTCACTGCCTGACATGCTTGTTCTGCCTGTCTTGCTCAGGCTTTATCTTCAAGCAGATCCAACTCAAGAGGGGACTTCTCCATCCACACTGTGATGTCTCTGTAACATCTTACCAGCTATTGTGCAGCCCCAGGCATAATAAAGCCTTAGTTATCAGGCAGGGATGGTGACAGCCTGAGTGGATTTTTGTTGCATTTATCCCTGTATTTTTGTATCCCTGTATTTATCCCTCCTGGTTGTTCTCATTTTGGAATGATGAGTTTTCAGCCAGTGGTGATGGGGACACTTCCTTCCTCAGTGCTGGGCTTGTTTCCCAGGGAGGAAAGTGTCAGAGCTCTTTTGTGGCCTGTGACCAGAAATTCTTCCTGCTTTCCTTGTGTCCCATCTCCTCACCCCAGGCAGCCCCACTGCACACAGCAATGAGACTCCCTGATCCAAAACCTCCACTGTCTACAAAAAAAGGAGCAGCCTTTGAAGTTAACCTCCCATTGAAATGAGTGTTGTGGGGATGCTTGAAGAGCAGACACAGTCTGGGGAGGGAAACTTCAAAGGAGGCAAAATATTGTGGCGGGGATGGTGCAACAACACAGATCCATTGGGATGCTGGACACTGATCACTGTGTCAGTCACAGTTGGGGTTACCTATAAGAAATTTGTGGTTGCAATTCGAACTACATTCAGCAAAGAAGCTTGTTCAGAATTCTCACCCACTCCTGATGGCAGCATTGTTCCCTTTGCCAACCCACCAAGCAGAACCAGATTTCACCCACACCGCTTTTCACTTCACCAGGCTGAAGGGGAAGAGGGGAGGAAACAGTCTAAAACTTCTTGGTGACTTCGAAAATCAGTCCTAGCTGGCCCAGGGCAAGAGGCCGGTGTGTGCTGCACTACACTGATGCCTGTTCCTGTCTCCCTCATCCCATCATCTCTCTCATCCTCTCTTTGCTGCCTGACTCCAGTCCTAGCCCCAAACCCAAGGCAAGAAGGTGGCTGACTGAAACACACAGAGGGAGAGAGGCTGGTCCATGAGCACAGAACCATTTTTTTACACTCCTGACTTTCAAAGAAGTTGAAAAAACAGCCTTAAAACAAAAAACCAACCAAACCAAGCCAAACCAACAAACAAAAAAGCTAAACAAAACAACAAACCAAACAAACAATAAAACCAAACTGAAATGGTTTTGCTGCACTTCATATTTCATTTGCACTCTTGGCCACGTTATGGAAATTATTTAAATCTGTTCGTAACCAAAACCACCCTAGTCCTATATAAGCAGGGACTTAGGGAACCAGTTGCAAAACATACTACAACCAAGGGCTCTCCTCTTGCTGTAAGCTGACGTCAAGCCTTCAGCTCTCTGCTCTTGTGGTTTCCATGCTGTGCTCTTGGGATGAGGAATGCTCCTTACGGAGATGGAAAATGCTCCTTATGGAGCTGGGGAAGGCCCTTGTGGGTCTGCTCCTAAAGCAAGGAAAAAACAGCAGTCCCTTAATTCCCTGTACAGCAGGTACTGCGTTAGGTCTGCATCATGGAAGTGCATAACAACTATATTCTGTGTTACAAGCAACAGGGTGAGAGAAATGCCTGGAAACTCCATTCAGCAGAGGCCCTCCACCATTTATCATCTCTCAGACCAGATAATATAAACCCTCATTATTATAATATAGTATTCTGTCCTCCAGCTATACCCTGGGGAATTGCAAGGTGCCTTGTGAACACCAGTTAATTAAATCCCACACTTGTGTAAAAGAAAAAGGGATCTCCTGCAATTTCCCAACCAGGGAAACTGAGGCACACGCAGAGACACCAATTACCTGAGCTGGGAGCAAAAAGCTGGGAAGCTTTGCAAGGTCCTGCTGTCCTACCATCCCACCTTAGTGCCAAAACCAAACCCTCTCTGAAACCTCCTATGGGCTTTGCAGCTTTTTTTAAAAACAAGTCCCGCAGATGCATACCTCTGCCACAGGAAACTTGCTGTCACTCCTGTGGGATTCCATGAGAAAGCCTCCTTGAGTCCAGCTCGTGGGAGCAGAGCTGAGAGGTGGTGCTAGCTGAGTGCCCTGGCAGGCTTTAATAAACACCCTGCTGAGCCCCCCTGGGGTTAAAGTACCAAAACGAAGAAGCAGGATCTTGGGAGGGTCTACTAAAGCAGAAAATCATCATGGAAAATCTCCCCCTAATTTAAGAGGGGTAAGAGCTAAAAAGGCTCCTGAAGGCAAGGGGGGCTGTGCTCCTGGAGCATAGTGAAGTGGGAGATCAGAGAGATCACACAGGGCACTGGTTTTGCTGGGACACTTCAAAATGGGCTCTTTAGAAATAGGGAGAAGAAGGATGCATCCACCACCATCCGGCTGCATTAGTATGGCAGCACTGGGTAGGAGAGGAGAAAAAACAGTTCCCAGTTTGTTGTTTTTTTTTTAAATCAGCCAAAAAAATTCTTCCCTCCCCTTCAAGACTCCAGCTGTGCAGTGATAAAGGACCATGTCTGTGCCAAATTTCTCAAATATATATTTCTCAAATATACCTAGTGTTCTCCCAAGCCAACCACGAAGCCACCAAAGTCCACTTTAGAAAGATCCACGTATGATGTTGTCAGGTTTTTAGCACAGTACTCCTCTGTTTGACTGACCTGGAGGAGTTACTGAGAAGGGACAGGCTGAGTACAGCCATCACCTGTCTCATCAGTTCTCTGTCTGTGGTGGATGAGTTTCCACACATCCCACCACCAAAGCTCATCCCTCATGCATCAAGCACATGCTCAACCCCTCGTGTTTTCAAAATACTTTTTCAAAACCTGACTTAGAGCCAGGTGTCCAAAAGCAGTCAGCATCCAACAACCCATCCAGAGAAAAAGAAATGGAAAGAGAAGCTTGTGCAGAGGGGTTTTTTTTTCCATCGTGGGCATTTCTTTCATTCTGTCATGCTGACAGATTGGGTCTGTGAATGAGAGGGTTTCCCTCTTTGATGTGGATCTTACATAGATTTTGTGGTAAGAGCTACCAGCAAAATGGACTGAAACACAAGTACATGTCAAGATGGGTAGAATATCCCCTCCATAGCCAGCTCTATCAGCTTCCTTCTACCTCTAGATACCTCTGTATCTCGTTGCAATGTTGCTCCATCAGCTGAGACAGGTTGCTTTCATGGATAATCCCAGAAAAGAGCAGCAAGAACAGCCTAGACCCCTTCTGCTCCTGCCAGAGCTGGTACCCAGGCATTAGCCAAGTGATGGCTGAGAAGCAGACACATCTGCCCACCTTACCCCTGGGTTCTGGTGCCCTGTCTGAGAAGGGTTAAGCCTTGGAAGCTTGGGAGGGGACCTGGCAGAGCCCTGGGGCACAGGACTGCTGCCTTACACTAAGGCCATGCTCAGTGCTCAATCATCTTGCCTTAAAAAGGAAGCCCAAACACCCTGTTAGCGCTGAGCTGCTGTGAAATTCTCATTTTTACAGTTGTCTGGAGCCAAAAGAGCTGCTGGAAACTAGAAAGAACCAGTGGAAACGGGATCCTGCACTGCAGCAATGTCTCACCCTGGGGTCAGAGATGTCGGCTTGCACATCTCCAGCTTTGCTCTGTGAGCAGCTTT
Organism: Florisuga fusca; assembly: GCA_038090715.1. NCBI lineage: Eukaryota > Metazoa > Chordata > Aves > Apodiformes > Trochilidae > Florisuga > Florisuga fusca. Next base: position 1,847,911 of record JAAWXA010000048.1, read on the forward strand.
GTGCTGACCTCTCCAGTCTTGGCTGGGATTAAAAAAATTAGTGGAAACAGATCAGCTTGGTATTGCCTTCTACACAGTTTCACCTTGTTTTACATGGCAGGCAGATTCAGAGGAGAACTGGGCATGGCAATTTGTCATGTAGCTGGCAGAAAGCATCCTCAAGCCCACGAGGGAGAAAATAATTAAAAGTAAACAAAACAAAAATGGAGCTTAAAGGTTACCCTCAGGCTCAAGCAGAAAATCTCTCCGTGGTGTCTTCCTCCTCCCCGCACTTTATCTTCCCCTCCTGAGCCCCTCCTCAGCTGGGGCTGCAGCAATTCCAGCATTAGGGAAGGGCTAACCTGTCATCTGCCAGATGTGCACATACACAAACCACCACAACGTGCACACACCGAGCAGTGGAGCTTTCCTAAGTGGTCTTGGGCATCCTGTCAAGTCCCAAGCTTGTCTGCAGAATGTGGTTGTAATTAGATAATTAATAACTTTGAGAAGGAAAGGAAAGGAAATAAGCTAAATGGAAGCTTTCCTTAGTGGGAGGAAATAATTATAACTGCTTTTTGATATATGAGCTGAGGTGGTTTTCTCAAGGCAGAAACAGCATCTCGCCTGCAAAGCCCCAAGTTAGAGGGGATCTCCCCTGGGCACTGCTGGGTCACAGACCTTGTCCCACCAGCCAGAGCAAACCCCACAGGTTACAAGGCTCCCTGACATGCTGCTGCATCCCATCACATCCCAATAAAGGGAGCAGAGGAAAGACAAATTTGCATGGAAAACAGGGCTTTAGCACCACATCCCTTGGGGCTGGAGACGCTGCTGTCTCCAGACGGAGTGTTTGATGGATGCGTTGCTCCTGCCTATGGATTTACCATTCCTGCAAGCAAAGGCTGTGACATTACCAGACTCTGAACTTAGGCTATGCATCAACAGGTCAAAGAACTGTGAAGTTTAGGTTCATTTTTCTGTTGGTTTTGGATGTGCTTAGATTTTGCACAAATGTGTCACCTCAGGATGCAAAGAAAAGGTATTTTTTTCCAGCAGGGTTCTCCTGACTTTGCAGGAGGAGCTGGGAATTGATGTGAGTGAGGTTTCTAAAGCCCACCTTGAGTTGAGCAACCCATCTCCCCACCTCACATCCCCCAGGAGAGGTGGGGGCTGCACCTGGTGCCCTCGATCTTGCCCAACTGATGGATTATCCATGTCCCTCCACGTTTCTGGGACTAGGGGAAGGTTTCAGAACCTGAAATCAAGGTGGCTGAACCACAGCCTTGATTTGAGGGGTAAAGGAATTTTTAGGATAACATATTTCAGAAATATGCTCTGTATTTTGTGTATTTATTTTTCTTTTCTTTCTTTTTTTTTTTTTCTTCTCTCCAGACTGTCCAGTGTCTGAGACTGAAGTGGAATTGGGACATATCCAAGTTTGTAGCTTCTGAAACCTTAACAACCTCAAGTAAACTGGTCCAAAAGACCCCTCTTGACCTCCCTCGCTCTGAACTCTTGCAGAACACTTAGATAGAGCAAATAATAACACCAAAGCTAACGGTCTGAACCTTTGCAACATCTCTCCCCAAGCAACTGACCAAAGAAAAGAGAAAAGCAATGTTCCTGGTTGTTCATTGTTGCTGGGTTTTGTTTCTGTCTGTCTGTGCATTTGGTTTTGTCTCTTTTTTTTTTTTTTTTTTTTTTTTTTTTTTTTTTTTTTTTTTTTTTTTTTTTCTTTTTTCCTGAAAAGATCTAAATTCTGGAATACATTTATGATAAATCTTTGGGTTCCCCCTAGCTGTATTTTTTCTTCCTCTATTTTTTTAAATTTAAAACATGATGCCTTGTACAATAATGTCAAAACTGGACCAAGGGCCTCAGAAAAATAAATAAAATAAAATAAAAATAAAAATTTAAAAAAAGTTTTTAAAAAGAAAGAAAGAAAGAAAACCAAGGAAGAAACCCACCATGTCCCCAGCTCTCTGCATGATCTGTTTCAAGTACAGCCTGGATTACAGACTGCCCTCCACACTCTACCACCTCTTCTTTATTGCTCCATGATTTGCTATCACCCGCCTACCCCCTCCCCCTTTTTTTTTCATTTTCTATTCCAGTGTATATGTTGCTTATTTGTTTTATTTATTGAGATATTTTTAACGAGCTAAGAGACTGCAATGTTGCTGTGTATACTGCTTCTCTTGCCAATAAAAATAAAGATGTCATGCAGCTACCAGGCGTAGGAGATTTAAATTCTTAACTGCTCAGCTCTGAGCAGAACCTGAGCTGCTTCCTTGCACCCCGCCACATTTTGATTCTCACCAATTTCACAGAATCACAGAATCAGAGACTGCTTTGGGTTGGAAGAGACCTTAATCAAATAGTTCCAACCCTCCTGCCATGGGCAGGGACACCTCCCACTAGACCAGGTTTCTCCAAGCCCCATCCAACCTGGCCTTCAACAGTTTTGGCTGAAAGCTGTGCCCCAGATGTGATGGGGTGCAGAAGGTACAATCATCACCTGTCCAGGCAGATGTCTGCTTGTATGTACCAGGAGTACTTTGTTATTTACTTGCCCCCCTGGCTAGGGAGGTTTGCTCAGGCTGGAAGTGCTGCAGAGGAGTCATGCACCTCTTCATCTCCAAAGCATTGCTCTTGTGGCTTCAGCTCTCAGCAAAGAATTTTATTGAGCAAAACCCAACACATCACAACACACATTAGACCCACTGGTCTAGGGGTTGCCTTCAGCTAGAATAACAAGTTAGTCTCCATCGTGCTTGTTGGTGGAAATGCTGAGGGTCCTTCTGAAAGAGAAGAGGTCCTACAGGAAGGTGATGGAAAAGCTGTCCCTGATCCAGAAGGGCCTTTCCATATTTTGCCTGGAGAGATGCATAGCCCACAATAGCTGATTGCATCACAGGAATGGTCACCCAGAATCCCTGATCTACTTGTCCCTCCTACTTACCTTCCACCCTGTGAGCAAACACTTTGCTGGTGCTCATTAACCTTCATCCACCACTTCCAGAGCCTCATCAGACCCTCTGTCCTACATGTGCTGTCATACACAGGTTTCAGTTTCCAGTTCATAAATGACATGTTTTAAAAGAGATCATCCTGGAAAAAAAAAATAAAAATATTCCTTTAAAGAACACTTGTAGTGGACCTGGACACATGGGCCAAATTATTCCAAATGACCTTTCTTTCTCCTAGCCTTTCCCTGCTGGATTAATGGCAATGCTGGTCAGCTTGAGAGCATCTGGGCTGCAGCACTGAGGTGACAGAGAGAGATGGATGAAAGGGCAGGTCTTTGGCACAGGCAGCTTGGGAGCCTCAACACTCATTGCTGGGCTTATCAACCCCACTCTGCAAAGCAAGAGGCAAAGCAGATCTTGGTAAGAAAGATCTGCTCAGTAATTGGCAGGGGTGATGTCTTGGGGGGGAGGAAGAAAAGATGGTGAAAGATAATTGACTGTGTGTGGGGGGAAAGCAATGCTGTGGTGTCTAGAGCCATTAAAAAATAAATCATGTCATTCCATCTAAACCAGCCTCAGAGAAAAAACACTTTAACATGCCAAATCAAGAACACGCATGCGTGTATTGGATGCATTAATTGCCTGATAGGTTTCAGAGCTTAAACATCAAATGTTTATTTTACAACAAGCACAGTTGCATAAAGTAAAAGACATCAAGTCCATTAGAAGCTCTTACTTTCTTGAAAATAAATGACATCTCAGTCTGGGCTTTTGGTACCAGCAGAGCCAAAAATACCATTTAAGAAGGTGAGTATAACAGATGTCATGTGAATGTTGGCTTTTTTTTCTTAGGGTATACATGCTTGTGTGTTAGTTTCTGCAATTTTTTAAATCTTTAATGATGCTCCACATTGTGCCAAACTGATTTCACAAGGAGTTACATTATTCCAAGCATGGGCACCCAGATCCAATCTCAGCCTTTTTAATAGTTAATCAGAAGAGCCCGGTGTGCTGCTCCACTCTCCCCAGGACATGAGCAGGACCAGGAGGAGATGGTCAGAGTTAGCCAGATCAGATGTGGGCAGCTACAACCAGGCCACCATAACTGACACAGACCTTCCTTAATGCTGCAATGGGCCAGGGGGGCTGAACCCTATGCTCCAAGGCCATGCAACTGGGGACCTGCCATGCTATATCAAAGCATTTGTGTTCTTTCTCTGCATAGTGCACTCGCAACCACTAGTGAAAATAAATACTCACTAGCTCCTGTTGCTACCTTTTCCAAAAATTCTGGGGGTTAGTCAATGTTCCTGAGGGCAAATGGCCCTGGAGAGGTAAATTTGGAGCCCAGAAATCATAGAATCATAGACTGGTTTGAGTGGGAAAGGACTTCAAAGATCACCTAGTTACAATCCTTCTGCCATGGGCAGGGACACCTCCCACCAGACCAGGTGGCTCCAAGACCCATCCAAACTTTCCTTGAAAACTTCCAAGGATGGGGCAGCCACAGCCCGTCTGGGCAGCCTGGGACAGTGTCTTACCACCCTCACAGCAAAGAATTTCTTCCTAATATCTAACCTAAATCTCCACAGCAAAAAAATTTCTTCCTATTATCCAATCTAAATCTCCCCACTCTCAGCTTGAAACCACTCCCCCTCTTCCTATCACTCTATGTCCTTGTAAAAAGTTTTGGTTCTCAGGCAGAAAAAGTAGTAACTGTGAAAGCTGGTCAGAAAATGGCCAGGCCATGAGGCTTAGATGAGTGGTTTCTGTTCTTGAGGAAAGAACTGGGACAGTCAAACAATCAAAAAAGTCCTGACAATTTGATAGCTGTAAATTCATCTGGATAAAAATTTTTTAACAGAAAACACATTTGAATTGATGAATAATGAGACACGCTATGTCAATCAGCTTCTAAAAGGCTTTTTGTCTTGTCTGAGTTCATCTTGCATGAGTTGCAGCCCACAGCCAGTGATGTGGGACATTCAGGAAGAAGCTGAAGGAAAGGTAAAATCAGATCCTAAAACCATCACTGTGATGTTATGCACAGGACATTTTTTTCCAGAGGTAGGAGTTGGGTTTTTTTTTTAAAAAAAAAGCATTTATCAATCCATTCACCCCAATTCCAAAGGTCAGTGAATTTGTCCTGCCCAATCCCACCCCTGCATGGGAATCCTTAGGGCCCTGTGAGGTAGATGTGTGACTGTTTTGTGCCAAGGGTAATTAAACAAAATAACCCTCCATACAGCAGGTCCTTGCTATAGCTCCCAACAACATCCCAACAACAGGGCTGCTCCTCCATGGCACTGCACATGCAGGAATAAAGATCATCCCTGGGCAGTTTGGCCTCTGCAGACATGAAAGGCTGCAGAAGACACTCAGCTATTTTGCACAGGAGTCCAGCAAACAATAAAGTAAAATATTCACTGGAAAGAAGCCAAATAGAGATGTAAAGTGAATTGGTATTTTTTTTATCCACTTGTTTTTATTCATGTAAACACTGCCAAACCCCCCATTTTCAAAAGGGGACAACATCTTCATCTGTAACTCTAATTTAAGCTAAAGTCCTCAAAACAGACAAAAAAAACCCCACCAAAAACCCCAAGTCCCACACCTTGGAATTTCTTTTCTCCCTGGTCCCCTTCAAGACCACCCTGGGGAACACTGATGGCAAGGAGAGACTGGGAAAGGGGAGCACTGACAGCTTTTCCCAGAGATGCTTGTAAATTTGGGAGTCCTTTCTTGGCTTGGGCCATTCTGGGATGGAAAAAATCAACTCCCATCAAAGGGTGACCAGAAAAAGAGGTCTATGGTGGTTAGCATCACCTTGACACTGAGGCTTTGGTTAGAGGAGCTTGTAACCCACCCAAATCTGGGAGAGGAGGGAGCCCCTCAGCCTTTGAGGGCACCCTATGCAGTCAGTGATGTGATCAAGATAAGGATACATCTTCTATATACTTCTCTTTTGAAATATATCACCTGGCCAAGTGTGAGGAGCAAAGCATTGAAGGTGGTCATCCCCCATATGACACAACTTCTGTTCCAGTATGGACATGAACTCTATCAGTTTCGTTCACATCACTGGCCACAAACACCCTCAGGTATTTTCCAGGAGGGCTCTGTTGCTTGCTGGATTCAACCAGACGTGGGTCTTAAAAACCACAGGTGGCTTCTGTGTGCTTGAACTTCAGGGATCCCTTTCAAAGCACTCACTGAGAGGAGAGATTACAGATATCAGGAAGCAATGCCCACCCCCCAGAAAGCTTCCCCAGTGTTTCCCTGGGACTCTGTGCTGAGCTGCACCTGGCTGCCCAGCAAGCTTAGTGGTTTCAGAGGAGCAGACCCTTCCTTCTGGGCCTTCTTTCCATGTTCTTCAGGCAGACAAACCCCCTTAAAGCAGATGCTTCAGCAGCAGATAGACTACTGGAAACCATGAAAGGCAAAAGGAGAGGTCACATCCAGCAGAAGACCCTCTTCCACAAGCCATTCCTTCATCACTCAGTCATCTTTTCTTCATCATGCATTAAAAATAATGAGTTTATGACTCATCTTTACCCCTTTCTCTTGTAGGCTGCTCACCTAAACCTCAGTAAGAAGCAGATGCCATACATCACTAGCATTTCACCCATGTTTTAATGGAAAAAATTCAAGCTGATGTAGGTTTTTCAGCTGTATCTTGATGCTTTTTGTGGTTTTGATGCCATGCCACTCGCCTTTGTAGTCTCAGAATTTGTTTTGAGCATGGTAAAGTGCACTCAGCCCTTTTATGATTTCCTGTTGTGTTTCAGAGCTCTGCACTGAAAAACTCTAGTTGCCTCCTAAATCTTTTTCCAGAACTCTCCTGTCACTTTAAATATTGGGCAACATTTTGTTAGCTTCAAGACTTTGAAATAATATCAAAGTAAACCTCAAAGGAAAATAACACAGTAAAGAGTCAGATTGGAGCTTAATTCATATTTAAATAAAGATCTTTCACTTCATCTTGGGTTACTGTGTAAAATGACTAGGAGTAAATGGAGCTTTTAAAGGCCTTATCCCCCCAAGGGGTCTATTCCAAAATGATCAGTGAGTCTACCAGGAGGGAAAAAAATTGCCTCCCCATGAAAAATTCCCTAGAATTGGGAAGAAAAAAATTTGAAGTTCTCCAGAACTGAGGTGGACTTTTTCCACCCTGAGCTGTGACCCCAGAGGACATTTGCTCTGTTCCTGCAGGCACACAGGAACATCATCAAAGCCTTTGCAGAAGAAGACAAGGATTGATTTACAAGTCAAAATACAGCTTCTCTTTTCCTCTTTATCTTTTCCTTTCCTTTCCTTTCCTCTCCTTTCTCCTCTCCTCTCCTTTCCTTTCCTCTCCTTTCCTTTCCTCTCCTTTCTCCTCTCCTTTCCTTTCTCCTTTCCTTTCCTTTCTCCTTTCCTTTCTTCCCCTTCCCTTTCCCTATCCCATCTTGAACTGAACATTTTTTTAAGTGCAAATAGGAGATATTCCTCTTTCCCCTCATCTCAAAATGCTATTTTTCAGTAAAAAGAGAAGGACCTAGGGGCTGTTTTTCTACAAACCTCAGCACCTGAGAGGGATTAGTAGGAGGCTGTAAAGGCAGCCTTGCAAGCTGGCAGCCCAGCACAGGTATATTTGCAAGAGCAGCAGCCAAGCACACAGCTCTCCCTGGCTTCATCTGGGGTTCTCCTTTGAAATTTGCCTATAAGCTTCCTATCCTGCTGCAGTGGGGAGCAGGAGTGGTGATGGATTTAGCCTTCCACGCATCCTCTGCCTCTCTTATTTCCTATGCAAACCCCAGGAACAGTGGGTGGGAGGGACAGCTTTTGCTAACGCCAGCAACTCCCGATCTGCCAAAAACCCCAAACAAAGGCTGGGCATTCAGGAAAGTTGGAGAGGGACTTTGTAAAAGGGCATGGAATGACAGCACAAGGGGGGAAGGTTTCAAGCTGAAAGAGTGGAGATTTAGGTTAGATATCAGGAAGAAATTCTTTGCTGTGAGGGTGATAAGACACTGGCCCAGTTTGCCCAGAGAAGCTGTGGCCACCACATCCCTGGAAGTGTTGAATGATTTGGATGGGGCTTTGAGCAAACTGGTCTAGTGGGAAGTGTCCCTGCCCATGGCAGAGGGGGTGGAACTGGATGACCTTTGAGGTCCCTTCCAAGCCAAGCCAGACTCTGATTCTATGATTCTACGTGCTTCCAGCTGAGCCTTTGCACATACTCAATGGAGCTGCACACTGGCATAAATTTGCTCTCATGCAGAGTTAGCTTGAGGCTGGGGACTTGCATGGTTTGCTCCGGGTTTTTCCTAATCAGTATCATGTCTCCCCTTTCCCACACCAAGTCAAGATGCTGAAGGGGACTGTCATGTCTCCCCCCAGCTTCATGCTACCACTTCAAGTAGCATTGTCTTCAAGCCAGGTCTGACATCCCTGCCTCAGTTGCTTTGGCTTTTTCACCAGCTACTAGAAACAATGGGCTCTGTGGGTCATTTGCAGTTCATCACGTTGTGTTAGTTGTGCGGGTAGTTATTTGAAGAAAAAAAAAATCATCCCTGCTTTGCACATGGCCACAAGATGCATAATGAACTTTCCCAATATCCCATATTTCAGAAACTTCTTTCAAGACCAGCCTGACAGACTGCAGCTTGCTTTCCCAAATTAGTGATCTGGTGGAAATTCAGCAGGAACTGTGTGAGGGACCACCTTGAGGAGCTGGCATGGTCCTGGAGATGCAGGAGACAGCAGCCCCTCAGAGCACTGCTGGAGATGGGACTGGAGCCCCAGGGCTCAGCCCCGGCACCTGCACTCCCCTCCATTTTTGGACCCTGGCCCCTCTCTCCTTCCAACAGCCCTTTGCTTCCTCACACATAGCATGAGAAGCTGGAGGAGCATCTTTCTCCTCCTCACCCCTCGGGGTGCTCAGTTGAGGCTGGGGGCTAAGCTGGGCTCCCCATCCAAGCAACAACCAGGGCAGGCCCTGGTGGGCTGAAAGACCCAAAACGAAGGGCAGGAAGCTCCATGGGCACAGCCCCCCCTGGCCAGGCTGTTGTGGCACATGCCAAAGCTGGCAGATCCCATCCAGAGGGACAGTCACACCCTCCTCAAGCATGAACCTGTCCAAACTCAGCAGCTCTTTAGCCACAACATCCATCCAAGATGAAGCCTCTGACCTCTGTCTTTGCTCTGCCTTTTTGCCATCACTCATAGAATCATAGAATGGTTTAGGTTGGAAGGGAACTTAGAGATCTATTCCAACCTCCCTGACATGGGCAAGAATGCCTCTCAATTATACAAGGTTGCCCAAGGCCTCGTCCAACCTGGCCTTCAACACTTCCAGGCAGGAGGCATCCACAGCTTCTCTGGGCAACCTGTTCCAGCATCTCACCACCCTCACAGGAAGGAGTTTTTCCCTAATAACTTCTTCCTAATATCCAGTCTAAACCTACTATCCTTCAGTTTAAATCCATTTCCCCTTTTCCTATTGATGGACAGTCTTATGAAAAGCCTCCCTCCACTCTCTCCAGCCTTCCTGTAGGTTCCCTTCAGGTACTGGAAGGCAGCTATAAGGTCCCCCCATAGTGTCTTTTTCAGGCTGAACAATCCCAGCTTCTTCAGCCTCTCCTCATAGCAGAGGTGCTCCAGCCCCTGGATCATCTTTGTGGTCCTCCTTTGGACTCATTCCAACAGATCTATATCCTTTTTATAGTGGGGACACCAGAACTGGACGTGGTATTCAAGGTGGGGTCTCACAAGTGCAGAGTAGAGGGGGAGAATCACCTCCCTTGATCTGCTGCTGGCCAGGCTCCTCTTGAGGCATCCTAGGATATGGCTGGCCTTCTGAGCTGTATGAGCAGCCCCAAGTTCTTCTCTTCAGGGCTACTCTCAACCCCCTCTCTAACCACTTTCCTCTGGACATTTCTATCATTCCCCACTGGTCTCCACCAGACCCCATTTCATCAGAGTTTCTTCTGTGCTACACTTTTCAATCACAGCCAGCACCTGTTTGGCTCCATGGCCACCACCCTGCCTCACAATTGCCACCTTCCCTGTGACACCAGGCTGTAGTACCTGGTGGGCCCTGGTACTCCTGGACAGTATGAGGATGCCTGACATCATTCAGCTCCTTGCAATTCAGTGGGAGTGGTGGGAGCCAAGGAGTTGTGGTATCCTCCTGGTGGCCTCATGGCTTCCCAAGCATCCCAGCCAGAGGGGAGAGGTGAGCACAGAGATGGCATTTGCTGCTCCACCCCAGAAAGTGGTGGATTTGGTTGTGCACTCTATTTTTGACATTTTCACATTGACAAGCCAAGTGTTTTCCAATTTTTTCCCCCAGGGATACATCAAGTCAAAGGAGTTGCCTTGTGAGATGTTTGCATGAGTTATTATCTGATTCATTCTCCCCACAGGCAGGTCTCCCCATGATCCCTCAATCAGCATAAAGGGGCTGTGTCATTGCCATCAGCTGCATCCAGGCATCATGCCCCATGCCACATCTCTGGATGCAGCTGGGAACAGCTGGCAATGCCTGGTGGTTCATGGCCCCCTCACATGGCAGCTCAAGGCTTCTGCTTCAGTTGCCACCATAGAGCACCCTTGTCTCATCAGGGTGCCGGACAAGCTGAGCTACTGGAGAGACAAAGACCCAGCAAAGAAATAAATATCCATCAAATCCTGGGTCCCAAGCTTTGCACATTATGGCAGTGGTTTGGGGTGAGATTCATCCCTTAAGGAGAAACAAGACCGAGCATTACTTTCTGCAGCCACAGGAAAAGAACTGTGGAAGTGAAGGAAGAGAGAGGTCCAGAGGAAGAGGAGGATTAACAGGCAGTGCAGAGAGGTAGGCAAAGACCAGCCTGCTCCTATGGACCACATGTGAATATCCCAGCATGGAGATGGATGGTTCATTCAGGTTTCACCTGTAACTCATTTTTATAGAATGCCACATTGGTTTCAGTTAGAAGGGACCTTAAAGATCATCCAGTTCCAATGTCACTGCCATGGACAGGGACACCTCCTACTAGACCAGGTTGCTCCATGCTCCATCCAGCCTGGCCTTCATCACTTCCAGAGCTGGGGCAGCCACAGCTTCTCTGGGAAAACTGTTGCCAGTGTTGTTCTCAGATTACACTTTCATTCCTGTTAAACTGCTTCTCTGTACTGGGACCTCAGCATGGCCCTTGTAAAACCATATGTATTGATGCTGCATTAAAATAGAACTGAATCAACAGTTCCAATATATCTTTTCCAAACATTGATGGAGTAATATATTCTCACTAAAGGTATGAGAAGATGCTGTAGGTTACTGAAAACTGCTCTCACTCCATACACCTCTACAACCATATGGGAATCATGTGGCCAAGGCTCCCAGTGTTGGACTTGGCAGTGCTGCATTAAAGGTTGGATTTTATGGTCTTAAAGACTTTTTCCAGCTAAACATTTGATGATCCTATGATTCTATGTGCCCCTGCCCTAATCTCTAGCTCTGGTCCTGTGCAAAGCAGTACAAGAAGTCTCTGTCTACCTCCTCCCTTTCCCTGCAATGGAGGAAGATGGATTCATCAAGAAAGAGCAGGACACATAAAGGCAAAAGCTCTCTGTAAGGTGGCTGCAGCCCAGGCATCCCCAGGCATAGTAGGAGCAGCAATTTAATGTGGGATGGGGGTAGCCCAGCCCCAGCTCCAGCTCCAGAGCACAGCATGGCCTGAGGACAGCTGCCTCTGGTGCAGCTCTGCTGGGCTGTAACCAGATCTTACCCCACTGAACCTCATGCTGTGACATGTTTATATGACCAGACCCTTTCTCCTTCATTAGCACTGAGGTCAGGAGAAATCAAAGGTCATGCTTGAAGCCAGTGATTTCACTTCTAAACAAAACCATTGCCTCCCTCTACCTTTCTCCTCAAAAAGCCTGGCTCATAAATTTTCATTTAGTACCACGAAGCTGACTCTCTCCACCCTCACATTCTCTTTTAACAAGAGGAACATTTTATTCCCTGAAACCAGAGGGCAGCTCCTTATTACCTTGAGTCCCAAGCTAATTGGAAAGCTTTGGCCAGTATCCCACTCCATGTTTCCTTTTACAAAGTGCCAGTCAGGACTGCTTGAAAAATAAAGATGGCAGAGACATGAAACCCCCTGGCTGTCCCTCACTGTGTGAGCAGCCATGCTCTCAGGTTTAAATGGCCTCATCACCCACGGTCCCACAGCATCAGCACCCCCAGTTGCCCATCTGGCATGCTGGGGGCTTGAAAATGCAAAGCCACTGTCAGAAATGTATGTTCTTCCTTTGAAGAGAAAACAAGGAAAAAAGCAGAAAATGCAGCTGGCTTCCAGGTTTTTTTCAAATCATAGCATCCAGCTAAAGCTCAGTGTCAAAGATCAAACCAAACAGCACAAGCTAAAGTGCAAAGCATCTGTGTTTCTCCTTGAGAAACCACATGCCCCAGAGAGCACCACTGCTTGGTGCAAAGCCCCCCTTCCCTCCACTGCCCTGGACTACTCTGAGTCTCCCACAAGGCTCAGCCCTTCCATTGCATTGCAAATTGTGGACTCACTTATTGCACTTTTTCAGACGTGATGGTTCTGGTGCTTCCTTGTCTCATCACAGTTTCTGGCTAGGAGTCCCCATTTTCCTGCATTTACCTGGCCAGTGACCAGACTGCTGTGGATGACCACTCAGCAGTTGCTGCAATCCCCACAGAGCCCAAAGTTTTTATTGTACAAAGTTTCTCAAAGCTTCATCCAGCCTGGGCTTGAACAGCTCCAGCGAGGGAGCATCCACAACTTCTCTGGGCAATCTATTCCAGAGTGTCACCCCCCTCAATTATCTTAAAAGTCTTCTACATACAAAATGATTGTAACTTTTCATCACAACCAATGATAAATTTATTAACAACAGTACCTATAAATCCCCCCTACCCAGAAGGAAATGTGTGCATCTCCCAGCACAAGTGGTGATACCCACCTCTGCTTTTCCACAACATTTGGCCAGGAATGCTTCCCTTGACTAGGTTGTCTTCACCTCTCCAGCCCAGCTCAGAGTGAAGGACAGTGCTTGTGGGTTGGTGCCATCGTGTGGATACAGCTGCAATGAGGAGAAGGAGGAGAGGCAGCAGGAAGAACACCAGGAAAAGGACAAACTTGGTGTTGTTCAAGTTAGAGCCAAGCCTAGTTCCCTCCTAGTGATACTGATGTGGCTTCAGTGGGATCATGCTGCTTCCTCTAGCAAGAGGAATATAAGTATAATAACAGCAGAATCACATGTCACCTGCACCTTATCTACCCTACGACATCTCCAGGTGTCGACAGCAGATCATCAGGGGGAGTTTTCCCAGATGATGTTCTAATGGAAGCAGCAGCAGTTGAGATTAAGATCTCTGCTGTGCTTGAAAGGCTCAGAAGCTGAAACAGAGCTCCAAGTGATACTCACCCTGCCTTAGTCAGGCTTTCACATTTGGAAACAGGCCTGGAGAACACTCGTGCATGTATCATCCCCTCCAGGATCTCCAGGACTCTCTGGTTTACCAACAGAAACACACTCTTGAACTTGAAAGATAATCAGGCTGTGGATTTTAGTTAGTGCAGAGGGTGGGTTTCTTTGCTCTGGGCTTGAATCCTGTCCTGGAAATCACACAGTTCCCAGCCTCCAAATTCCTTGCAAAACTGAAAAGCAATCCCAGACCAGGATAAAAATAAAGGGTCCAAGGGGTCCTGCCACTCTGGGGTCAACTGATGCAGTGGATGTGCAATCAGGCTCCTTCATGTGATTTTTCCATCTCCTTTTATAGGCTGGATCTGAAATGAAGCCAAACAATGAGCTGCAGGGGGTAACAAATTGTGAGCCTGGGGTTTCCTTTGTGCAATCAAAATACCAAGCCAAGTCCTGCTGGCTGTGGATGTTCCCATTATCTTGCAGAATGGAGCTCTGATGGGCTCCTTCCAAAACCCCATCTGCTACTATGTAGAGCAACCTGCCCTGACTTCATGCTTCTCTCCTCTAGAAATGAGGAGAAGGAATGAGCTTGATTCCCAAAAGACAGGGAGGAAATATGCGAGGACCCTGTCCAGCCTCCCTCTCTTTGGAGGAGGCAGCCATGTCTCTGTACCAACCATCACACCTCCCACACACATGCTACGCCTGTCCACCCTTGTCACGTTTTTGGCTCCCCCCTCCAAAGTCCACGCTGCCAAGGTCCTTGCAGAGCACTCCTAGTATTGGAGCAGAGTGACTTCCTTCTCACAGGCGAGCTCTCTCTGCCAGGATGGCTCAGGAGGAGCTCTGGCTCTTGGCTCTGGAAGAGCTGGCCACTGAGGATTTCCTTGGATGAGGTGCAAGGAACACACAGGTGGTCAGCCCTCCACCCTGAGTGCCTGGACAACCCACCCTTGCTGGTTGTTATGGGTTGGACCACCAGCCTGTAAGTGCAGGTGGGATCTCATTTGTAAATCCATCAGTCTTTAACAAGCTGATGCCCCGTTCCAGCAGGGTTTTGCAGCATGTGGATGATTGAATCCAAGATTCATTAATGACCCAACCCCACGTTGCTGTTTCAGATTAAATTGTTCTCAACACTATGCATTGTTATTTGGGAAATGTACGAACTTTTCCCATATGTCTTTGACCTATAAAATGAACATCCCTCAAAACTGAAAGGTTATTGCCAACTACAAAATGTTCTCATTTCTCATCTTTAAGCACATTTCATGGGTTGCCAAAACTTTTTAGGAGGCTGAAACTGAAGGCCTTAACTCAGGGAAGCACTTCAAACACATGCCAAATAGGACTTACGCGCACACTTGCATCTAAGCACATATTACTGCCCTGTGCTGGTCTGAAACATTTTCCCAAATCTGTGCCAAAAAACATCTTCATCTTCATTAACTCCTAGGTCCTTAGATGCTGTCCTTGGCTTTATTGACAATCACCTGTGAAATTTGTCTTGAAGATGTGCAGGTCCTAGATTGCAGAGAGCAGGTAACCATTTGGGGATGGTTGGCAAGGGTTTTGGAAGCTGTAAAAAACCAAAGTAGAGGTAGGTGATATTTTTTTAAATGTACATTATTAAAAAAACAACAATTAGTAGAAATTTCATGGTGTGGCTGGTTTTAACCACTGGAAAAAATATCAGGATGGCACATTTCAGGAGTTTCTAAATGAAAACTCTGAGATTACTTTGACTTGAAATTATTTTTTTTTAATGATATAAAATAGACAGTATCCAAGTAAAATATTTAATCTCAGGCTGACTGAGATATCTGACAAAGAATATATGGGGCTTATTATTAGTAGTTTGGTTTGCCAGAAATTCCCAACATTCCATTTTTCAGTTAATCTCAAATCAGCATTTTGACTTTTTGAAATGTCTCTAGTAGAAAAGTCAATGCTCATATATCTCTAGAGGTTGTGAGAACTAAGAACAGAGCTGGGTGAATGAAGAGGGAATGCAAACGTCCAGTTCTAAAGCTTATGCTTAAGAACCTGTCAGTCACCCAGGAGCAATTTAAGCTATGGCAGACACTGTGGGTATCAAAAGGCAAGGGAATCTGTGCTCTGCTTCTAGTAAAGAAACATTTCACAGAATCACAGAATCAGACAGGTTGGAAAGGACCTCTGAGATCCTCAACTCTAATCCTTGATCCACTACAACCATGGTTCTCAGACCATGGCACCGAGTGCCACATCCAGTCTCTTCTTAAAAACCTCCAGGGAGGGAGAATCCACCACCTCCCTGGGCAGCCCATTCCAGTGCCTGATTACTCTCTCTGTAAAGGATTTTTTCCTAATGTCTAACCTAAAACACCCCTGGAAGAGCTTAAGACCATGCCTTCTTGTCTTACTGGTACCTTTCATTGTTACAAGGAAAATTACCCGATGAAGACCAGCTCCTCCTGCACTTTCAGGAGTGGGCTGCCGTGCATGGACTGAGCAAAGCAGTGGTGGCAGCTCAGTGGTACCTTGCATGAATTAAACCTTAAGTTTTTATCTCAGCAAGATAGGAGTCAAGCAAATTCATTTGGTGTGCCTCACCAGCAAACCTGGTTATCCCTCTTCTGGAGAACATTCCAAGCACATAGCTTCTAAACTGCTCTAGAAGATGCCAGCACCACCACCACTGAGAATCCTACCTCTGAGCCCAGTCTGAGAAGGCTGGAGAGAGGACTTTTTCACCAACACATGTCCCCAGGAAGCTCTTTAGAGGGGGTCTTCACCATATACAAAGCTTCCATCAGCAGAGCAACCAGAGGTCTTCCACACATATGGTTGTTATACCACATGATGACCAACAGAGTGGGGAAAAACAGCCAAATCACTATTTATTTTTTTTTAATCCTTAACAAGTTTGGTCACTCCTGAAATCGATTAGAAATGAAAGAGCTTTAACAAGGAGTTGAAAGAAGCAGTAGGGTGGGTCACTTGTTTTCAGTCCTATTGTCAAGTGGTGAAATTGTTCTCTTATTTAAGATGTCAAAAGCCTGTGAGGCAAGGAAACAAAGCCCAAAGCACCAACTTCCTGACACCCAACCACAGCAAGACATTCACGGGCACAGGGAAATGGGCTGCACAATGTGCACATACAAAAGAAACATCAACCTCTCTGAGAAGGGCTATGCCAAAGTTGAGGGGGAAAGAGGTTACAAGCGTTTGTGGGAAACAGTGCTAAAAAGGAAGTATAAAAGAGATTTAAAAAAAACGACAACAACAAAAACTGAAAGAAAAAAAAACTAAAAGGAAAAAAAAAAAAGAAGAGGAAAGAGCAGAGGGAGAGAGGACTGGGGCTAGGGCTGTGCCAGTCAGGAGGGATTTGGCCGGATGATGGTTTTACTCTGTTTAGAAGTGTAAGATATACTTTGATTAATTCTAGTAGACTACACCAAAGTCATACTCACAACTCCCAGTCCACTAATTATGGAGAAGAGGCGGACAGTGACTCATGTTGGAAACTGCCCAACTTTCAAAGGGGGAGAAGAGAGAGAGAGAAAAAAAAAAAAAAAGAAAAGATCAATCTCGGTGCTCGGGAAACCCTGATGGTCCCTGAACCCACTCTGGAACAAATCTCAGAGCAGGCAGGGAAGGAGAATGACCCTGCTGTCCCTAAGGAGGGCTGGCAGTGGACTCCCCACCAGGAGGATGGGGACATGGAGAGAAGTGGGGATACCCACCTTGGGGTGCCTCTTTGGGCTGGGTTTGCCTCAGCATCTCCCTGCCCATGCAGACAGGACAATTTCCCTTCCTGTCACATGGCTGCTGCTGTCCCAGTAGAGATTCCCATGGGAAGACACCAGAAATGTTTACCCTGTTGAAGGCATTTCTCCTTCCTGACACCTCAAAACATCTGCCAGGTGATGAAATGCCAGAGGACAAGATCTGGGGGTTTGCAACATGCCCCTGCCTCTGCCACTACAGTCACCAGGACAAGGTGCTGCTTGGATTTCAGTGTCAACCCCAGCTGAACTGCTCAGGCCATGGTCTGACAGAGCCACACATGGATCCCACCAGCTCTGGGCTGCATGAAGGCCAGGTCTGCTAGCTCACAGAGAGAAAAACAAAGTTACAGACCCCATGTTAAGCCTCAGGCACCCTGCTCAGCTCCTGCACCTGGAGGAGCTCCCTCCCTGCTGCTTGTGCGATGTTTAGCAAGGAGATGCACACACACACACACACACACAGATGTTTGTTCAGCAATGATCACCACCAGCTCTGAAACATCTCTTGGGACGACAGGGGAGAGACTAAGGGGGGTCCTTGTCTGATATTTATTATCCCATCCCCACTCTGTTCTCATCTACTCATTTTTAACTATCCAAGAAGCTGACAGCATCAGAAACTGAAGCCAGAGCATCAGATTAACATCATCTTTCTTCTCCAGGCTTTGGGCCACATATTTGAATTGGTTCAGCTCATGAATAAAACTGAAACCCCATAATCTTACAGGCTCATAACAGAAGTGGGGGGGGCCAGGAGGGGGATGAGGACAACAGATTTAATGCCTTGTAGCCAATTGTAGTTTCATTTCTTTAGCTTCTTTCTTTGGGGAGAAAAGATAATTTTTACTTTTATTTTTTTAATTATATATATATATATATATATTTAAAGGAAGAAGAAATGAAGCTGCAGGGTGTGATCCCCACCTCCACCACCCTGGCTTGCAGCTTGGCAATGCCAGGGATGTATTGCAGGGGTGTGTGTTTCTCCAGCCCTGAGCAGAAACCCATCTCGTGGCCTTCAGGCAGCATTAATGCTGAACTGAAGCATTACCAAGCCATTGCTCTGCAATGTGTTCCTCTTTACCTCCCTGACTCCACCACAAACCCAACCAGCTCCCTAACCACTAGAGAGGGGTGAAAGGTAACTAGGTTGAGGAGATGACTTTCCCCTGGTGTGTTCTCTTGGGAAACATGGACATCAGTAGCTTGGCGAGCTCTGTAGTTCTGAGAAGAGGATGGACATCAACCACCCTTCAAGTTCACAGCATCCAAAATAGGAGGATTTCCCTATCATCCATCCAGAAGGACTTTCCCTATCATTCCCTTGCATGTTGCTGAAGCAGCCTTAAAAATGGAAGAACCACATGGAATGTCAAATTTGTTCTCCAGGAAGGCTGTTGTGATGCTGGTTGGTAAAAAATGTTCCTTAGTGTTTTCATTCTGGGGAGAGAAATTTGACTAAACCACAGGCCAGACAGCTGTGGAAACAGCTACAAAATGCAAAGATGGGACAGCACAGATAGCATGAGGAGTTAAAGACATCTTATTTCAAAATGTATGTGATAGCCCATGCCTCAGCCTCCTTCCAGAGAGGTTGCAACCCCCTGCAAGCAGGCAATAGCCTGAGGCAGGCCTCTGGTGGAGGTAAGAATAAGACACATTTTCTGGGGGGCCATAGAGGTCAAGCATCCACTGGGTGTGGGGAAATGTTTCTTTGGGCAAGAGGAACCCACCACAGACCCAAAAGAGGATGAAACCTCAGTTCTTCTCTGTGTTCTCTTCACCCATCTTCCTCCTAAGTGAAAATTAGATGGGCAGTTTTGCCTGGTGACCTGTGAGATCTTCTGAAGGTGAAGTAGAGAATTTTCCTGTTGGAAAACTGGAGGCTTAAACAAGAGTTTAGTAACATCTGTTTGCAGAGTTTTCCACTAGGAAATGACCCAGGAGTTGTGATTCTGGGTTCCTCACATCTTCCTTGCTTTTTGATTCATGCCACAGGGCAGTGCTTCCTGTCCCCAGCACACTAATGGGTCTTTGGCAGTCTCTCTCCTACTTCTGGAGTTTCAGGGCACCAAAAAGCAGACAGACCAAGGCTTCAGGCTGGCCACCTGCCTACAAACTAGTGTTGACCTGAAGCTCATCAGCATGGCTGGATCTCCATAGTCTGTATCATATCTGCAGTTCATTAATGCAAATGAGCAGAAAGCAGGATCACTTGCAAGCTCACTTGCAAACTGTCCATAGGAGAAGGTTCTCTCTCCCTGCAACCAAACTGCCTGGAAAACCCTTCAGAATGCAAATCACAACCCCCTACAAAGGTCCAACTGAACCTTCCTAATAGCCACAGCAGTGAAAGGGATAATCAGGAGCTATGAAAGGCCACCTCTCCCTTTTAGGGTGCCTTAGCTCACCCTTTCTAAGTGATATCCAACTGCACCCACAAGGCACAGACACTGTGGATTGAGGACACCACTACAACCCCACGTCCTTCTGCTCCCTCTTTTGTCTCACTGTGGGTTCTCAGTGAGACCAAGGGCCACTCCTGTCCTTCACATGTTGCTTAGATGGTCTCCTATACCCCTAAGTGTGATGGAGCTTGGATGAAAAGATGTTGATAACTCACATAGCATGGTGGCACCTGCACTACCTACTGGCGCAGCATTAAACCTTAACAGCCTCTGAACCTGGGGTTGTGTCTAAGCCATTCCTCTCACAGATACTGGTGAGAGGTTGCTTTATCACAGCCTAAGCCTGACATAAGAATTTGCCCTCTGAGGTCCTGGTTTCCTCCTGTGGATTACAATGGGAACCTGAAGAACATGTGGAAATAGATGAATACACAGCTACCCTGCCTTTCATGCATCTCCATGCTAGCTCTTCACCTGCAAATTGAGGACAGACCTTGTTCCCATGCATTTCTCCTCTCTTTTGAACCCTTTGAAGCGTGAGTTGCCTTTCCACACCTTCCTGCTCTAAACTCTGTGCAATGGGGCTGTGCTCTCAGCTGGGATGCTCCTGTGAAAGATCGTCAGTATCAACAAGTAAATTCAAACCCAATGCAAAAGCCCATCATGTAAGAGACTATTACAACTTGTAGGTCTCCCTTAGGTCAGCAGCAATGCCCTAGAGCAGCCCTTGAGGGATGATGGTAAACAAAGCTCAATGATGAACCCCAGGCTGGCCTTACCTTCTTTGGTGGGCAATTACAGGCTCTGAAAAATCAGTGCTGCAAACGTAACATGGGTGACAGATTGTTTAGTAACATGGGTGGGTGGCTGAAAAGTTTTCCAGACAGATGCATGGGCTATAAGGCACATTTTGGTTAGTTCACTGTGGTCAGTCTTGCCTTCACCAGGGTCCTTGGTCTCCATGGTCCCTCATTAGAAATGGCATGAAACCACGAGGTCATCCAAGCACTGCTCTTACCATGGGACATGGCAAGGAAGGACTTGTTGTACATATTCACCTAGGCAGAGCTTGGGCTCTAAGGTTTCTCCTTTTCATGTTGTCATCATAAAAATAAAACTAACTTTTAGAGGTTGAAATTAACCCTAGATAGAAGGCCTGTGCTGGGTAGAGCAAATTTTCACGTGAAGAAAACTGTAAGAAGGGGTCGAACATTTTTTTTCAGTCTGGAAGTCCTTGAGGTGCTTTTTTTTCCTTTCCAAATAATTTAGTGTGTCTCAGTGCATCTGAGCCAGCCCAAGCATTCCTCTTGGAACACAACACACAAGTCATGGGAAAATGCTGGGGGTTATGGAGAGGTACATTAAATACAGGCAATTTAGTGCCAGTCCTGGGACACAAGGAATATTTCTGCTTTTGCTATTGGGAAGCTACTTTTCACATTTTACAGAACTTGGGTCCCCAACCCACAGAGAAGCAATTATTAATACACTATTAAGATACTAAACAAGTTTAACTGTTCAATTGAAGAAATGTGTGTCTGTGGGGAGACCTATGCAACTCATTGCAGTATTTCTGTATATGGGGTGCCCCTAGAAGCAACCTCCTTGCGCCACTGACACAACAGAAGTGAGGAACAATTCAGTGAAACTCGTTTCCAGGGGGTTGTTTCATTGGGGTTTTTTTGAAAAAAGCTCTTTTGGTTTTGGGATGCCACTTGCCAGAAAACTCTGTGCTTTCCATCCCTGCTTCTCTCCCCCAGCAGGTTCTCCTTGCTAATGCAGGCTTTGAGGAACCACTGGAAAAGAAAGTGAGACTTCACACCTGGCTTTGGCAGAGCAGCCCTGTTGTGCTTCCTTGCTTGGGAAGTTCCCATGGAAAGGAAAGGTTTTACCAACAGCTATGTTGGGAAGGAGGAAGCTCTGCATGAGCAGCAGGTTCTGGGCTCTGTCGCTAGCAAAGAGGTCAGTATTTCACTGTGTAAAAAATGTGTAAAAAAAATGGTGACAAACTTCTTAGCAGGGCCTGTAGTGACAGGACAAGAGGTAATGGTTGTAAACTGAAAGGGGAGATTCAGACCAAATGTAAGGAAGGAATTTGTTGCACAGAGAGTGGTGAAACACTTGCCTAGGTTTCCCAGGGAGGACAGAAAGGCATTCTAAGACAGCCAGCACAGCTTCACTAAGGGCAAAGCCTGCCTGATGAACCTAGTGACTCATGAGGTTCATCAGTACCAAGCACAGGGTCCTGCACCTGGGTTGGAACAATCAGCACTATCAGTACAGGCTGGGGGATGAGGTCTTAGAAAGCTGCCCTGAAGAAAAGGACTTGGGGTGCTGGTGGATGAAAAGCTGGACACGACCCAGCAGGGCATGTTTGCAGCCCAGAAGGCAAATCACATCCTGGGCTGCACCAAAAGAAGTGTGGCCAGCAGATCAGAGATAGTAAGAAGATGAACTTTGGTAAGACCTCACCTGTAGTACTGCATCCAGCTCTGGAGCCCTCAACACAGGAACCTGATAGAGGAGGGCCAGAAAAATGATCAGAGGGCTGGAACATCTCTCCTACAAGGACAGGCTGAGGGAGCCTGGAGAAAAGAAGGCTCTGGGGATTCCTAATAGTGACTTTCCAGTACCTGAAGGAGACCTACAGGAAAGCTGGGGAGAAACTATTTGCAAGGGTCTGTCGTGGTAGGATAAGAGGCAATGGTTTTAAATCAGAGAAGAGTAGATTTAGATAGGATTTAGATAGGAAAAAGTTCTTTACCATGAGGGTAGTGTAAAAATGGAATAAGTTGCCCAGGGAGGTATTTGAGGCTTCATCCCTGGAGATATTCAAGGTGAGACATGACAAGACTCTGAGCAACCTGATCTAGTTGAGGGTGTCCCTGCTTACCGTAGGGGGGGTGGACTAGATGACCTCCAGAAGTTCCTTCCAACCCAAATTGTTCTATAATTATTTGATTCTGTGGTAGATGGCCCATCCCTGGAAATATTCAAGATCACATTGGATGGGGCTCTGAGCAACCTGATCTAGTTGAAGATGTTTGTGCTCGTTGCAGGGGAGTTCAACTAGATGAACTTCAAAGGTCCCTTCCAACCCAAGTCATTCCATAATGCCATGTTTCTATGATCCCCCTGGAGTCACCAAAACAGATGCCCCACAGTGCAATTTGTCAGGCTCTGCAGAGGTCCAGCTTGGTTATAGTAGCTCAAAGCATCGCCTTTGCAGCATTTATTATCCTGCCCCCTCTCCCCCCCAAAAATATATTACACTATAAATCTTCTCAAGGTGATCAGCTGAGGCTCTGGCCTAATCAGACAGCTTCCCCCCTTTTATCTCTCCCCAATCTATCCAAGCAGCTCTGGAGTCCATCAGCCCCATGATATCATACCTTGGCATGGGGCCCCCCTCTCTTCTCTTTTTGCCGGGATGTATCCTGTAAACACTCACTGGAAATCACAGCAGGCCCCGGGGGAAGCCATGGGTTATTTTTTTCCCCTCTCCTCCCCTCCAGAGAAACGACCCATCCTTCACAGCTTGCATGGGATGCTGGGGAGGGAGTGGAGGAAATGGAGGCTGAGGAGAAAGCTGGAGGACGGAGGACAATGCCAGGGTTTTTCCTGGAACGATGGGGAGGTAAGGCTGGCTGCAATATCTACTGAAAATAAACAAATGCAGGGATGAAGAAGCCAGATGGGTTCTCTGACAGTCACTTGATTTAAAAAAAAATAAAAAAAATCTTCTGTTTTGCTCTGACTGTTGATGTACTTGTTGAAAAGGCTTTTCCTTGCTGTTGCAGAAGTATCACAAAACATTGGGCAGACAACACCCAGTGGGGCCCAGCCCTGACCTGGCAGCATTGGGATAATTAAGCAAATGAAGTTTTGGAGTTTCAAGAGGCATATATCTGTCTGGTTGTTTCCTTTTCCCTGTCTTCCAGATAACTTCTGAGCCCATTCCTGGTTTGCAGGCTAACCTTAAATGAGGGCAGTGAGGTCAGAAAGATGAAATTTTGGGAAGTTTCTTGGCACTGCTCTATCAGATATCTGGGCAGCCCTGGGCCATGCAGGGGGACATGGGCTCCAGCTTCCCCCAGCATGGCAAAGGCCACCTGAAGAGAAAACTGGAGCCCACCAAGGACTTGTGGGATGCTCAAAGCAATGTGGGAGGGGGTAGCATACAGTCATCTCACCCTGGGCATGCTGATGCTGCCATGTGAGCACAGAATCACAGGATGTGAGGCATTGGAAGGGACCCCTAGGGATAATTTAGTCCAGCCCCCTGTCAGAACAGATTCACCTAAAGCAAGTTGCACAGGATGGCAACCAGAGAGGTTTTGAATGTCTCCAGTGGTGGGGATTCCACCACCTCTGTGTGATGCCACCCCATCCATTTGTATTAAGGAACAGGGGACCATAGCCTGATGCCAGTGCAAATTCTGGTCCACATGGGCCACACCAGGAGCCTGTAGCAGCACTGGAAGGTTCTGCACCTTCAGCCTCTGTGGCTGGAGAGACCCCAGGGACACCTACAGGATAGCTGCTTTGATCTGCCATCCCTCCACAACCATTTTGCAATATAGAGAGGAAAGGGAAAAACCTCAAAGCTCGAAACACCTTAAAGATTTTGTCCTAAAACAATTAACATTTCTTAATGAAGAAGGTGGGAATGGAGCAGGGGCTGGGGAAGGGGGGACACAACACCCTTCTGCAGGTCCCACCTTCCCACCTAATCCCCCTGTTGCCATCTGGCAGATTTACTGCCCCAGTAATGTCGCTCCCACTGATATAATGAGGAATTGCAGGCTGTGCTGTATTTCCTCATGAACTTCACTTCCCTGCCAGAAAAGTTCAGGGCTGGGTCAGACTTTTATATATACTTACGTATATAAGATATTTGCATGGTTTTCATATTTACAGGTGATTTTCACTTTTCCCCAGTTTTTCTACTGTTTGCCCAGGTTGGGTTAAAGAAAACAATCCAAGGACCAAACCCCACAGCCGTCCCCTCCGGGGGGGGATGCTCCATGGTGCTGCAGAGGGACTATGGCAGAATCACATGGCTCTGCCCAAAACATGGGACCAGCCTGGCAACAGCCTGCCCTCACTCCTGTCACCAAGTGGCCAAAAGTGGCTGAATATGGGCCAGGGTGTGTCCACGTGACCAAGAAGGCCAACAGCATTCTGGCTTGTATCAGCAAAAGTGTGTCCAGCAGGACCAAGGTAGGGATTGTCCCCCTGTGTCTTTTCTATGCAAAATAATTCTATGATTTATCTCATACCTATGCCCAGCATCCCAGTTCAAGGCAGGGTGCTGGAAAACATTAACAGGAGATTTAGAAAGGTACCAATCATCACCTCCCAGGGATGGATCCATGTTAAAGCTGCAGAAAGGATGCTCAATAGCATCTGCACGGGGGATCACCAGCGACAGGGACCTTAAAGAAATGAAAGTGCAGCAGAAAAAATGGCCAATTACTCTGCATCAGGTCTGGACTTCTTCCCCACCACCACTGCTTGTGCTAGGAGCTGTGTGTGCTTCTGGGGAGAGAGGAGGAGAAACAAGTTTTTCTCTCTCCATCGAGGTTATGGGATGGAAACACAGAGAGAGGGAGGCCTTGGAGGACACAGCTGTCCCAGGCAGACAAGAAGCACTAAAGCCCCTGGTGACAAAACACCTTCGAGTAGCTGTATGATGCACAACCTGAGCTGTGGCACTGGTGTGTCCTCATCTGTGGCTCAGACACGTGCCTTCACAGTCACTTTTCAGCTGTCCTGTAGGAGACAGGTGGAAAGCACCTTTTCCTTTCATCCCACATCCATCCCATGCATCCTTTCACTGTCCAGCTTTCCTGCACCACCCTCAAGCCTTCCACCCTTTGCAAACACATTTCACTTGAGCCTGCAAATTTCTTGTTTAAGAAGGAACCTGTTAAGCAAGAGAAGTGTCTCCTTCATAAGTAGCAGCAATAGGAGCCTGAATTAATTCTGAAATTCACATAGAAACTCATTTTAGGGCTTCCTGCCCCCCCCAAAAAAGGGGCTTGGGCACCTCTTGGTGCAGCAGCATGGCTTGGACATGGCCATGTGTGAGGGAGATGAATCACTTCTCTTGCCTGTGGCTGGGAGATCTGATGGAGCCAGATTTGAGGAACCCCCTCATCCAGGAGAATTGGCCCCTGCCATCATCTCTGTTCCTCAGCTGTCATGACAAAGTTGTCAGCATCGAGCCCCCAAACGGCCTGACTCTGCCAGTCCAAACTGGGATGAGCAGTAGTCCTGAGCTTTGGCACCATTGGAAAACCAACAGGAGGTGATGAAGGATGCCTGGTCATGGCTCTTGGAGGAAAAAACAGGAGTGCTGAGGCACAGGACAGGGATGTGCCCCTCTCAGCAGCAGGAGGGGAAATCAAAGACCTGGGGTTCTTCAGGCCACTGCCCCAGAAGAGCTGCCAGAATCTTTGCCTCTCCAAACACAAACCCCCAAAAATCATACACCTCCTCACCAGAGGCTTGCTCTAAGATGCCTATTTCCTACAAATTCTGAGTTTTACTGTCAGCATCCCTCACTTTCCACGTTATTAATTTCCACAGGCCCCAGCTCCAAGCAGGCTGGAAGCCAAATCCTGCCAGAATTTCCAAGAGAAATCCAAGTTGTCTGGAAAAGAAGAAACTTAAACTAAAAATTCAAAAAGCACGTGAATAGTACCTTGGCTCCGACCAACCAACAGCCCAGCAGGGCAAGTACAAGGCAGTACAAGACAGCAGATGGTTTTGGTGTCAAACAACATACTTTTTCCCATTGCACTTGACTTTTCCAGCAATTTATCAAAATATGAAAAGTTTCCTTGGGCTTTTAATTTTAAGTTTCCTGCTCAAGGAAAAAAAAATAGAAGAAAACCAACCAAAAACCCAAACAAAACAACCAGACCTGGGAGATTATATTTAAGTTTCTCAAGATATTCTTGCTTTGAGAGCTGCCATTGAATGCTGTCAGCCAATTCACTTTTTACAGAAATTTTTGCAGTGATTTTTAGTATTCTCTGGCATTTGTTTGAGAGGCTCTGCCACGAAACTCAATTCCCTGAGATCCCAAAGCTGAGGATATGACAGGCAAATGTTCTATTTTTCCAGGGAAAAGAAGAAACCTGTCATGTGTGGGGCAAAGGAGAAGGGGGAAGCACAAAAACCTTCTAACCTGAACAACTCCAGAGATGTCTTCAACACCTGTCCTCAGAGTCTTGCCCACACAGTTTGTTTCTGCTCCGGAGGAAGATGCTCCATGATTCAGGAATAACACTGAACTTCACCTCTCCTGCAAGCTGCACGTGACTGAAATCTTGCTGCTTTTTTTTTTTCTTCTTTTCTTTCTTTTTGCCTTTTTTTTTTTTTTTTTTTTTTTTTTTTTTTTTTTTTTTACCAGTAACTCTAAATCAGATTTTAGGCAGGAGGTCTTCCTATTAGTGGGAAGCCATTTGCTCTCAGCATCATCTCTCCAGCATCTCCACCCCAGTGGTACAGAGCAGTGCAGCTCTCAGGATTTTGGCATGCGCTTTGCTCAGCTTTTCTCCAGACTGTTCAGCATATGCCAGTGACACTTTAGTGCCTGCTGGCAGTGCCAGCTTCCCTTCAGTGAGGGCTGTGCCTGCCCTGACAATGAGTTTGGGAAATTCAATCTAGCTCTGTTTTTTGACCAGTGGAAGGTTGGGAGCTGTGGAGTTATCATAGAATCACAGACTGGTTTGGGTTGGAAAGGATCATAAAGATCATCTCATTACAACTCTCCTGCCATGGGCAGGCACACCACCAGCCCAGGTTGCTCCAAGCCCCATCCAGCCTGGCCTTCAACACTTCCAGGGATGGGGCAGCCACAGCTTCTCTGGGCAACCTGGGCCAGTGTCTCACCACCCTCACAGCAAAGATCTCATCAAAATCTGCCCTCTTTCAGCTTGAAACCATTCCCCCTTCTGCTGTCAATCCAGATGCTTGTAAAAGTATCTTCTCAGCTTTCCTGTAGCCCCTTCAGGCACTGGAAGGTATTCTAAAGGTCTCTGTGGAGCCTTTTCTTCTCCAGGCTGGACAAAACCAACTCTTTCAGCCAGCTGCATGTTTCTGTGTTATTTTCCTCCCACTTTTAAAAACAAATGCCAGCACGGTTTAACTGGAGGAGCTGTGTGATGCCTCACAAGGAATAAATTGCTGAACAGACCAGCAGCACCAGCATGTTGAGCTGGGATCCATAGGAAGAAACGTTCCTATGGTATGAACCATCACACCTCTGGGCCAGCTCTCTTAGAGGGAATTGGAGATGTGCTTCTGAGGAGCCCTAATGAAATCTGCAGAGATTTTACTGCTCTGGTTGGATTGCACTTCCTTCCCCCTCCTCCAAGCCTCTTCAAAACAGAGCCTGGAAGCAGCCTGTGATACTTAAGTCCTTAAGTCCTGCCTTTCTTGACTCACAAAGAGAACCAAAAGGAATTGTTTTGAAATAACATTGCAAATCAAATTACCCGTCACAGATAAGGGGGAGAGAGGTCAAATATGAAAAGGCTTTAGATGAAAGGAGAATTAGCCTGCAACCCACAAGGAATAACTCAATTCAAGTCTCATTTTCAGCACCCCCAGAATCTGGCACAACAGAGGTCCCTGTTGAAGCCCAAACAGATAAACCTGGCCAAGACAATTTGTCATATGGCCGAATGCAAAGCCATTTCACCAACCACATGCTAAGGCTCAACCATCCCCTCAAATGGGAGCAGTGTATCAACATATTAGAAGCCATCATCAATCAGCCCAGAGGAAACCAAGCATCTCTGCTCAGGTTCCAGCCAGAGCTATGGGAAGCCATGCTGTGGTTTGAGTTCTCAGATATTAGGCAGCCCTGTGTACTCCTCTTCTGCCTCCTCCTCCTCCTCCCAAGCTGTGTCCCCTTAGAGGTGGGGGTGGGGATCAGGCCATCCCAGCCTGCATGTCACCACGGCACCCAGGCTAAGACCTGTGCAGGGGGGGGAGGTTTTCAGATCCTCTCCTCTTGGCTGCACCCAGACTTGGCTGGGTTATTGATGGGCTTGAGCCATGTCTGGGGCTCCCAACAGAGTTTTCCAGCCATCTCCGCTTCAACTTTCCTCCCTTTCACAGCAAAAATCCTCTTTTCTCAAAGACATATTTTATTCCCTTTGGTTACAATCCTCCTCCTTGCAGTGTGCAGCAGAAAATAATTTGAGAGCAGATCCAAAGCAGCCCTAGGAAAGCTGGGCTTGCTTTGGCGGCCAGGCAGGGACCCTCATCAGTGCTGAGACCCACCTCCTGGATAAACAGGCTCCAGAAATTCCTGTCCCTCACCACCACATGAACCCAAGAGGCTAACAGGCGGTTGCTAAGCTTGAGCTGGTTCTATTATGCACGGGGATTGGGGAGGATTTCAGAAACTGCTCCACGCAATAGGGAAGGAGGAATATTTTTTTCTTTTCTTTTCTTTTTTTCCCTTTTCTCCTAACTGAAACACATAATTGAAGGGTAAGGTTCTGAAAGATTTCTCAAGGATTCTGGGTATTTAATCACCTTTAAAGCACAGAAATTGATCCCCATTCTCTTCCAGATTTAATAAGAAACAGGTCTCTCATTCCTTCAGGCCCTCTGAAACTGTTGACCATTTGATAATTGGGCCTTGATAGATCACACAAATGCACGATGCTCCCCATATCTGCATCCTCCTAAATGCACTAAAACCAACTTTTTTCTTTTAAATGGCATTGAATTTGCAGATTCAAAACCCTTCCCCCTTTGTGTAGGGGGGGGATGAATTAATGAAAAAGAAAGATGGACACTACTCAAAAGATCCGTGATAAAGCAGAGAAAGGTTATGTGTTTGTGGCTGGTACACACTGATGCTCTGCCTGTCCAAACAGACCTGTATGGGAAGGAATGCCCCCCCCATTGTTTTCTACAGAATCATAGAATCATTTCATCTGGCAAAGAAATTTAAGCATCAAATCCATTCATTAACCCAGCACTGCTGAGGCCACCACTACACCATGTCCCCCAGCATCACATCTACAAGCCTCTAAAATCCCTCCAGGGATGGAGACTCCCCCACTGCCCTGGGCAGCCTGAGCCAGGGTCTGACAATCCTTTCAGGGAAGAAAATGCTTCTAATATACAATCTAAATCTCCATTGGCACAACTTGACACCATTTCCTCTTGTTCTATTGCTTGTTACTGGGGAGAAAAGACCCACCATTCACTGCCTCCAGCCTCCTTCCAGGGAGTTGTAGAGAATAAGAAATTTTTC
Source organism: Florisuga fusca (assembly GCA_038090715.1). Taxonomy (NCBI): domain Eukaryota; kingdom Metazoa; phylum Chordata; class Aves; order Apodiformes; family Trochilidae; genus Florisuga; species Florisuga fusca. The sequence goes on from JAAWXA010000048.1 coordinate 1,877,768, forward strand.
CCTCAGCCTCCTTTTCTTCAGAATATACACCTTCAGTTCCCTCAACATGCAAGGCAGGAGGGAAACTTTTGGGTGTTTTTTTCTAGACCTCCCCACTAAGACACAGCGCAGTACAGCTTGATATTGCTGCTGAAGGATTCTATGTTCTTTATATATGTGGAAGTTTCCCTTTACGTAGTGGACATCCAGAAGACTCCTGACAGGACCCGCCAGTCCCCCAGGCCTGGATAGCAGGGGTGTTTCTTGCACGAAATATTTCTTGCATTGTCCCCGGGATGGAAGATGCAAAGCACAAGCAGTGCCCTAGCCAGGAGGGCAGCTCTGAGACAAGCCCAGGGCCTGACTACCAGCATCTCTGCTTCTCCCTGAGCTCAGCCTCCCAGCTCAGCTTCATCTTCAGCCCCATCTATTTTCCTTCAAGAGATAAAATCTGTTTAAAGCTGGAAGCATGCTCTGTCCTGCCCACTCCTGTTACATCAGACTGGGGATGCTCAAGGATGCTTAGGGCTGGGGATGCATGAGATGCTTGGAGGCTGTCTCCCCACACAGGCAGCCACGAGAGAGAGCAGAAACCTGACACCCTACAGCTCTCCCAGAAAGGTTTGTAGACCCTGAGCTCAGAAAGCAAAGCATAAGATGACCCCCAGGGATGATACCTGCCTGCCAGCCCTCAAGCTGGCCTCAAAAGAGAAGCAAGCCCTAGGTCTGCAGCTGTGGAGGTTTGAGGGTCTCCTGGCCAAGCACCAGTCACATCTGCCCTCACCCAGGTTTCCTGGGTTTAATGGTTTTAAACTAAAAGAGGGGAGGTTCAGTCTAGATACAAGAAAAAAAAAGTAATGCTGAGGGTCCTGCTTTGGTTTTTTTAAAAAAATCTCTCACTGTTTTCCTTTCATTTATCACCTGGGTGGCCTGAAGAGCGTCCCCTTGATAAAACACCACCTACCTGGGGACAAGACTCTTGAAAATAGCAATTCATGCCCTCCCACTTACACATTACTGTAACTATACCAGCATTGGTGGTGGGATTGTTTATTTTCCTTGAGAAAACCACAGCAGTCACACTCACAGTAGCAGATCTTGGCTGTCTTGGTCAGGCTTTGGTCTTTCCTCCCACACTCAGGCAAAAAGCTTTTAAATTCCCAGACATGACCTTGCTATCCCACCTTTTCATCAGGTACCACAAAGTTTTGCTCTGTGGGAAACACCCTGAAACACCTCCCAGCCTCTTCCTGCTGGGAACTCAAGTTCAGCTCTCTTGAAACATCCCAGAGCATGTGGTCCAGGGATCAACATCCCTGAACACACAGCTTTAGAACACACATTATTTTTTTCCAGTACCATTACTCCATTTTCCCTAAAGCAGTTACTACTCAAAGACAAGTGCATTCCAATTCCCACTTACTGAGCTTTGCTAATAATTCTTCCTTACTTACCAACACTTGGGTTTTGCAGCCAAAAGCCCAAAACTGAACTTAGCCTGGAAAAGAGCAGCCAGGATTCTTGGAAAAGGACCAGGAGAAGGAAAATGGCTTTTGGAACCAGCTGCACCAAGAAGCTCCCAGAGAAGCCCTGCAGCTCATCCGCTGGAGCTGGGCAGCCAAGGGAGGGCAGTAGCAGCCCCAAGCCTACAGTTCCCTGCCCTCCTGCAAGCAGCAAAACCCCTCCTTGCCTTCCCTGGAGAAAACCAAACAGCTCTCCAGGCACAGCTTTTGCAGATTTCAATGACATTTTTGCCTGCTAAGATCCATGCAGGGGTAATGAATGAGTTCCCAGGTCCCTCAGTGATCTTCAGAGCAGCCTGTGAGAGATCAGCCACACACCACACCCAGGAGAAGGTTTCCACTCAGCACAGATACAAATCTCATCATAAAAGCAGGACATTTTGCTGGCACAGGCCAAATTCTTTGCCCCCCTATGTACTGTGGCTGTATATTTCATCCTGGACCCTATTCTTTCCCCTCCAGTGCTCCCATTGCTAGGGAGACATTAATATAAAGCACAAAGTCTTGACTTGGTGCCAAGTGAGAAATAGCCTCATCATTCTTTAAAAAAAAAAAAAAATCAATCAAAAAAGCCTGGAAGAGCCCAGGGAAGGGAACAGAACCTATGCCAGTATCCATCTGAGCATCCTCTCTCCCAGCCACCTGCACCCATCAGAGGAGTTCTGAGGGACCCACCTCAGAGGTGCTGGGGCACATTCATTGCAGCTCAATGTTATTTTCTTTAGGATGAATACATTTCTGGCTATAAAAATTTCCATGGTCAAAGCAAGCAGCTCTCGAAATATAGACAATTTCACACCAAGACCCCAGCACGGGTACTATGTCACTGAGTTTCACCCTCCCTTCTGCATTCCTACAGGCTTAAGTCTGTGTGTTGGAGGGACCAGTGAGCCCTGAGCATTTTGAGGGGAGATGAAAGCAGATCTGGATCACAGATGCCTGACACATCAACACTCAGGACCCAGGTCCTGCTCTGCAGCAAGCTGTGTGCCTGGGGCTGCATCAGCAGGTTTTAATTGATGGATTTGCAGAAGGAAAAAGTATTGTTGCAGATGCAGATAATCAGGGACTGTGGGTACTGGGGACTCCAGAGGAATCCCTGTCACCCACTGCCCTCCAAAACATCCAGCCCAGCACTTTTAAACAGCTTCCCTCCATCATCCTGATTTGTAGAGCCTCAAAACCACTTCTCAGCAATGAACATTTACCAGAGTGCACATTTGGCTACGCAGAGCAAGACCTGGGGCTTCCTAAAGGATTAGCAGCCTCTGACAAATGCACTGTACTGAGTCTGAAATCACATTTGAAACAAACCCCAGCCCCCCCTGACACAGGCCCTCCATCTCCAGGCTGTATGAGCTGGATGGCCAAGTGCAGGGATTTCACAGGAGTCGATGAAGTACTCCATGTCCTGGAGCACCCATTCCAACCTTATGGTCAGAAGATCCCAAATGTCTCCTCCTGAAGGAGCTGCAGCTGCTCTCCCAGCTGTACCAGCAGCTCTTACAGCCAGCTGCCACCCCCACGTCACTTGTGGTCCCAGAGCAATCCCCATCCCAGGGCTGTCACTTTACGTACAAATTTGGGCTCTGCCCACTGAGACCTTTGCAGGCTACAGCTGGAGCAACAGGTGATGGTCCCTGTTCTGCAGGGTGATGCCAATGTTGCTGCCAAGGACAGGGATGTGAGCAGGACATTGCTCAGTATCCCTGTTCTGGTCCTCTTGCCCTCTGTAAACACAATGGTTTAGGAGGGCTTTGGCCATGAGCACCTTTCCCCAGGAAGATGGTTATGTGCATCTGGATAAGTTTGTTCCTGGGTGCCATGGACCTTCTCTCCATCACCCTTTCATGCCAGGGTGGTTCTGCAGCAGCTCCCACATCTAGGGATCCCACGTGCCACTCTGCAGAGGCACACAAGCATTAACTTCAACAGGCTTGTCTTCTCCCTTCAGGAGGGAGACGGTGAAAGGATGTTAGAACTGAAGTGTAGCTGGTTGTCCTGTCATCAGAGGATGTTTCCAGAAGACAGAGAAGCTTGATTTTAAATGGTTCAGTGGGCTCCAGGGGACAAGCAGGATGATACCTGCTGAACTGAGTCCAGAGGAGACCATGAAGATGCTTGGAGGACTGAAGCACCTTTACTATGGAGACAAGCTACCAGCTGGGAGCTGTTCAGCCTAGAGAAAGAAAGGCTCCAGAGACCTTAGAGCATCTTCCAGTACCTGAATGAGCTGCAGTAAAGCTGGGAAGGGACTTTGTACAAGGACATGGAGTGATAGGATAAGGGGGAACAGTTTCAAACTGAAAGAGTAGAGATTTAGATGAGCAAATTCTTTGCTGTGATGGTGGTGACTCTGGCTCAGGTTGCCCAGAGAAGCTGTGGCTGCCCCATCCTTGGAAGTGTTCAAGGAAAGTTTGGATGGGGCTTGGAGCAACCTGGCCTGGTGGGAGGTGTCCCTGCCCATGGCAGGGGGTTGGAACTGGATGATCTTTGAAGTCCCTCCGAACCTAAAGCAGTCTGGGATTCTATGGTATAGAGACTAGATGGGAATCACATCTGAATGACTTTGAAAGAAAAAGGTTGGATCTACTTAAACCTTTCTGGACTTCAGGGTAGCATTGAGACCCTCTGCTGAGCCCCAGATTGTCTGAGAGGGAAGTGTGAAGGATCTGCTCTGGAGGGGCACAGATATGTGGGTTTGTGGGAGAACCTGTGGCCTAGGCAGGGCCGAAGCAGGCAACGAGACACAGAAACAGGACTTTCCCGGCAAGGGAAACGTCTGACACACCACACCCTGGTTCACAGGAACCATGTGAAATGTCAACAAGGACTTCTGGGACTCACATCCAGCTCCCTCCAGCACCAGCCTAAGGTCCATACCCATACACTGTCTTCAAAGCTTCCAGGATAGAGTGGAGTAAAGCACCAACAATTCCCCGGGGCAGAACAGAGTCAGACACAAAATGTCAGTTTTTCCTTCCATTGATTTTTCTGGTTTTTACTCGCTGATGACTTTTGAGGGAAATTCAGATTTCTTTCTCTTAATTCAGTTTCAGTGGGACTTTTTAATCATTCTGATATTCCTGCATGCAAGCACACATCAACGCACACCTCGGAGCAGCAAGGAAGCAGGACAGAAGCTCTCACAATTGTCCTACCATGTCCATTCCAACACACACATGGATATCTTTTTGGCTAAAAAGCCAGTTTGGTGCTAAGAACCCCTTCCACAACACCAAGGAACTGTTTAAAGTGGATGAAATACATCGCACTGAGGGCAACAGAGGAAAAGAAGATCAGCAACAGAAACCAGAGTGGTACTATAATTAATTTTTTTCTTTTTATTTACACCACAAGAATAACAAGTTGTCATAATGTGGTACAAAATACTGGACTCCTAATAAAGTTGAAATTGAAGTTGGTACTGTCAGAGAAAGACACCATTGGCCAGTTAAAAAAAAAAAAAACCAAACAAAAACAACAACAACAAAACCCAAACAAAAAACCAAGAATGAGAAAAATATTCCAACTCTACCAAGTAATAGAAAGGACCATCAGAAAAATCTAGCACAAAGAATGCTACCATCACTTAAAGTAGGGTCCATACAATAAGAGTGAAATTGTGTCTAAATTACAGCATAAACCGGTAGCTGCTACCAATGGTGACGTCATACTGAGCATGTATAGGTATAAAGTAGAATATAATATAGTTACAACTTTTTGATACTACATATCTGTAATAAGCTCTTGGGTGAATAATGTTTCAACCCCCCCCCCCACTTTTATATATATATTATATATATAAGTTTGTCATCCTCATAAATTGGAAAATAGCGCCTCCACTATGGAGCACAGAAAAGTGTTAATTTATTTTCTTTCAATAGGATACTTTTTCATCAATATCAAAGACAAAGAGAAGATGAGCTGAGAACGAGCTCAACTTCGTGACAAAGAAGAAACATGTTTTCCTTTTGATGTAAAGTCTCGTTTTAAACCACAGTGTTGCACAGTACACGACTGTTTAAAGTGAAACCCAGCAATAATACATCATGGAAAAGTAATTTTAAAAAAGTTAACGCAGCTGTGCTGAAGAGTTAAAACTCTTTAAAGTCCTCGTCATTCATCTCCTTAGAATTAACAACTCCATGTGTTGACAAAGGGTTACATCCAACCTCCCCACCCAGCCAAGAAATCCAACCAAAAATACCAACCCAAATGAAAAGTTAAAGAAATAATAAAATAATGACACAGGCAGTTTACTTTGTGTGTTCTGTGTAGTTTCCCTAAAAACACTGTTTCCACATAAATACAATAAACTCTATTATTGGTAAGTCACAAGTGCTAGATAAATGTCTTTTTTTTTTTTTTTTATTTCTTAAAATGAGAAATGTTTAAGTAGTCCTTTTTTTTATTTACTCTCTCTCTCTCTTTTTTTTTTTTTAAACAATAAAAAGCACAATTCCTTATCAAGTTCAGTAAGACGCAAAAAATGTTCCCACTCTCCTTCCTTTGTGTGTAGCTGTGGGTGCGTGTGGGTGCGCATGTGTGGGTGACAACATCCCAACCTTTAGTCTCCGCAAATGCCACGAGAGGAAAAAAAACCCCCAACAAACAAACAAACAAAAAAATAAAAACAAACAAAAAAACAAACCCAAAAACAACCCAAAAAACCCAAAACCACTTTTTTTTTTTTTTTTTTTTTTTTTTTTTTCTGTTTTCAAAGCTGCCAAGTTTGGCGTGCAAAATCTGTATACAATATAAAGACATGCCAACCTTACAGACCATGCAACCTCAAGGTGTAGGAAACTTAAAAAAATATATTCATATATATTTATATATATATTTATATATATCAATGCCCATAAAAGACGTGGGCCCAAAAAAGTTTACAAAAGGAAGAATGGAATGAATACATGACTGTGACTAATAAAAAAAGGAATGTTTTGTATCGAAAATAAAAACCAAAAAACAAAAGAAACAAAAAAACCCTGAAAAAACCCTCAAAAAACTCCAATGCTTTACTTGTGTACTGCAAACTGGGCCTCACTTCTCTGTAAAGAGGATTTACTTTTCTTTCCAAGCAGGTATAAGGGATGCCCTGGGCAGCACTGAGCTGGGATGCTGGAGCAGCGCTGCCAGCGCTGCCACCTTACGGCAAAGTCATCCGAAATGAAGAAGCTAATGGCTCAAAAAGGTGAAAAAAATCCCCTGGGGAGCCCCCAAATGAGGGCTCTTTCTCCCCTCTCAGCACCCGCACCATCCCCAAAGAGCATCCTGATCTCACCCAGGGAGGGAGCACTGCAGCAGAACAATTCCACATCGCCGGGAGTTTGGAGAAGACAGGCTCTGATGTCTCGGGGAAAAAAAATAAATCTTTCCATCCCTGGAAAAAAAGCTGAGTGAAAACAATGGAAAGAAATGAAGGCAGCATCCTGACAAGCTCCTCCAATTTTTAAAAAGAAACTGGCTGAGCACAGCCAGGCAGAGGCTCTCGGGGACACAAAAAAGAAGAGAAAAAGCTTTGCCACAAGGAAGAGGAGAAATACAAAAACCCACCAGGGAAGAGCTGACAACAGGAACAATCGTGTAAACGTGGTTACTGCCCACAGTGTGTACATGGTGAATGGAAACATTAAAGTCAGTCACCAGATTTGGCAGCCAGATTCATTTTGGATCACAGCAGCAAAGTGGTCGGTTGAAATAAAAAAAAAAAAAAGTAAGAAAAACAAACCACAACATCTGCAGGTATGTTGTGTTTTTACACAGGGAGATCATTTTTAGAATACACTAAGGATGGTCCTACTTGACCAAAGCTATTTGTAATTTCAACACGTACTTGAGTTTGCAAAACTCAAATACAGTAGTGTCTGGTTTCTAAATTGCATTATAAACTGAGGAATAAAAAACCAAAAAGCCTCTTGCATTTGCTCACACATATGATTATGTTTCAACTTCCTCCTGCGAGTGAGTCCTGAATGGAATGAGAATGGCCGCTTCGAGAACTGGAAAAAAAGAAGTTACTGGAAGCGACCCCTGTCAGTTGTCATTGCAACAGAATAAAATAAGAATAATAATTAAGAAAAAGCTACCCTTGGTTGTTGGGACGAGGGGTGTGTGCTATCCTACACTGCTGTAAGAAGGCACGCGTGTCAATCTGTTTTCCTCGGAGCTGCTCGAGCTCTTCGCGGCAGACCTCCGGTCCTTCTCCCACCACCCTCCGCAGGAGGTCACAGCCGAAGCTGAAGGTCCACAACAACCTCCTTGGGGGGGTTGGAAAATAAAAAAAAATGCCTTCAGGAAAAGTTCTCCAACGCTACCAGCGATGGGAAGAAAAGGAGAGAAAGAGAGAGGGTGAAAGAGGAGGTGGGGAGGTGCGTGCGCGCGTCTGTGCGTCCGTCTGTCCGGCCGAGAGAAAAATGCCAGCTGTCCCACCAGTGTCCCACCAGCCTTCCCAAGGGTGGGCAGCTGCTGCTGTCACCGGAATCTTCACGAAGGACGGAGACATCGCCCATTGGAATACTACTATGTTAAAGGTAAGAAAATTCCTTATTTTCTTTACACAGCTACTATAACAGAATGAAGGAAATATACAGCCGGCGGTAGCATTATACAAAAGAGCTCATCGCGTTCCCTCCTCCTCACTAAAAAATGCACCCTTGCTGAAAAATAAACTCTGACAATCTGCCACGGTTCCTTATGCCTGCAGAAAGCTGCTCACTGTACAAAAGACTTCAGGAAAAAAAGAGGGGAAAAAAATAAAAGGGGAAAAAAGAAAAAAAAAAAAAAAGAAAATAACGTACAAGCAAGAAAAGAGAAAAGTAGAAGGAAAAAAGGTTTAGACACTATTGCCGTTCGGAAACGAAACCTGCCAAATAGAAAATAAATGTCAGAGTCACACAAACAAGGCTTCTTTAGGGTTTCATGAAACATCAATATAAAAATTAACAGCAAATTCATAGTCTTTGCTATAAAAAACTCATTTTTTTTCTTTTTGTTAGAAAAGGATCACAACTAAAAACCTTAAATTAAAATACAAATGTTTAGGGTAGTTGCCCAGTGGCTAATGTGTTGGCTTTCTGAAAAACTTTCCAACCTGTCATCTCAAAGTCCTCAAGTTTCAACCTGGATCCTTTTCCAAAAGCACCTTTGACATTCCAATTTGCAAATCTGTCCCTAGGGAGCTTCCAATGGCTACTGTAATAGTATGCATTTATTACATATATTTTTTTCTATAAATGCATCATAAATATTTTAAATCAGTAATTCATAAGAATCCCATTTCTAAGCTTGGAATACATTTGGAATATACATTATACACATATATATATTTATACCTAACAATTTAAGCAATATCTCATGCTAGTTGCTTTTAATAAAAAGCATTCCAGTCTTAAACCTGCATTTGTGTCTAATACATGCTTCAACAACCAAATTGGTAAATTCAATTATTAGATAGTGTAGAAGAGAGAAAACAGTTGAAAATTTGCTTTTAAAAATGGTTGAATTTCAAAGACCCAACAGTATTTGCCACCTCTTTTGGCAACTACCTTTTTTTTTTTTTTTTTTCAATATTTTTTTTTTTCAATTTTTTTCCAGAAACAGCAATGAAAGAAAACAAAACAAATCCAAACTTGTAGACAGTTTTTGGAGACGCTCTGTTCAGCTGATGCCTGCTTCCCACCAACATGCCAGCACAAGCCAAAAAATCTTCCTTCCTGATGGCAGTTCTTGGCTTTCCCAACCAGAGGAAAAATATTCACGAACTGCTGTGTTCTTTATCATTATTATTTTTTTTAAATTTATTTATTTGTTTATTTTTACTTAAGGCATTGTTCCTCAAACTTCAGAAAATCCAGCTGCACCAAATCCATCAATTAAAAAAAAAGGCACAAACTCATCTTCAGATGGCTTTGGAGACAATAAAGCTGACTCCATCTGGGCTACCATTTCCCCCCTTCTCTTTCCCTTTCCTTTAGATGTAAGATGAGTCCCTCTTTCCCTGTCCCTCCCCATTAAAAATACACCATCTCCCATTGTTCTGGTTTCGACAAGAATGTCGTTGACTCACAGGCAGGCAAGAGCCATTGAAAAAATCCAAGAAATGAAACTACAAGATGGGTCGAGTGGTTCAAGCGGAGATTGCTGAATTGTGGGTAATCAAATCGTAAGCACCAGTTTTACGTTAAGGTTTGTTTGCTTTATTTTCGTTATGTGTTGATGAATCTTTGATTTTTATTTTTTGTTGTGGTTTTTTTGTTGTTGTTGTTTTTTTTTTTTGGCAACTCTGCCAAAGACTTCATGGGTGTCGTTCCCCGTTCCACTCCCAGTGAGGACAAGAGGAAGAGTGCCCATTGTGTCAGTCTGCTCTTCACTGGCATTTTGTTTTTCAGCAAATATATACTGTAGACGCATATATATATGGAGAGATGTTTTTCGTTTGCTTTGTTTTACACCTGGTTGTCCTTCCATATTCTGGAAAAAACCATGACAGGACGCAGGAGTAACAAGAGAAAGCTTCTTGGCAGAGCTTCAAGACAAAGACAAACAAACAGGAGAACTCCAGCTTGAAGGTGAATGCTACAGGGGAGGTTCCTCTTCCATGGGTTCATCATCAGGTCTGAGCCATTTCACCACCAGGCATGATGGGGAGGGAGAGAAGAAAGAAAACAGGGTTGAGCATGACAGAGTCAGATGATTTGTGGAGCCAAGTCTCATGCCTTATGTCCCCATCACCTTCCTACCCAGGCAGTTGTGCCTACCTGGAATCAAATCCTGCCACCAAGAAGGCTCTTCAAACAATCTGTTTTCACTGCACTTGTGCAGCATTAACATTTTTTTTGCACTAAAAGCAACTTCCTCTCATGGTCCAAAACCATGCTCAGCTCCTGCTGGAGCAGCCACAGTGTGCACCATTCTAATGTCACACAGGGACTTCACAGCACTGCGGTTCTCCTGCAGTCCAGGAGGTCTTTAGCAAACCCAAGGAGGACAAAGATGTGGGGAATGTGTGCGAAATGGTTAAACAGAGAGGATTAACTCAGAAGGCTACCCACCGTGGCCTGGGCAGACTCCAAGATGTGATGATAAGAGGTAAGGAAAGCAACTCACCTCTTCTCAGCTGGCTTCACGCCCACTGACAGAGATGCCATGGCTGTTACTGTCTCTGCCTCCTCGTTCTCACATTTCTGTGCTTCAACCAAGGAGTACCCCACTGTGGAGGCATAACGCTGGAGTGAATGCCAGTATTTGCCTGGGGAGAGAAGAGGGCATTAGGGCACCTGCACCATGACAAGTCCAGCACCACACTCCTGTTTTCCCATACCCAGTAGATGGCTGAGACCTGCTTGGGGGAAGACTCATCAGACCTATAGAATCATAGAATCATTTTCGTTGGAGAAGAGCTTTAAAATCAAGCCCAACCATTAACCTAGCACTGCCAAGGCCAGTGCTAAACCATGTCCTCAGCACCACATCTACACTGCTCTTTAATCCTTTCAGGGATGGTGACTCCCACCATTGCCGTGGGCAGCCTGTGCCAAGGCCTGACAACCCTTTTGGGGAAGAAATTGTTTCAAATATTCAAACTAAATCTCCCCTGGCACAACTTGAGGCCATTTACTCTTGTCCTGTCGCTTGTTTCTTGATCCTCCCTCTTGCTCCAACCTCCTTTTGGTAGGGTCTCCTTTTTTCCAGGCTAAACTCTCCCACGTTCCCTCCTCCACTCCTCACAAGACTTGTGCTCCAGACCCTTCCCCAGTTCCATTGCCCTTCTCTGGACATGCTCCAGCCCCTCAATGTCCTTCTTGTCCTGAGGACACCAAAACCGATCCCAGGATTCAAGGTGTGACATCACCAGCACCAAGCAGAGGGGGACAATCCCTGCCCTGGTCCTGCTGGCCACACTATTGCTGATACAAGCCAGAATGCTGCTGGCCTTCTTGGCCACCTGGGCACACCCTGGCTCATATTTAACTGCTGTTGACCAATGCCCACCAATCCTTTTCCACTGGGCACTTTTCAGTCACTCTTCCCCAAGCCTAGAGCATTGCCTGGGATTGCTGTGACCCAAGGGCAGGACCCAACACAACACACAACCTTCATCTGTACTCCCTCTCACTTGAATGACCATCTTGAGGTCCTGCAGAGGAAGCTGAAGGTGGAAGTGGGAACACTTGCCAAGGGAACAGTTTGTGAGGTGAGGCTGGAAGGAGCCCTGGGAGCTCTGTGCCCTGCTTCAGTATTAATAGATGGTACTGATTTTCTGCTGTGTCTTGAAAAGCTTAAGGATATATCTTAAGGACACACAGGATGTCAAACCAGGGCTGAATCCCTGTCTGCCTGGCAACAAAAGAAACTCTTTTCCTTTGGATAGGGAAGAAAGGGGAGAGATGGAAACTGGATGTTTCCAAGGACTTATGCATAACAAGTGCTGAAGGTGAGGATCCAAACTGCACAGACGTGCAAAGCATCACTCTGCCACGGTGAAATGTGGCAGTCAGATGCTCAAAAAACAAGAATATCTTTTTCACTTTGCCACCCTCAGAAACCTTTAGACCTAAGGAAAACCAAGTGAGGGGGAAGGATGCACTCCAGATTTGGAGTGGACATCTGCATACAGTTCCTAACTGTTACGTTCTTGCTAAAGTTTTGTAAGCAATACACCTCTGACTATAGCGAACAGTCTAAGTCATATCTGCTTTTTATGTCTTCAGTTTGCCATGAGAAACTCCCTTTTTCAGTGAAAAGAGCTTCAGGGGGAGAGAACAGAGAATGTCCTCTTGAACCCCAGGCAGGACACACCAATTTTGCTGATACCCAAGAAACAACAGCAAAGCCTGAAAAGCAAGAGGCTGTACAGTGAGACCAGCAGATGGGGAGAAGGGACCTGTTTTCAAACATCTTGCCTTCTCCTGTTCTGGACAGCAGATCTGAGGTTCTTACTCAAAGCCCTTTTCAATTTGCTGCAGTTATTTTAAGGGAAAAAAAAACCCCAAAAAACTACCTGGGTGACTGGGCCCATACTCACTGTGTATCTCGATGACTTTCTCCATTGAATGCACCGCGTTAGCGTTTGCTCTCTGTTGGAAAACCTTATCTGGAAGAGGGTCAAGCTGGGAAGAGAGAGGAAAACCAAAGAAATAAAATCTCAAGTTAGAAACCAGGCATTAAGCATGATTTAGAATCATAGAATACATTGGGTTGGAAGGGACCTTTAAAGGTCATCTAGTCCAATTCCCCTGCAGTGAGCAGGGACATCTTAAACTAGATCAGGCTGCTCAGAGCCCCATTAAGGCTGACTTTGAATTTCTCAAGGAATGGGGCCTCCACCACCTCTCTGGGTAGCCTGTTCCAGTGTTTCACCATCCTCAGAGTAAAGAACCTCTTCCTAATGTCTGATCTCAATCTCCCCTACTCTAGTTTAAGGCCATTTAGCAAGTGGCTCTGCCATATCAAGCCTCTCGCCTACTCCCCTGGTTGTTGTTATCCACTTTCGGTTAAATATCCAAAATACATGGATTTTTGTTTTGTGATAGTGAGCACAGCTTCCTCCAGCCTGATGCTACTCCATGCACACAAAGCTCCACCAGATTCAGCAACCACAAAGCACAGGAGGTGCCTGCCTGCAGCCACTGATGGAGACTATGAAGAGGCACTATTACAGACCAGAAAAATAAGACAAGTGACACTGGCTGCTTTTGCAAAGGTCTTTTTAAACTATTGCTTGGATCTACCTTTTTTTTTTTTTTTTCCAAAGTTTTCACTGCTGAAAAATAAAAGGGACCTAAAATATGGTAACATTCACTCTTCTGGTTTTCATCTAAAGAAGCTTTTTAATTCTTCTAAATACCTATTCAATATATTTATTAACACATAAATGAAAAAGTTTGAACACAGAAAGCCTCACAAAAATATTCAATGAAAATACACATAACATGCAGGTATTTTTTCTGGACTCGGTTGCTTTTATATTTTAAATGCAAATGGCATGTAGAGGATCTCTGGTTTGCTCTAAGATATATCCCATCCTCCCAGTGGCAGCACTGCCTTCATTACCAGCTGTTAAACACAATAAAATATCAAAGCACTAAGAACAATTTACTTAACAAGGAACATGGAACAACAGAAGGATCTTTGTTTTGCTAAGGAGAGATGAATTAGGAAATGCCATTCTAAAAAAGTTCCTATAAGTCCTCTCTCCAGTTATTCACAGAATCACAGGCTGGTTTGGGTTGGAAGGGACCATAAAGATCACCTAGTTCTATCCCTCTTGCCACGGGCAGGGACACCTCCCACTACACCAGACCAGTTTGCTCCAAGCCCCATCCACCTGGCCTTCAACAGTTCCAGGGATGGGGCAGACCCAGCTTCTCTGGGCAACCTTGGCCAGTGTCTCACCACTCTCACAGCAAAGAATTTCTTCCTAATATCCAGTCTGAATCTCCACTCTTTCAGCTTGAAACCGTTCCCCCTTGTGCTATCACTCCATGTGCTTGTAAAAAGTCCCCCCCAGCTTTCCTGTAGGCCTCTGTATTCCTCTCAGTTCCCCTGCAGTTACAGCAGAGCAAAGCTCTGTTTATGAAACCCAGATGGGCAGTACAATGCCAGTGGAGTTGCCTTGCAGGACTGTAATGGCAAAGTGCTGGTTTGAATGCAGCTCCTCCAGCAAATCTGTAAAACAAGCTATCCCAGAAAAGAGATGATTTTGCCGTATCTCTGTTAGAGGTCCTGGAGATGCCAGCTATACCCCTAAAGAAACACCACACCCCTCTTCCCCACCCCCCACAGTGCTGGCTACCAGTGGCAGCACAGACCACTGAGACCATACTTTGATTGGTACAACTGTTTTAGATGAACAAAGAAACTCATTATTGGGTTTTTTTGGTGGCTTTTTTGCTGAAGAGCTAATGAAGACTCCAAGCTACATTTGCATGGCTCCTGCCATCCTTTGGAAATGGCAGCAGCACAGTGACACAGCACAGGAACAGCTCTGACAGCAGGTGGGAGAAAATAATGCAAACTTATTACATAAAAATTATTATATTATATAAAAAAGATCTCATATTTTTACTAATAATTATTAGATAATAATATCAAAAATGTCTTCCAAGAGAAGGAGATGAGGTTATTTGCTGCCAACAGGTAACACTAGGGACAATACTGGTTTCCTCTGGCACAGCAGGAGCATCTGACTGGTGGGTAAGGATGCCCGAGTGGAGCATCTCTACTTGGCTCACATACTTGGCTAAGAGCTTGGATTTGATTCACATGACCAAGACTTCCTGCAATCAACTAAACACTCAGGAAGAAACCTTCCTCTTTTTAATTTGTTTCCCCCTACGCTTGATTCTTCAAAAAGAATGTGAATTCATCACTGGTCTCAAAAGTTGGGTATCGAAAACAAAGAGATGTTAATTGTGGCTGAAAAGAAGTAGTCAAGGCTCATCCAGAGATACTCCTCAGCAAATCAGCCACAGTTTTATAGTTATAAAAATTCTATAGCAAAATTTAACTGCAACTTCTGTTCAAAGCCAAGAGAAGCTCCAACCAAGAGATCTGTTCTTGCAACCACATAGCAGCCATTTGATAGGCGCTTCATGAGGACTATAAATTGTTCCATTCCAGATGAATGATTACAAATTGTGCTTTTTATGAATCCTTCAGTCTAAAAATAATTCTGGCCTAAACTAGCTTCTGCATGACATTAAGTGGGGGCAAAAGCAATTCCTGGACCAATCTTTAACTAAGAGCTTTTTACCTCTTCTCAGTTGATACTGATATAAAGCACACAACATCAGGCAGCCTGGGCACACATGTGTTATTTTGCAGATGAATCCTTTCCATTGCATGCTCCTCCTCCTGAAATAACACTCACAGACACCAGCCTCACCCATCACACTCCCGGAAATGGAAGGAAATACTTCTGGGCACTGGACAAAGGTTTTAAGCAACTGATTATTGTCACCTTCTTGTTTACTTGGGATGTCCTGAGTCTGACATTCGACTCTGCTACTTCTATGTGAAAAATGACCAAGCATTTGTAGCAGTGACAGGCAGTACTGCTGAGCTCCAGGACCAGGTCTCCCAGCACATACTTGCCATCCCTCTCCCCACTGCTAGCAGGTCCCATGACACTGGAGCTCCACACTCTGCTCCAGGCACGGTGCTGGCATGAACGTGACAGTGAATGCTATGGAAGCCCCAGAGTTTAAACAGCAACACGGCTCCCTGGGAACAGACAGGTCATAAAAGGCCTTTGCCATGGGGCAGAACTGCTTTGAAGAGCAAAGGCTGGAGAAGCCCAAGTGAACAGCTTTGCATGGATGATGCTCAAGTCAGTAGCTGTGCAGGGATGATGCCCGAGTGAGCAGTTTTGCACAGAGTAAGGCAGCTTTCCATGGTTCCTGGCTCCTCTGCCCTGCAGCGCTGCTGGCACGCTGACAAGAGGGCATGGTCTTAAGTTGTGCTGGGGGAGGTTTAGGTTGGATATTAGAAAGAATTTCTTTATGGAGAGGGTGATCAGGCATTGGAATGGGCGGCCCAGGGAGGTGGTGGATTCTCCGTCCCTGGAGACATTTAAGAAGAGACTGGATGTGGCACCCAGTGCCATGGGCTGGTAACCGCAGCGGTAGTGGATCAAGGGTTGGACTTGATGATCACCGAGGTCCCTTCCAACCCAGACAATTCGATGATTCTGTGATTCTGTCGGGGGGTGCTTTCAGGAATGGAAGAGAGGCACAGTGGCTTCCTGGTCTAAATCCTTATCAGCAGATATTCCCTGCATCGTTGTTCAAATGAATTTGTAACTAAAGGAAGGTACGCACATTTTTCAAGCGACCTTTTCAAGCGCCTGATTTCACATTAAAATAATCTGCTGCAAAGCTCAAGCTCTGTTTTAATTTCCTGGACAGTCAGGATCAAGCTGGCTCTTGCCTTTGCATAACGCTTTTTCCAAAGCAGGAGTTTTGATCTCCACTGGTGAAGGCAGACGCTTTGGGGAATGGCTCCATTCCCCTCATTTCCTACCATTTCCCGGCGCAGCTCTGGCCCCACTCCTCTGCCAGGGAACCTCCCCGCGGCCCCGCAGCTGCCGGGCCCGCTGCACGCGCGCGGAATCGCCCGACACGCTGTACATCAACCCACATCAAAGGGCCACGGGACAAAGCAACAGCAGTTCCCACCAACTTCCTTGCATTAAAAAGGTTTTATAAACGACCTTGATAAAACTCGGGTTTCCTGCTTTTTGATGTGCAAGTCGGGGTATCTGCAGAGCCTTACAGCCCACCTAGGAAAAGTGAGAATGGGTCCATCTTGAAGCATTTTGAAGTGCCTTATAGCTGTGATGCAGTGATTCTAAAATAAAATATTGGAGGTTTTTTTAAACTTTAAGTATCAATATTCACTCTGCTAAAAGAAACCACTCATGCACCTGAAAAGCTATCAGCACTGCTGAGATCTCCCCAAAGCATCACACTCCTGAACATGTTTGTGGCTTGGATCAGATGCTTTATCACATGCAGATCTTTGTACTGTGTTGTGGTCATCTGCCTGCATCCCAGGAACATGTCAAACAACACCCTTTGTGTGTCATTTCCTCTGTCTTCCCTTCAGAGGGCATCTTGCCATGAGAGCCAGCTGCACCCAATGGTGGAAGGAGCTGGAGGAATTGTCTGGTGACAGCAGTGCTGTCCACTGAAGTGAGACAGGTCCTGCACTAACAACTCCATTGTTTCCATGCTGGTGTGGCAGCTGGCTCCTGAATTTCTGTCTGTTCCAAAGGCTGAACACAGGCTGGATCCATGACCAATGCTGAGAGCCTTATCAGAACTGCCTGGCCAAGCACAAGGAGTGGATGCTCTATGGATGCTCGGAGATGGGATGCTGGATGACTGAAGCAGCTGCTTTTGATGAATCCCTTTGTGTGGAGATACTGCAAGACAGTGCACTTGTCCAGAAGGCTGTTAGTCAAACACAGCTGATCTGCACCTCCCAGCACATCCAACATCCCAGAGATGAGAAAGGCTGATGGTCACAGAACTGCAACTCTAACTTAGAGCAAGTCTGCTCATGGTGGCTCACCACCAATCCCCAGAAGTCAGCTCACACTGGAGGAAGATCCAGAGCTGAAACACTGCATGTTTTCTCCTTTCCGTGGTGCTGCACCTTCAGGTGTTGACCACATGTCCTCCCTCAAGTCCTGCCCCAAGGGATTCTTCAGCAAAAAGGGGTGATGAAGGACCCCAGGTGTGCTTTCCAAGGCAGGTGAGTTTTAGGAGGATCCTCCTTCCTTTACCATTGTCACTGTTTAACACTAGCCTGGTCCATTTGACAGGGATGCACATGTTTCTCCTTGTGATAGAGGCATCTGCCTTCAGAGGTCTGTTCCATCAGAGAGCATCTCAGCAGCCTCCTTGTGGCCTCTTGTGTTACTCTTACTGTGGCCTTTTGAGATTTGCTCCTTTCCACAGGGTACTCAGGGCAATGTCTTCATTAAAGAGGCAGCATGAAAAAATTCAAACACACTAGCCAAGCCATTAACGATGCCCAAGGTATCGGAACCACTCCCAAATCAGTGTGATTGCTTTTCCCCAAAGCTGAAATTGTTAGCTATATCTTGCATAAGTGATCACAGTTCACTGTTCTAGCTTATGCTATCAATCCTTAGTGATTGATTTGAAGAGCTCCAGAGCTCCAGCTACACCAGGACGCCTGCAGGAGACACTGTGCTCAGGGGTTGCAGGCTCAGCAAGCACTGCTGCTCTGAGCAAGGTGGAAAATCCATGCAAGGCACTTTTGTAGTCTACTGCATCTGTCCAAAATTCAACCATTAGGGCTGTACATGGAGGATGTGTTCAAAAAAGACCAAGGATGAAGGAAGAGGGAGGTCTGACCCAAACTAACCAGTTACTCATACATGAACAAATAACAGAGAAGTATGCCTCTTTGTTTGCAAAGGTACAGCCATAGCAAATGGGCAAAAGCTCCAGTCTGATTTTTGCTACTGACAACTGATTTCTGTATTTCCTTGCTGTTGCATTTCTGTAGTACACAACCCTGAACTCCTTGAGCCCAAAGACATGTCAAATGCCACCAACTCCCAACTTTTAATTACCAGTCACACTGAAATGCAGGTGTGAGCTGCACATTTGGTGCTGGCTACAACAGATGGTGATAGCCAGGCTGCAAAGAGGATGGGCATGGGAAATACAAATGATTTTTTCCTTAATGCCACTAGCAGTAAAAGTGGAAGGGGAAAAAAAGGCAGAAAAGCTTAAACACCTAATGTTCCCTGTGTGGGAAAATACCCTGACCTCCCCAGAACCTAAAATCTAGGGTGTGCTTCTCTGTCTTGCTCTTATATTGCAATGGGACTTTCAAGCCAACTTCTGTGATACAGCTGAGGCTTTTCCAACAAAGCAATGTGCAGAAGACAGAAAATACGACAGAAAAAAATACAATTGAAAACAATGTCAAGCAAAATGCCCAACGCAGCAGGAGCAGGCTGTAGTACTGGAGAGGAGGTCTGTGAAGAGAAGGCTTGGACAACAACTTCAGAAAGAAATTGAACTAATCAGTTACTTTCCAAAGAGCACAAAGCAAACAATTTGAATAAAGAATAAACCCAAATTCAGTTCTTAGCTATTTCAGTCCTTGTAACACAGATTGCCAAACACAGGCAGTTTTTACACAAATGAAGCATGCACTCCTTACATCGACCTGTGTCAAAAGGATCCAGGACAATAACAAAAATTAGGTGGATTAGGTGGATTGACTGTTTTGGAGGATGAGATGCCCAAATTCAAGGGGGGGGTTGAGGCTTTGCCTGTCTCTGTACCTCATTTCCCAGCAAAGCAGAAACACACGCTTCTGAGGCATCACAAATGGCTGTCAGGTCGTGGCCTCCTTCAAGGGCCAAGACAACGCGACCCCCGGCCAGGCCCATCAGCTGCTTCGTCAGGTACCCAAAGCCTGTAATGAGGGAAAGAGGAAATGCAGGAGAAGGGCAAAGGTTGCGGCTGGAATCAGGCTCCTGGCAAAGGATCAAAGAATTACAGAAAGGAATTACATCATATTAAAAAACCACAAGGGATCTGAAAGGACTCAACGCATAACACAAGCCAGGTTGGATTTTAATACTCTCACTGCAGAATTCCAGCCACGGTTCCCCACTGGACTGGCTCAGGCGTGTGCTCAGTGGGATGGATCTGTATCTGCCCCACCAGCACTTTGCTGGGATTTATCCCAGGTGAGAGGCACCCCCATCCCTCCCTGCAACCCCACAGCACCCTGAATTCAACATAGCAGCAAAAATGTCCTTCAGAAAGAAGGAAAGAGTGGGCAGAAGGTGTCTATATGCCCCGCTTTGGAAGATGCAAAGTTGGTGCAGTCATGGGGGAGGGAGGATGAGAAGAGGAAATCCATAAAATTTCTGCTGGTGCTTTCAGTTGCGATAGCAGCACCAAAGTGCCCCAGAGATATTTGACATTTAGTTCTTAACAGACGTTTCTTCCCCTATATAATATGCTATAAAAATTCCTGGGGCACCTGGGACTTTGATCATATGACACACAATACATTTCTACTCTTTAAACAAAACAGAACCAAGTTGCAAGGATATAAAAAATGTGTCCTCAAAGCAACCTTCCCCCTTAAAAAAAAAACCCAAAACAACAGCCCAGCAACCAACAAAAAAACCTCAAATCAAAAAAATACAAAAAAAGAAAATCCAGGGCATTTCTATCCTCTATCCATGCTCCCCGCTTTCTGTTTTGCAGGGACCCCCACAAGCATCTTCACAAATTGGCAAATTAACAGACAGAAAAAAGATTCATGGTTGAGCCCAGAACCAGTTTTTGCAAGAGTAGGAGAGCACAGGAAATTTGACAAGCAGACAAACAAGACCTTCTTGTTACAAAGTGTTTCTGGATAACTTAAATAACTTGTCTCTTGTAAATTTATTTCACTTTATTCTTATGTAAAGTTTATAGGTTCAGCTACCTTACAAGGTTCTTAAGTTCACTGTAGAGAAGAAGTTTCCTGGCTTAAATAAACTCTTAAAAAATAATAATCAAATCCTTTTGCAAGAAAAAAAACATCATCTCAATTGACTTGAATGAAACAGTGCCAGATAAACCCAGCATAACCAAGGGCGGTATGTGGGCACAGGGTGGGATTTCAGTGCATCTCCTGTGAAATGAAAAATGTCACAGATCCAAAACAAAAAGGAGGCTCTACTGGACCTGTATAATTGCTTAAAAGGTGGAGAACAAAAATATTCAGCTCAAGTTTTTAACAAAGTATCCTGGAAGAGGAAATGGACTTCTCCCACCCTTCAGAGCAAGGCTCACTGTTTACATTTAGCATTGCCTCTTTCTGCAATTTTACATTAAACCCAGCATAACTCTGATGCTGCAGCTGTCTTCTGCAGAGATGTGACTACAAATGACCTAGTAACTTCCTTACATAATTTATTCACACTCAAAAGTGAAATATGCAATGCTTCAAAAACTCTAAGGCTTCAGTCAGATGAAAATATGTAGGGTCCAATGAAAAAAACACATGAAAATTTGAAGAAAAAGGCTGAAAAGTGTGATTGAAATAAAAGATCTTTAGATAGACCCCAAAATGTAAAAACTGCAAACACTGTACTTTAGTCCCTATGACAGCAGCACTTTAACAGCCAGCTTTGGATCTCTGCTCTTATGACTCCAAAACTTACATTTTGCTGATAGATTATATCCTCCAAGAGGTGTGGGATGGCCTTCCACTGCATCGAAACCAGATGACACCAGCACAACATCTGGGGCAAATTCATTGGCAATGGGCATTACTACCGTTCTGTAACAAAAATTGAACAGACACATTACTTTGGCTCTTGAACAAAGGCAGGAACACTCAAACCATCTTGAACAAACCTGTTATAAAGCCTTGCATTATTATTCCACAGTAGCGAAGCCCATCTCCTCTTTTCTTAGAAGGTCAGAGCCTGTGCAGCAGAACACCTTGCATCACCACACAGTACAATTTTAAAGTCCATCTCCCATTATTTTTTTCAGTGAGGTCTATTAATTCTTCCATCAACAGCTTCACATTTTGACAAGGGAAATAAGTTGTTATATGGTGTGCTTCCCATTGCTGATCAGATCTTGCTTGACATACAGAGCACAAGGGGATAAAGACAAAATAAGAGGGCACCTGGCACATGATGCAAAACCACCTGGGAAACCTGTTTGATGGCAACCTCAGTTTGTGGCACTTGTCCACATGTTCTGCTTCAAAATACCTGATTTAGACTTTGCAGCATCTGCAAAGAAGTTTACTTTCTCCTTGCACTTCTCAATTGCTATAACAAAAGGCTGAATACGTTGCATGGAGCAAAAAGGTTTAATATGCAAGTACCCCCCACTTTCCCCAAATACATCTCTCTGAACTCTGTTTCCCCATCCTCTGATACTTAAAAAAAGGACCAAGTTGCTTAGTATTGATAAAGTACTGCCTGTTAATGTGGGTATTTAAATTTTTTAAAAAAAGGAAGTTGTTGAGGAGTCTGAAAGAGACGTGTTGACACAAGTCTGCTGCTGAGGAACCACACAGAAAGAGGCTTTTCCTCTCTGTTTTCTCTTTGATGAACTAAATTTCTGTTCAAAACTGAGGTTTGAGGTTGCAAACACCCCACTGCCCACATCAAGATCCCAACTAAGCAAAACTGGGAAGTTGAGCAGAGCAACGAATTGCTTCTTGGTCTAAGAGCTCCAGCACAAACACAGCAGAGCTGATGTTACAGAAAGGAAAAGAAGTCAAAGCAACGGAGCTTCTAAATAAGCACAAAGCAGACAACCACAATCTTTTCTGATGAAGAAAGCCCACTGCAAGCATTCTTGGATTAACACCTTTTCATGCCTTCAGTTCATGCTGGGAACTCATGTGGACTTCAAATTAATTTTGAAATTTTTGGTCAGGAACAGATAACTGCAGGACGTGGTGTAAAACAGAGGAGATGCAGAGCGTTGTAAACCTTCATCTCAAGTAGTATTAGTAGGAAGTAGTATTTTCCAATTTATGTTCTTTATTTCCATCATAAACATACACCCTGAATCTGGGATGCACCTTGGGGTAACCTGACCACTGCTGTCCCCTGCTGGTACTGAAGATGAGTTATTTCCCTGATCCTCATGCTAGGAACAGCCCCTAGCAAAGTTAACTTTCTAACATGTGAACTGAAGTTATTCACATAGCAAAGCACAAACCTGTAAATATCTTTGTGCACATGAGAACTTCCCTTTTATTAAGTACATTTGTTATGTGATGTGCTGAAAAACAGAGCTCAGGAAGCTCTGTTTGGTGCTGAGATTGCTCAAGTGCTATCAAGACACCCAGGAACATTTACATATTTTGCTACAGTGACATTGAACAGCCACAAGACACCTTCTAGCATCAGTGACCTGTATTAGCCCCAAAACTGATCTGAGCTCATGCCATGTCACTCCACACGGAGTTTATTTTATTTTGTTTTATTTATTTTAAATATTAACATCTACCACAGGATGAGATACTTCCAGTGTTGGTCAAAGCCATCAAGCAGTTTCCAACGCCACCGCTGAGCAGGCAGGCAGGGACACCCAGCCCACTGCAGGTCTGGTCAAAGCACTCACACACTAAGCTGTCAAAAAAACCCCCACCTTTTACATTTAATTTTTAGCCAATTAATTGCCACAGTAACCTAATAGCCTCCTGCAATCTTCCTGCCTTCCAGACTACACACAGAGACATGGAAATCTATACAGGAACAATCTTATTTTCTTCTCATTTTTACAAAATCCAAAAGAGGAATTTGAATTTTTTTTCCTCCAATGGCATGATTGCTGTGTATGTTTTGTCCTCAGGTATTACACAAGAAAGACAGTTTCTGCTGATGACTTCACAGTTGACAACAATCTGTTCGGTGAAACCCACAGAGGTTTTAAGGAAAAACCACCTCCTTCACAAAGGACAAAAGAAGCAGTTTCGAAGCAAGTGCACATGGCAGAAGGTTTTTTTCCCCCTCTCCTGAGCTTTGATGTCCTGCTGAGCTCTTTAATTTTTAACTGAAAGAAAACTGCTAAAATCATCAGATTTTTTTTTTTTCTTTTTGGCTTCCCCCCAGAGTTATGATCCCACAGGAGCTGCTAGTACCTCAACTGATGTGCAGGACCACCCATAGCTGGTGGCAGAGCAGACCCAAACCTGCACCCCCAAGCTGTGGCTGTGGTCTGTCAGCACCCAGCAACCCACGCAACCCTGAATTGGTATGGATTTTGTGGCTGAAAACTGACAGCATGTCTGCTGATGCCCCAGCACTGATGTACCCAAGGAAGGGAGACAGCCAGGATGGTGCTGGTGATGCTTGGTCAAAGGTCTCTGGGTGGTGACAGTGGTTCAAAGGTACCCCCTTGTGGCACAGCCACCACGTGGGCAGCACCGAAGCACCGAGAGGCAACCATCAACCAAGCCTGTGTAAATTTTAGGAGAGAAAAAGCAGCAGTTCCTGGGTAAAAGTTAATCAATTGGTATTTGCCAAGAGTTAGAAGCTGTTTTGAGGTTGTCCAGTCTTCTGTGGTGCAGGATGAGGTGGCCTGACAGCTGCAACTGGTTACCCCAGCAAGTATCTTTATTTCTGAGCAATTCCTAGTGCACAGAAAATTTTCATAAGGTCTCCCAGAGATACAAGAAACGTGTCATCCAAGAGGTGCTGGGAGGACAGACAGATAGTCTGTGTCCATGGGATGGGTGCCATGAGCCTGTCCTGGGAGCCATGTGTCTTTGGGGCAGCTGGAGGAGAACTGCAACATGAGAGTGTCTGAATAAATAACCTCATGATGCTTCTGGCACCTTGATCATCACAAATCCATCCAAACCCAAGAGCACTCTCAAATCTGGGCTTGAACCCTTTTCTCCTGCTTCCAGCATGACACGAGTACTCCAAATCTGCGGTCCCTGACCTATGTTGATGCTCACCATGTACATAGCCAGCTACATGGCCATAAAAATACTGATCCAGGAGGATCCTCCTTGGCTCTCAACACTCCCTTATTTTTCCTTTTTAATTGTTAAAAAAAAAAAAAAAAAAAAAAATGGGCAGGCAGCATTTCAGGCACACCTAACCCACTCTTTTTGTTTTTAATTTTTCGTGTCCCCAGATGAGTCCTTTGCTCTGAGCCATCATGGCAAAGCTAAGTCCCCATGAGAAAGCAACAATTAAACTGCAAACAGTCCTATGGCTTTTCCTGGTGATGATACTACAAAAAAAGCCAGAAATTCAAAATACTATCAAATATGAGTAGTTTTGGCTGGAATTGCATCTTTTCACTAATGTCTGCAGAGTTATTCACTGAGGAATGAAAGGGTTTGTAACACTGAATATTCATTAAAGCCATGTAGTATTTTTTAAAATAGAAGGCTTATCTTTAAATTTCCTTAAAAAAATGTAAATCCTTTCACTTGACTCTGATACAGCCAACCTGAACAGTTATCCATTAAATGATACTGATGGGTGCAAATAGTAAAAACTACTGTTTGAGTTCTCATAATCTGGGGGAAACAGAAAAAAACCCCAACAATTTTATATATATTTTCCAGAAGAATGAACAATATTTAGTCTACTACTAGCAAATTCACCAATTAAACGCCTCATAAATGACAAGAAGTTTAAACAATCCCACAGAGGATTTTTTTTTTTTAATGCTCAATTGCAGCAACCACATCGGTGAAACTTAGAAGGCTGAGCACTTTTTTTCAGAGTCCTTTTCCTGTTGTTGGCCATATGTATATCTGTCTATGTATATCTACATTTATATCCATCCATATCTATATATATGAAAATGTTATCTGCTGCTCCTAGGGTTAATCAGCCCCCTGAAGACTCTGGTCTTTGTTTCTCTGAGCAGCCATCTCCATGGTTATTTACTATGTCAAAAGGGATTAGAAGCTTGGGGACAAAATGAGCATTGGGAGAGCATGAAATCTAAAATACAGAAACAACAGTTCCAGGCAAAAAATCAACTCCCACCCCCCACACCTCTTTCACTCTTGAAAAGGTTTATGGATCGAAGCAAAATCAAAATTCCCCCTCTAAACAGGCTCCTGACCTCATTTAATGCTTTCTGAGAAAGGCAGGAGGAGGGGAGACCTTTCAAATGCAATCCTGGCTCTTGCTTCTGGTTGAGGTGTTTCAAGTAAAAATAAAACTAACACGGAATCAAGCTTTATATGGAATTATAATTGTAGAGGAGACCTTAGAGCAGGGGAAAAAAATGTATGAGACAACATGACTGCTAGAATCATCAGGAAAACTTTCTCTAGGGTAAATTCAGAGGAAAATTGGGATAATACACTCCACTTTCACTAAGTAACTGCTCTCATGTAATAGGGAACTAGTCGCAGTCTTTGCTTTTTATTCCGGAGGTCTCTTAGCCAGGTTTGCAGACTCTGCTTTTGAAAATGGGGATTTACAGGAGCAAACATGATTTGTGCTTGTGTAACAAGTTAGGGAAAAACAGACACCCCTCAAAAAAAAAAAACCAACCCAAAACACAATACAAAACCAAAAAACCCGAATTTTACAACTGTTTGTTTCTATAACTACAAAATAGCAGCAGTGAATACCAATAGCATTTTGATGAGTTAAGGACTTTGAAAATTATATGGCCTGCATTTTTCACATTAGAGTTTAATACATTTCTGCCTGATCTGTGAAATTGGTATTGCCCACATAGTTTGGGGGTGAGTTCAGCCCTGGGACCTTTGCCCAGTGAGCAGTCAGCTAAATTATAAAGTCCCGCTGGCTCGGGCAGGCAGAGCTGCTGCTATGATGGACTGAAGGAGCTCCAAGCTCCCAGCAACCCCCAAAATCCCTTCTGCACAACTTACTAGTGACTGCTCCCCCTTCCCTGCCCCACAAAAAATAATAATACAACAGTCATGGTATCACCCCAGCCTTGAGATGGGGCAGCTGGTGATTTCAGCTCTCTGTTCCGAAGACAGCAAACGACAAAGTGAACGGCGAGGCCGCTCCCTGCTCTGCATTTGTAACTCATGATCTGGCTTGTGAAAGGGCTGAGTGGCATCAACAAACACACAGGGGTCAGGGCACTCTGACCCAGAGCTGCAGTGCAAGAGGAGGAGCCAATACAGAGATGATATGCAGGAGAAATACCATCAGTGTAAGTTATCCTCCTCTCCTTAAAAAAAGTAAAACCAACAGGTTTGCAGTGCAGGGATAACTCATCGGGGTTCACTTATTCACTCACCAGAAGACTAATTTATGAGGACAATTATCTTAGTTATTATTTCATTAGAGGACATGCTTTTATCAAAACTATACACCAGCTCACCCTGAAACAGAACCTTCAAGAAAGATGAAAAGTATGTTGTTTATTTTTCTCCTGGTTGTTTTAGGCAGCGAAATGGCTTTCTTCACTAAAAGCAGACAAGCATGCAAAGAGTTAAGGCTTAAAAAAAAAAAAAACAAGAAAAAGAAAAGAAAAAAAAAAGAAGTATATCAGTATCTTTGCCTAGCTCAAAGGATTTCCACTGATTCCTCTACAGACTTCAAAGCCTCACAGTTTGGCATTTGGACTGGTTTGAATTAAAGCTCAGTTCTCCACTGTGAGTTTCCAAGTTCATGGTGAAAATGCCTGCTGCTTCTGGAGTTCATTATGGCCAATTTTCTTATCTTTTATTCATCTTAGGTTTGAACCCCAGCAAATGCAACGTGGCATTCGATGGGGTGGAATAACAAGGTGCTGCCTTGAAGGCATGCATTGTCTCAAGGGGCTAACACAAGAAAAGAAGAAAAAAAAAAGAAAAGAAGAAAAAAAAAGGGATATATGACCCATTCCCTTCACTTTCTAACTCTCAAGGGACTATAAATTGCAAACTTCAAAGAGTTATTTTACATTAAAATCAACAGAAAGATTCAAGGGGCAAAAAAAATGTTTTTCAAAGAAGCTGGTTAAGATTTAAAAAGGTCACTTGATAATGTATTATCATGACCAAACTTGGCATAAGATTAAAAAAACCTTCCAATTTAACTTACTGTCTGAAGGTGCAGACCTGGGGCAGACCACGGGAGGTGCTACTTAGCAGGACACATCCCAGAATCCCAAAACCCTAAAGAGCTGTGACTAGCTCCAAATATCTTCAAATAGCTGCAGTCCCTGGGCAAAAAGAAACCAGCTCCTATTAAGGAGTGGCTAGCAAAGGGCTCACTCTGCAGACTTGATTAATTTTCCAGGAGCCTTATAACTCAATTAATATTTAATAGCAAGTATGTCTTGAGCTACAGGTTCTCTTCATAATGAGATCAGTCTTGTTGACTGCTGGGATAAACAGACTTCCATTCTGGAGGAAAGTGCTTCTTTCCTTGCAAGAGGAGTAATACATGGAGACAAATGACAGTTATTTGACAAGATGCTATTTTAAATTGTATACATTCTTTGAAGGCTTTTTAATGGCAGGCTCTAGAGTAAAAGCTCTTCTTTTTTAGTGTAACGGAGTATAAATACACACACATGGGGAAGAACAGAAAATAACACTCGAGGATTTAACGCTATTCATTGAAGGCAATATCCCATCTGCCTGCCACCAGAAATTTGTATCCCATATTTTGGCAAGCGTGTCTCCCTGAATTTATGTGAGGTGGTCGCCAGAAGCTCACTAAATCTGGTTTAAGGACAGAAAACCACTTCAACGCATAGTTTTAAAAAAGATGCCAGCTGGAGAGGGTGAACCCACAGCACAGGGGGAGGCAGGGGATGGAACAGGGCAGTCCCTAAAAAAAAATAAAGCCTATATATCTAGAAGTCAGAAAATTATGTTAGTTCTCCCATGAAAAGTATCAAAAAGGAAAGTGTGGTCTAGCTCTGGTTCCTGCTCATTACTGCATTACCTACATGTTTTCCTGTACCCCAAGATCAGCCTTTTGTTTCACCTCGTTCTTCTGTTATTTCTATAGATAATTTCTATTCCTTCTTTTTCCTGAGCTTTTTGGCAGCTCTAGGAGGTAAATGCATCACTCCAGCCTTGCAGCAAGTCCCCAGAACAGCCATGATGTACAATTGCCCTCTTGGGGTATTCTGCCCTTAGCTGCTCAGAGCAGCAAGGTGATGTTCAGCCCATGCTCCTGCAGTGCTCACACAGTGACACTGCTCAGAGGGACCACAACCTGGGTGTGCATCACCAGAGATCAGCTTACGTGTGTTTTGCTTCACACATCCCTTCTATGATGGTGATATGAGGATGAAAGCAAGGATCAGATCAAATGATTCACTGCAGGTCCCTTCCCTGTGATCCTCAGGTACCCCATGCTTCTGTGAGCAGAACAATAAAACCAGCAGGGCATCAACAAGTGGCTGCATCCCCTGCTCTATTTGGAGACTCAAACAATGCTAATTTTTTGGAGCATGCTTGAATGTGCTTGTACTACCCCTCACAGCAGTTTATATCTGACTTCACTATCACTGCTAATCGAGGAGGATATCCCATACCAACACACTAATTTGACTCCACAGCTTTGCTTACCTTCATTCCTCCTGACAGTGAGTGATAAGTAATACTGCTTTAAGAGATGGTTACATTTTTATTCACAGCACACAACATGCTGCTTCCGTGAAGAAACCAGAACCCAGCAAGGAAAGCACAAACCCTATGGTTCAGTTGTTTCAATTTTCAGTTGGTTGCAGCAGTCACAGTCAATATTTTGGGTGAATAAAGACAATAATAAAATCTAAAGCTTATCAGATACAGCTTTGGAGCAGCTGCACACTCAAGTCTGAACTCACAATGAGTTGTTAGAAAGCTTTTCTGGGCTCTCCTTCCCATCCAGGTGGGCTTACTCATAGAAATACTCAGCTCAAAGAAGTAAAAAGATTTTCAGCCAAAACCAGAAGAGCTTATTCATATGAGTAGTCATGTTAAATCAATGCATCATTCAGTGCTGAGCAGTGAGTATGTCAATCCCCTGATGACACAGACTCATTTCTTATAGTTGGCAATATGCTATTTACTCAGTTCAGCTTTATTTTTATTATGGTACTCCAAAAGTAACTGCAGCTGGTTGTAAATATTGTCTTTCTAAACTTAAGAAGAGAGAAACTCATGATTAAGAAGGGCTGCACGAGGAAAGAGAAACCCAGTTCAGGTGAAAAATTTGCTTGTAAAAGGAAAGCTTCAATATTACCTGAAAGCAGTCAAGTATTCCGTGTCTCCCATGGGTGGATCAAGGCCGCCAGTAAAGGCCATGTTGACATTGAAACCAACTCCAGCTCCTGTGCCAACCTATAAAAGGGAGATGGTACTTTTAATCACAGACACAGAAACGGTGTCTGGCAACACATCACTGTTGTGTTAACACTCTTCCAGTTGCCTATGGATTTTGAATCAATAGCTTGGTGGCAGTGAAGGTAATTTTTCACTTTAAAGTAACCTAATACCCAGAAAGTGAAAATAAAGCTCCTCCATGTTCTGATCTTCACAGGGGCTGTATTTGACTGCTGCTCACCCAGGAAACACCTCTTCACCAACTGGATCCTCTTTTTCTTGCAGGAGAGTGTGTTACATGCAATAACTATAATTTTGTTTTAATTTTTATTCAGGTGTGTGTTTTATATTTCAACACAGTTGCAACTGGGGGAACAAACTCTGTTTTAATCAGAGCGAGCTCCCCCTCTGCTGGGGAAAACTGTGATCCACAGAGAAGAGATTTTCCCTGCTTGAGGGACACATGGGCAGATAACCTAAGTCCCCATCCTGGCAGGTACTGCCAACATGCCCACCTGCACCAACTGCAAACAACCAAGAAAGGGAAAGACTGAAAAATAAACCAGGGCTTTCTACCAGCTCACTTGCCAAGAAGCAGGGACATGTTTTCTCCACCTGGATTGAAACCCAACTCACCCAGGCTGACACCCAGCTGCCTGTGTTCAGTCCCTTCATCAAGAGGGGACGTTGTAGTTGCCTTGTAGCAAGGAGCCTGGCAGTATCTGCTGCCACCAGTCAGGCAGCTCTGCAAAGGGCTCTGAGCTCCTACACACACAGCTTGGTTTTGTGAGGTTTTTTTGTTAGTTGGTTTTGGTTTTTGGTGTGGTTTGTTTTTTTTTTTAAGGTTGCTACATATTAAAAAAAAAAATAATGTGCTAAACAAAACATGGAAAATTCAGGCTAGATAAAGCTGCAGGGCTTTTAATGCATATTCCTTATAACGGTGCAAATATTGCTGGTAGAAAAACACAGGGGTCCGTCCATCCATCCATCCATCCATCCACCCACAGTGGGTTGTTCAGCCACCTGTGGCTTTAGTTAAATTTATTTTGTATTCTTTTTTTTTATTCAGTCTGGAATGACACATCTAAATATCACTGTGAACAGTAAATAAGGAGCAAATAGTACAATCTCGTGACTATGTATTTTGTAAAACAGATTACTAGATTACTAAAAGGTCAGTAAAAATGCAGGTCTGAGACCTCTGCACATCCTGAAGCAGAAATTAAGCCGGATGCAAAGTGCTGCTTTTTTTTCACTACAACAGTAGTGCACAAACAGGGTGATGAAGCTGTATCATGTTATGTTTATATTTCTTAGAAACTGAAAAGGCAACCTTGAATATGATATATGGGAAAATGTAAAATTAACAGGATAAGAATTCCAGGAGTTTTCAGACATATTCTGGAGCTCCTCAGGTTACACAGAACTAAGTATTTCCTCTACTTTCCCTTTGATAAATCACTTTGCAAGGACAGTATTTCCTGACACCCTAGAGGGGAAGGAAGAATGTCAGAGATGTAGAGTTCAGGGAGAAAGGTCTCCCACCTGCACCTGCCCAGCCCTTCTGCTGCAGGCTCTGAGGACACCACCAGGATCTGATGGATCTGGCCCAGCAGCATCAGTGGTGGTGCTCAGCTGCCACTGCCAGGGCTGCACAGTGGGAACGTGGTGGTCACAGTGAGCGATGCCTCAGCACAGCCAGGAGAAGGGGAGGTGGATTGGTTCCAAGGCTGTGCCAGGAAACCTGAGTGCCAGTGGCACAGCCAAGGACAACCTGTTCCTCCTGCATCTAACAGCTTAAGCCTAGAACAGGGAAAACCTGAAAAATAGAGCAAGTGCTGGGACAACTGGCAAAGGGCTCCTCTGGAACCGTTTCTCCCATAAGGGCTGGAGAGCCTAATTGCATTGACTCATTTTCTGCTTGTTGGCCAAAGCTTTCCTGCCAGCTTGCAGGGCAGGACACAATGCCCAGGGCTGTTAGGACTTGGACAAGAAGGCACCAGACAAATACACAGACTTGGGTGGTGTGTTCCCAAAGGGGCACTAAGAAGCACCACCGTGGGAGCGGTGTCAGGAGCTTCTCTCCAAGCCCTGCCTGGCAGAAGCTCCCTGAGATTTTGGGGGCACTTTAATACCAGCTCTGAGCAGGTCCTATCAGACACAGGTGGATGCTATGCAAATCCATGCTCTTACCTCATCAGGAGCACCACTGCCTGGAAAGAAGTTCCCATCATCGTAGCGATGTAGTGAAATATAAAGAACATTTGGGTCGTTGTAGAAAGCTTGTTGAGTACCATTCCCATGATGAACATCCTTTGGGGACAGAGATTGCATTATATGAGGGAAGTTAGATGCACATTCAGTCCATGAACTTGGGATTTGGAAGGGTTTTCTTTGGTGCTGAGCTTCATTTTCTGTGCCTCTCTGATCTAGCTGGAGAAATTTATCCCAAGCAAGAGGAACTTGCTCTACACAGATGGCTTTGGGTTACATTCCTTGTTTAACACACAAGATAAATGGGGGGAAACACAATCTCAAGCTTGTATCAAAACCAAGGAAAGGATCAATTTACTTGGATGGGCAGAACTGGATTCATAAGTTTGCAGGATGCACTGAAATGTGGATTGGAGCTGGGGAATTGGAGCTACCCCAAATTTGCAGCTTTAACCAGTCTGCAGGGTGACAACTGATAGAAGTGCCCAGCAAAGTTGTATTGAACCCAATAAGGTTGAACAACCCCACCCCACTACCCAGATGCCCTACTGCATTGCCACTTGGTGCAGAAAAGCAGGACAGGTATTCAAAATGCCCCTTTCCGACAAGAAAAACAGGAAAAGGATGTCCATGCAGTAGACCAACAAAGCCAAATTAATCCATTTTAAGCTGTGGGTCTAGCCCATGGGAGATTTGAGGAACCTAATCAAAACTCTTGGCCAATTCCTAGCAACTCAAATGCCTTCCCAGCCACACAAATACTTGTTTAAATCCACAGAAATCAATCAGGCACATTTTTACATCTATACATCAACACAGCCAAATGCCAAACAAGCTCTTTCTCAAATCTGCTATGCTGTCTGTAGAGAATTCTGGTGTCTTGTTCCAATTTAGAGATTGCTTTTGACTGCTGGCCCACCCGCACAGAGGCTGGGCTGGCCCACAGGCAGGACACTGAGACCATCCAGGCTGACAGTCAAGCCAGGCCAGACAGCCTGTCCCTTGTAATAAGTGGTCCTCACATCTTGAAAAGTAAGCTAGGATGGGTTGTAACAGCTAAGGTAAAATACCTTCAGAAAAAAAATAATCAAAACGTGGCATGGTTTGCAGTTACCCATCCTTGAGACTGTGCTGGGCTTGTTTTAGAAAGCAACTACTTCTTAATTATAATTTTATTCTGAAAACTATGGAGCCCTTAAGAAATATTTATATTAAACCCCTTTACAAATAACAA
Organism: Florisuga fusca; assembly: GCA_038090715.1. NCBI lineage: Eukaryota > Metazoa > Chordata > Aves > Apodiformes > Trochilidae > Florisuga > Florisuga fusca. The sequence continues at coordinate 1,911,017 of JAAWXA010000048.1, forward strand.
ATCACACTTTCACAAAATGCAGAACACAGGTGACTTTTTTTTCCACTGACTCACAAAACCATGGTTGCCCTTGCAAGAAAAACAAAACAGAACAAAACACCCAGAAGGGTGAGAAGCAGCATTTACTTACCCAGTCCACTATAAGGATTTTGCTAACATTCAGTCTTTGCTGGAGCAACTTGGCTGCAATTGCCACGGAGTTAAAATAGCAGAAACCCCTGGAGGTGGTGAGATGGGGGAGAAAAGAGGTAAAGGAGAGGTGTAAATTATAGGTTCCCTCAGTTCCAATGCATCTATCATATGTACAAAGAAGAAATGTCTTCTGCTTTTGCTCTTCTCTCCTCCCTGGAAGATGCCCATGTGTTAAATTATAGACCCAAAATGGTCACACAGCAGCAGGTGTCTTACAATCCCTCTGGAAACTGGGAACATCTCACACTTGCCCAAACCTGTTGCAATGGGATACTGCCTGGTGCCAGCTGTCCACGGGACTTCTAGCACTGTGCACCAGGGAAGAGAGGACAGGAGAGGATGAGGAGAGGACATGGGTGAGGGGGAAAAGAAGGGAAAGGACCCAGGGCTGGAGGACTGAGTGAGGCCCCAAAACACTGAGTTGAGGGGAGTTCAGCAGCAAGAACCCATTTTAAAAAATGGACTAAACCCTTTCTAAAAAGGACTATTTGCAAAACTATGGAATTCTTAAGTCAAGGTGTACATTTTATTCCTGTCTGACATATGAACTTGTGGTTTACACTGGTCAGACCACTGGGTAATTTCTGGTTGAAATAAATCTTCATTTTGAGGGACATGATTTCGTGGTGGACCTGGCAGTACTATGCTAACTGTTGGACCTGATGATCTTAAAGGTCTTCTCCAGCTAGAACAATTCTATGATTTTATCGCCCACCACAGAGTGCTGAAAGCACCCAAGACATGAAACCTCATTACCTGTAAAGCCAGATGCAAAAAGCCAACATAATTTATGCAAGAGACCCTAATTTTAAAGCAGTCTGATGGCAAAGCCCTGATATATAAAAGACATGGAAGATACCTGGTCTGTAAAACCTGTCCTGCTCTGACACTCTCCTAATTCAGCACTGTGACCCCAGGACATGGTTATGTTTGCTCTTACTGCTACAGTTGTGTATCCTTGCCTTCCTCACATTGGATGAGCACCAACACTTAAGGAAAAAGACTTCAGAAAGGTAAAGTGCTTTTTCAAAGAATGACTGTAATACTGATTCTTGTAAAAAACACTCACTTGAAACCACTGAGAAGGATTTTGCCATCTTTGAAGGAATTACTGGGAGCTTTGACTAGAATGCTGTCTCGCATATCAATAAGCAAGAAATTCTGCAATAAAACCCTAACTAACTACCTTTCTAACTTTCATCTGCTGATCACACAACAGATGAACACTGAAGCAAGTTGCTAAAGCACATTTGCATACTTACATGGGTGTGCTCTCTTCTGCGTGGTGACCTGGAGGCCGAACAACAGCAAATCCATTCTACACACAAAAAATAAGAAAAGGAAGAAGTGAGACAGAAAGGAAGATTTATGGCACAAAGATAGATGCAGAAGTTGCAGCCAGAATTGTTAATGCTGCATTGGAACTATATACTTTTCTCAATGGTTTTCTCAGAAATCCAAAGCAGTGGATGATGCTCTCCATTCTAGAGATGGGAGAAAAAGCCCACATGGATTTTATGGAACCTGGTTGGTACGGTGTTTCCTTCCATTCAGGGAAAAAATAATTCTGCATGGGGGCAAGAAAAAGACCCCTAGATAACACTGGAATAGTGATTTCACTCACTGCTCTGGTTTCTTCCTGCCTTTTAATTGGTGCGTAAGAACATTCACCAGGAGCCTGTTGTTCACTTGCTGATATCCTCAAAGATTTTTATGACTAAGACCAGATGGTGCCATTAAAACGAAGCTAAGTGGACCTCCTGCATAACACAGCCCCAAGCTGAGCCCTGTACAGAGCCTGTATCAAAGCCAACTTTTATTTTCATACCAACCTTCAGTTCTCCTGTGGCTACTTTGAACACGAGCTCAATGACACAGCCCACGGCCAGGCGAGCGGCACCGGACGAGTGAACTTCATTCCAAATTGTGTCACTGTCGACCTAGTGGAGACACAGAGGAACCACATTTAGAAGCAACAAGGACCACTAGGAAACAGAGACACACGTTTTATGAAGAAGTGATTCATATGCATTAAATGCAGATTTATGCATTACGTTTAAATGCATTAATTTTAAATGCATTCCAGTGCAGAACCGGTCTTGGCAGCATCAGTGCTGGGACCCCACCAATGGCTGTAACTGAGTGAACATCCAACCAAATGACCCTCAAGAGATGACCATCTTCAACCCTCTGATGAAGGGTCAGTGTTGTAACAGAGGAGTAAATTCAGCATCTTGAGGACTGTAACTTTGTAGGTCTCTCCTACCAATACTCTCACAAACCCAATGGTACCAGTATTTCCCTTTGATGGCTGGTGAAAACTGACCCCAGGGGAAACAAAAAAGTTTATGAAATCCTTCAATGGTTCTATAAAATAATGATCAAAAAACAAACAAGCAAACCCCAACAAAACAATTAGAAAAGAAGTTTAGTAATGGACATTTAATAGATGTCTGCCCAGGACTGCCAGGGCAGGGTCAGGCTGACAGCAGTTTCCCTCCAGAACTGTAAGACCAATCCCGTCTCATCAAAGAGATCTTCAACATCTAGCTGGTGACCACAGCCATTTATTTCAGTGCTAAATATTTGACAGGACCACTATCCCCTACATTTTTCCCCTGAAAATGTGAAAATAGGACAAAGGCAAGGCAGGGCATTCTGCAGACACTCCATGCCATTATTGCAGAAGATCACCTCCCAGTTTAAACAAAAAGTGAGAAGTACCAGCTTCCACCACACTCATCCCAATAACTATAGGAAGATTAGTTTGCAGGGACGTGATGAAATGCCTGTTTTGTTATTTTTTTTTACTGCCATTCAGCCACAACTCGGAGGAGAGCAGAGGGGGAAGGAAGGTTCCCAGGGGGATGATTCCAGGCTGAAGCTCTGGATCTCCTCTGCTGCACCCCCAGCTGCCTCGCTTGGGGTGATGAAAGCCAAGCTTGTTTGCTTCTCTTGCCAGTCCCCAGGCTTTGCAAAACCCAGACTGCTGGGACCATCCCATGTCAGGCCAGCTCGGCAACATCACAGGATAAATATAACATTTCTCAATGTGAAGTATCACCAGCTATTTTTCACATATTACTCTGTGTTGAGTGTATTTATGGAAACAATGGCAAAGGAGGAGTAAAGAAAAAGATTGTTTTGTCTGGCATCCAGTCTGCTCACTGAGCTGCAGGGAGATGCAAGTGGCCTCACAGGAGAAGGATCCAGCTCCTTCGTGGCTGTGCTAAAGCCAATGGAAATGGTCCCAAGTCTGTTATCAGGGATGGCTTCTGGCAACATCTGCCCTGTGGATGCTTTTAAAGTCACAGTAAACCAAATAAGCATTTGAAGAATACCAAAAAGCCATCTTTGTGCAGTTATTCTGTTAATAAATGCACTATCTCAGACTCAGAAAGCCCCCACATCACTGCAAAAGCCCTGCAGGGACTATTTGTGGTATGTGGGCTTCCTTGGGCCCCCATAATTTTGGGCGGCAACATGGGAACAGAAGTTTAACAGGGTCTGAGTTACATACAACTCCTCCAGGAGTCCTGGATCAGTACTGCACACATGCAGGAGATGGGACTGATCTAACCACAACTCTCCAAAAGCCTCTGGAAGAAGACCAAGCTGCTTCTCCTACCCCACGACCACTGCTAGTGCTCTGCGAGGGTCTCTCTTCGGGATCCTCCTCAGCTGTCCTATAACAACTTTAATGGGATGGTTGAAACTGCTTTGCAATCAGGGTAATAATGCTACATTCCCTTTGGGGATTCAGCAGGCTCCATACTGGGATCTTCTCCCCCCTCCTCCCCATCTGTGGGCAAGAAACACCCATAGTTCATACAACAGAGAATATCTACTTGCCTTTTGCTAAGAGCTGACCACCCCAATGCCTTCGGTCTGACTGCTCAAGTGAGATACAGCTGCAACATGCAATGTGGACTGAGCTCATCTAACCTGTCTTTAAGCACACCTGACCCATCTCTATGTATATATAAATTCATGTTAGCACGTATCTAACCAGTCTCTAAGTATATCTAACCCATCTCTGAGCATATCTAAACCATCTTCAAGCACACCTACCCATCCTTCTTGGTCTTGAAAAAAGATGCTGCAGGACACCAGTAGCCACTGTGAAGCACCACAGTGGAATGGAGATACAAAAAGCCAAAATTCACCTGCATGGCTTTACCTAAGGGATCGACAGACCCTTGCATCTCCTCAGGTATTTTTTCATGTCAGCCTTCCCCACAAGGCAGGCCAAAGTCAATAGTGCCTTAGCCAGACTCTGCCACGTTCAGCCCCTTTGATGCCTGCAGAAACTGGGCTCATGTTGGCAGCATTTCAGAAAAAACGAGGAGGGCAAGACAGAGTGGTTTTGAAGAGTTACTATTTCTGCAGAAAGAAATTAAGTACTTAAGAATAAAGTATTCCACTCGTCATTTAAAAGCCAGTTTCTAGTAATCTGCCATTCCCTCACGTTCAGCTCTCCAGCAGGAGGAGAACCAGATCCAAGAGATGTCCATTGCTACCTTCAAGCTCTCCACTGCTTCATCTGGCATACAAACATCTCTAAGATAAGGATTTACCCAGCTACCTTCCCCAGAAAGGATGTCTGGAGACCACTGGGCCCTGCTCCAAGGCAGCACTTCATCAGATGTGTGACTGTAAGTGTTTGAACAGTCCCACTGAAGCCATCAGAGCTCTGCAGCAGGGGGGTGTAGACTCTGCCATGGTGGAAAATGTTACTAATGTGGCCTTGAGTTCAACTGCTCTGCAGCTCCAAAGCTGCTGCTGTTGGGTGAACCGGCTGCTGTTGACCTCTCCATCATTCCTGAATTCCAAAGTTCATTACAGGGAAGACGCTATTTGGCTTTCCCTGCCTATGAGCTCTTTGATGTAGTTGCCATCACAGGAGTTGTTGCTGGGACAGCACATCAAGCCTTACCATCTGGAAGGACTTTGGGGAGAGAGGAAGCATATTTCTTGCCTTTTGTTGATCCAACAGCATATATTTATCTTTTTTTTTTTTTTTTTTTTTCCTCCCAGGCTGAAGGATACAACTGCATCAGAGATACTGAGTCTTACACATCTGCTGCTGTTGGATGAGCAGCAGTTGTCCTGGTCAGCATTCTCATCTTCCTGAGAATAATATTAATGCCTTGCTCATTTCAATAAGGAAGCTGCTGTCTCTGCTAGGTGAGCCTGGAGGAGAGGGCTCCTTTAGCTGTGGGGACCTGCTGCAGGCTCTTAACCTTCACAGCACATACTGTTATTAGAAAATGATGAGGGAATGAAAAAGATGAAGGGTCAACAGTTACAGGTGAAACCTGTTTTTCCTTCTTTATAATGCTAAGTCTTTATTAATACATACGATGATGTTCCTATTCCTGCTGTGTATACTCTGCTCTGTACTAATGTGCAGCTGTTTAAAAACAAAATGAGGAAGGTCCTAGAAAAAGTTTCATTATTCTGATCTTTCCTTTAACTGAAGAGCTACACAGACAAGAAATTAAATGCAGGGGTGGGTAGAGACAGGTTGTAAAGAGGGGGGAAGTGAAGGAGTTCTGCTCTTCCCTCATCACCTCATTTCGGCAACAGCAGTACACACATCTTTACCAAACCAGTCTCTTACTGCTCTAAAGCACTGAATAAATACCCGTGCTCACCATTTTGTTATTTTAAGACTTATTAATTAGTCTCTTCTCATTCACATTCCATTTAAGTCCTCTTCATCATCTCTATTCTGCAATAATATACTTTGCTTGCACAAGAAAAGATTTTTACACACACTAATCAAGACCTTAGAAACAAAAATAGAGTAACGTATTCTGGAAGAGACTAAAACATTAAGAACATTTTTTAAAGCTCTAGCTCTTTAGATATTTTTAGAACATGCACAGGAAAAGAAAAGACTACACACGAAAGAAAACAAAGTTTTTAGCTATCATAATATCAAGTCTTGCAGTGTTATGAAGAATTTGGATGCAAGGAAGTATTTTGCAGATTTTCAAAGCTCGTCTCCAAAACCTTCTTCTAATTACCCTGGATTATGTCACGCTCTGGTGCACGTAAGTCATACATTAAAATGAGTGTGTGCTGCAGAGAAGGGAAGATAATGTCCTAAGTGAAAATACCACATACTACACTTGCAGATGCTGCTAAAGATTGGCAGGAATAAATTACTGTTGTTTCAATCCGAGTTCACATCTGTGTGTATAAGTGCTTCTGTGCTTTCTTCCTTTCACGCTACAATCAGCTTTCTGCAGATGGGAGGAGGTTTGCTAGTATCAACTAGGGTGATAGGAAAGCTTCTTGGTACAAAGCAAACAACTGAGGGAAAAAAAATTGACAAGAGTTTCCAAGCACCAGGGAACAAATTTACCCTTTTTCTCATTGCTTTATAGATGCCATGAGTTTTTAAAGTAAGATACTGAAAGGTGTTTTGGGTTCTAAAGTTCTTGCTCTTTGACTCCTTTTAACTTTCTTAGTCTCTCTCCCTGGTATGAAAAGCTCACAGCTGCCCAAGTGCCCAACCTCCTCCCTCATCCTGGCACTTTACAGCTCTTCATGAGCTTCACTCCTGCTCTACATCACCTTTCAGCCCCATGTATTCTTTTAATCAACAGAACATCCTCTCTAGAAAAGAATCACATTGTTTAATTGTTCACAGAAGATGGCCTTACTTTCAAGCTTTCCATAATTTCAAGCCCATAATTGCAGCTGATATCCTCTGCTCCTGAACTATTAGGACTAACAATCATTCAGCTTTCACCTGCTCCAGGCCACTCCCTCTTCAGGCATTTTTCTGCATAAAACCCTGAATTTAATGTGCTACATTACTACCACAGTACTGTTCAGTTTCTTGTCATCGTGACAATCTCCTTACAAAGCTGTCAGTCAGCTGGAAAGCTGTCTGGCATCACGGTGAGCTGAATGCAAAGACTCATGAAGCATCCCATAACTTCACTTATTATTAGTGAGAGAGAAAGTCAGAGAAAATGAACTCTCACCAGGGCTGCTGCTGCACAACCTTCTCAACTTGTAAGAAAATTATAAAACAAGAGACTGATTACTGTTCAGAAAGAATTAATGTTCTGGCAATCTTGTACAAGGGAGAGTATACATAAAACTCCAACACTCAAAAAAACTTCAGTGGACACCTTTCAGTCTGAAAATAGTCTGCCAAACAACAGCAGAAAAATATCTGTTAAGATCTCTTGCTACAATAATTTGAAATAATTTCATTACACTATAACACTATAAAAAAACTCTCTCTCTCAAATTTACACTGAAACTTCTCTTGCATGGAAATTCCTCCTAGCTGATGTTTTACCCTAAGCTCTGATTTTTTAAAATCCTTCTTTCCTATTTCTAAAAAAAAAAAAGTCTTTAGTCCATCTTAAAAATATCTTGTTATTCTCTTTGTCTTGGTGCAGAAAATAATTTGGTTTTCATCTGCTACTGAAAGACTTGCTCTGTGGCCCCAGCTAAGGTCCCAACTATAGGGCTTCTTCCAACAGTTTCCCATAGCAAATCAAATCAAGAGCAACTTGTCTCCCAGCACTGGCACGCTAACAAAGGCTACAGTTTTCTCTATTTCTTCAACAAACATCCCATGCTGCTAAGCCAGCTTTCTTGGACAAATCTCACACTTCGAAAGACAGTAGAAAACCAGGTTGAAAGGACCACACGAGTTCATTGTACGTGCCTTCTACCCCAAAGGAGACGCTCTATGCTTAAAGCCATCCAGAGCACATGAAAGCGCAAAGCACTTAATGAGCTACAGCACATCATTTTGTACAAGAGTCTCATTTTATCTACAAATACATGGCTGGACTGTAGATATTAACTAGAAATGTACCCCAAATCACTGGAGACCATGTTTTCTTTCCAAGGTAACTGAGAAAGGAAAAAACAAGCAAACGGGCAGAAAGGTATTTGTGCAAAAAAAAAAAAAGTAGTCAATTCCTAAAATTACTGGTTTTAAAAACCTTTCCCTAGAAAACATGAAAATTATCCATCAGGATTGTTAAAGCACTGTACAAAAGTCAGCAAACGTTTCATTTCATATTTCAGGGTGTGTGGAGACAACCGAGCAGCAAGCTCAGAGCAAACGCTCTGGTTATCAGGAGCGTATCGCTAATAGCAGCACCGCGGCATTTCCTGCCGGCTTTCAGGATTTAATGCAAGACTTCTGGGGCCACGCTGGGCTCAGGCACTGTCTCTACTTGTTACCATTCAGTCTTCATTTGCAAATGATAATTTCTCCTTTGAATGGGATGCCTGACTGCAGGGCAGAGTAAATCCAAACCTTTAGAGCTCTAGCCAAAAATTTGCCATGAATTAGGAGACTGCAGCATATTTACAATAAAAAATAAAATATTTCAAGGAGTGCTCAGCGGTGGCGGTATGAATAAACGCCGATTATTCTTTTTTTTTTTCTTTTTTTGACGGGATAATTTTCAAAGCAGCGATTTTGCAAAGACTCAGGAAGAAAACAATTTTGTTTCATTTCCATAACAGAATCCAGACCTCTAAATTCGACCTCACGAGCTACAATTATGCACAAGAACTACCACTGTGAATTTTCAAACACAATGCCTTTTATTGTCTCTTCTCATTCTTTTCCCTTCCTGTTCTCCAAGATTTTCTGTAGTGTCACCCTCCACAGAAACTTTCGAGCAGAAAGTCTAACTTGAAAGGAAAACTTTCAAGTTTTCAGGCTTCAAAGGAAAACAACATTGCAAACTCTGAACTCGAGGTATTTGCGATTTTCTCAGCCTTATGGATACAAACAACTCAAAAAAAGAAGTCCTTTTATTATACAGAATCTTGACAGATGAAAACTAATGTTCAGCTTTTCAATGACGGATGGAGGGGTGTTTTAGTCACCTCCTTCAGAATTCACTTGTGACTGTTCTGCAGCTCAAGAAAATAAAGATGCCAAATACCGAAGGCTGCGATTCTCTTGTGCTACGTAACCTGCAAGATGTTTTATCCAAGGACAGTAATGTAGCCCAGACACAAATACAGCAATGGAATAGTTACAGTAACTTCCCAAATATTGTCCTCCAACATCACTGTTTTTATTAATATGTTTTCCACCTGCACTAGGAAGCTCTGAAGTACAAACACTGAAGATGAAACACCTATGCAGCAGAAGCAGCATGAAAAGCACGTCTTGCTTTCTATGCAGAAAATTTTTTAGGATCCAAGGGTTGCTTTCAAACGGAGTAACCTCTAAGCCATTAAACATCACTGCCTGGGAAATGAGGTTCCTACTCCTAAAAGCCAGAAACGAAACATGCCTCTGAATGTCACACACACTTTGCCTCTCCAAAACAGCTTAAAAAATCTTCACGCTGCTTTTGAAGAAAGGCATGTGAGGCTGTCGCTGCAACCCCGCACCCCAGGCAGACCCTGTTTATGGGGAACATCTGCTTGCAATTACCCACTTGATGGAATGCAAAGCAACAATTTTGGTTACCATTGAGACTGGGAGAACAAACAGGACATTATTTACACATTAAAGAGAGTACTCACCCCGACACCACCGCAAGGAAGCCTGACAAACATGGACGTTAGAGAACCTGTAGGAGAAAAAAAAAAACAACATACCTTCTAAGTCAAAAAGTCAAAGTTCACCAGATTTTGGTCCAATTTTAGGGCAATGCTGTAATTTTTCCAAAGGCAGTAACAGAGCAAGGCTTTCTTGCAATTTTCAGAAAACACGCAGCCAAGTCTGTAACATTACAATACCTGTGTGCACAATACACACACTTGTTTAAAATCCTTTTCAATATAACCCCCTTATAAATCACTTTTTTTTTTTTTTTCAAGGTTTGTTTGCTGTTCCAGTCATGCTGACTATAAATGACTAAGATGCTACCAGCAACTGCACAGCATGTCTTCTCAGATGAACATTTTTATCTCTTTCAACTGAAGGAGGCCTAGGAAATCATAAAAACACCCTAATTATCAGTCATCTGCATAGTTACTAGAAGATTTTGGAGTGCATAGGATTCATGAAAGAGGAAGACAAAAAATAAACCAGTGGAGAGCAAATAGAACATGTGTTTTGACTGAAAGTGCAAACCCAACATTAAGAATTCAAGAAAAGTGCAGAAAACCATCTGCAGGGATAATTTTGCATCTGTATGAATTGTAACATCCCTTTCTGGGCTTGCATATGAGGAAATTATCTTCCATTCAAAATCCTGCAGGTTCATAAACTGTAGACTGAAACAAGAACATGCTGTCTCGTGCCCATCACCACCCTACGTGCGTGATTTGTACACGTGTCTGCACACTGCAGGCAAACAGAGAGATGGAAATATGTGCATGCAGACACTGTAAAAGATCTGGAAGGCATCGTCTGAAATTCATTTGCTTGAGACCACTTTAAAGCTAAAGAAAGCTAACGGTGACTGAGGTGTTTCCTTTTTTATTTTTCTGCATTAAACCAGGTTCTTGCTCTGGTCATGTCTATACAGAAAAAAATAAATTCCTTTAAATGCTCACCACTAGCTTTGTAGAGCTTTGAATGAGCCATGAGGGCAGACAGACTTTACTGAGGACCATCCTGGTGTCAAACACATTGCAGACACATACTTCACCCCTGTGACTGAAAGCTGAGTTAACGCATCTGTATTATTAATCTGAGTCCACAGTGAGATTCACTCTGATTAGATCCACATGAAAGTTCTTAGATCATCCTACCTCGGACCTCCTGTCACATCTTTCACTGCTAATTCACCCATTATTTTGATATTTATCTCCTTGACAACAACTTGTGATTGCTCTTCACAAATTAAAAGCAGCCTTATTTGCCTAACTTTAAACTTGTTCAACAGGTTCCAAAGCCTTACACTCTCATATGAGAGATGGATTTGTATTTTTCACCCTCAGACTTTCAAGGGTTTTAGCAACACTTCAAATTCTCCTAATAGAACCCAGCAAAGCAAGCCCTTGTGATGCTCAGGGTTCTCTGAGGAAAGTAATTTCAACATCAGTGGTGGCTTTCCATTGTAAAACTCTTCTACATGTTTAAAGTGGGGCCTTCTTTGAGAAAGGAGCAAGACTCAGAAGTCAAGAGCAACAGGACGACTGCAGGAGCAGAAGTGAGCAGCAGAGCCACAATGATGCCTGCTTCCAGTTCTGAGAGACCTGAACTATTTACCCCCGTCCTGCTTTTTCCTGAAGAACTGCCAGGTGAAGGAATATTCCCCTTCTCATTTGCAGAAGCTTAAATAGAAACATCCCATGTTCTCATTCCCCAGCCTTACAAACTCTTCCTTTTAGGCTGAGGTTTCTCATGCTTTCTCTTCCTCATAGACATATCAAAGGTGAAGAACTTACATGCCCTCAGCCACCCTGTGGCAGTCATACATGTCGAGACATTCAGGTTGAATCAAGTCCCATTTGCATACAGGAGCCTCACACAAAGCTTTGGTCTCAGACTTCAAACCTGCTGTATATTTACTCTCCAACATATTTAGAAGAACCCTAAAAAGCTGTTGTCTGAATTTAAAAGCCTTTTCAATTCTCAGCACAAAGAAGATGGATGAAGAAGGGACTGCTTACAGGTCTGCTCACCTCTATAAAGTGCACACTAAGGTCATCTTCCAGGAAGTTTTTCCCAGCACATTGGTGGCTGTTACTCTTGCTCAAGTCCAGCATTGTGGAAGTAATCAAGTTAGGAAACCAGCTGTAGGGCCAGCATTGCTCTTCCTGACCCGCTCCCAAGGGAGAATTTCCCCCCTGGTGCTATGCACATCCTAGCCAAGTTCACTCCTCTTCTCACTTTGGCTCACCACACTGTCCCTCTGGACCTCTGGCTCTCAAGCTATCAACTAATTTTCTCCTGCCTGGTGGGATGAAGCTGTTTGCTCTTCCAGTAAGCTTGGTGCTTGGCATGAGTGTCAGTGCCAGCTGTGGCCCTTGCACAGCTCCACATGCAATGGGAGGACAGCTGGGCAGCAGGAAGGGGCAGTACATTGCTGTCTGGGCAAAGATGGTCATGAGAGCTGGCAGCAAGCCCAACTTCTAGCAGCTCAAGGCTAAAAAGGTGCCAAGTGAGTTTAGGAAACAAAGTCTAAATTCAACCAAGAGCTACTGGAAGGTCCTTCCCATAGGAGACGCCAGGGATCAGATCTGCCTATGACTGCAGCCTCAGCAAGTTATAAAAGAGCTGCCTGGCAGCAGCCAAACCCCAGGGGTAGCCCCAGCCAAGTTCTAATCCAACACTCAAAACCAGAATCAGAGAATGGTTCAGATTGGAAGGGACCTTAAAATTCATCTAGTTCCAATCCCCTTGCATGGGCAGGGACACTTCCTATTAGACCAGGTTGCTCCAAGCCCCATCCAAGCTGGCTTTGAACACTTCCAGGGAAGGGGGCCACAGCTTTTCTAGGCAACCTGGGCCAGCATCTCACCACCCTCACAGTTAAGAATTTCTCCCTTTTATTTGACCTAAATCTCCCCTCCTTCAGCTTAAAACCACCCACCTTGTTCTGTCACTCCATGACCTTGTAAAAAGTCCCTGCTCAGCTTTCCTGTAGCCCCTTCAGGTACTGGAAGGTGCTTTAAGGTCTGCCTGGAGCCTTCTCTTCTCCAGGCTGAACAACCCTCATAGGAGAGGTGCTCCAGACCCTACTTGTTGAGGATAGTGCTCCTTGAAACTTAGTAAAATTACACTCAAACAGGAAACATTTTATACTGGAATAGAATTAATAGAACTATTTCTCTTCTTTAAGGAAAAAACTTTTATCTCTACAGACATTTTAAAATGAGTGATTAAAGACCTGGAGGACACACAGCAAAACTACAGAAGGTCTCACAGGCAAAGCAAGAGTGTCTCCTCTTTCAGGTTCTCTAAGCAAAACATCAGGACTGGTTCTGCAAAACCTGCGTATCCCAAAATTCAGCACTGACCAAAAACCAAATCTATCTGTGGAACTTTTGATCCAGATTTGTCAAAAGGGGAGTGGAAAAGTATTTCAAGAGCACGTGACATTTGAACGAGCAGGAAACACTCAGTTTTGCCGCAGGCCACCCTTGCCATGTGTCTTGCCAGGTTAGAGTGACCCACTGCCTGCTCATCCTCCCCATGCAGCTGAGTGCCACTGCCAGAGGCATCGTGCCAGCCCTGCCTGCTCCAGGCTGTTGAAACCTACAGATGCTGGAGGGCTGCCTGGATCCCACCACAGTAGAAGGTCAGGACACACGTCCTCACACACCTTCAGTGCTACTGTTCAAGAGTTGGCAGAGAAACCAATCAATGTGAAGGGTGGTGCAACTGCAAACAAGGAGCCTTCTCAGAGCTCCCAGGGAAGATTTACACACTGTGTCTCTGGATTGGTGGATATGCCTTACACGAGGCCAGAGTTTTACACTCCCAAGGATATGACATCATAAATTCTTTAAACTTTACATCCTAATTGCACTATCATCCAGTCAGGGCTGCCTACTTTTCATTTCTCTGGGTTTTAAAGAGGTGGTAAGTTTGCTATAAATACAGTGCTAATTGCATGTTTAAACAATTGGCTAATAGCTTTCCTCTTTGGGGATCTCCTGTGTATACTGAAGAGGTTGCAAAATCTTTCCAGCTCCTTTGCTGCAACTACTACATCGTGCAGCCTATAAAGTTAATCCTCTTTTTACATCATCCAAAATCAAGCTAAAATAAACTTTCCCCATTTCTAGGCTCTAGAATCCTCATGTGAGAAGTTCCAAACTGACCCTCCAGTCCATCACAAGTGCTGCAAAAAGGCAGAAACTACAGGTACAAACTACAGATGATGTCTTAAAGGAGGTAAGGTACTAAAATAAATGTACTTTGGCTGCTATAGGAGGGGTGGCTATCTCAACAACCACCCCCTTGAGTTTCTGCAGGAAAACCATCTGTATTTTAAGGAAAATGCAGCTCTGTTTCAGGAAGACTCTGCAGTGAAAGGGATAAACAACCTTACTCCAAATTAAACAAATGGAAGACTATCTAAGAGGCCCCTGCATTGTATAATCCACACCAAACTGAGAGTTACTTGTTGATGTTTCTGAAGCTGGTTGGTGCTTCAGAATCCAGATCCTTAGTAAGGTGTACCAATTCCTACCTGGACAGCTTTGTAACATGCAGGGGAGAGCATGCCAAGATAAAAGCAAATGTCTGAATTACCTTTCCTCCTCAGGAAAACCTCCTTTTAGGTCTTGAAGGCACTGAAGATGAGAAGTTTGAGCTATCTAGGGATCTACCTTAGGGATCTACCTGAAGAAAGGGAGATGTATCTTGTACTACTCCCAAGCAGACACCGAACAGAGGTGGGAAGAATCCTCTTGGGAACTTGCCCAGAGCTGAGGATGGAGAGAGCCCCATGTCCCACCTTTCATACTTCAACTACTAAGCAATTACCAGAGTCAGGGCTGGAGGTAAGGAAAGGGACCTTCCCCACCCAGAACATGATACCTAGAAGTTTCTTGCTGTCCAGTTTCTGTCTGTTCAGAGGGTTTGTGCCGTACAGCAGTGTATGGGCTTCTGAGTGAACTGTCTGCAGCTCTTCTAGAGTTGCTTTTCTTCCACGAATGCACTGAAAGAGGAAAGAAAAAGGGGTGATGAAATCATGGATTAACTGCTTCACTCTTGTTAAAGAGTGCTTCATTCTTTTCTTTTTCCAAAGCAAATCATAAAGACAGTGACTAAAAAAAACTTAAAATGGGTTCGTATGCATAAAAATTCCTTGTAAGGCACATTTTGGCTTAATCACTTCTTCAAAATATTAGCTTGACATATACAGCCAATTTACCATTTTTTACGTTTGTTTTGGAAATACCACAGAGCAGCTGGGAAATTACACAGGGGGTGCTCAACTACTGAAGATATTATAGACTTCAGTTGTAACCCATTATAAAGTGATTCTCTGGTGACAATGCATCCCTTCAAAACACTCCCCACTATCCCCGCTACGATTGTAATCTAACCTTAAAAATTCTCCCAAATGGAATGCTTTCCAAACTGAACCTTTCACCAATTAAGGATTTAACTTTCTGTTCAAAAGCTTATCTCAGAAATCCCATGAGATCATGTTTGTTGTCAACTGAAAACCTGAACACATGTAAAATGAAGTCTAAATACTCAAGATCATAGAAAAGCTTTAACTGATATCACAGAATTACAGAATGGGTTTGCAGCCACAGCTTCTCTGGGCAACATGGGCCAGGGTCTCACCACCTTCACAGCAAAGAATTTTTCCCTCATATCTCATTTAAATTTCCTCTGTTTCAGTTTGAAACAGTTTCCCCTCATCCTATCGCTCTATACCCTTGTCAAAAGTTCCTCCTCAGCTTTCCTGCAGTGCCTTCAGGTACTGGAATGTCAACCAGACCCAACTTTCATTAAAATTTTACAAATTGAGGAACTTTTCCTCTTTTTTTCCATAGAGTACAGCTGACCTTTGGGGCTTATCTTTTTTTGCCATCACCAATTTGTGGTGGAAAACGTACTTGGAGATGTCAGATCCTGGGCATGTAAGGACCATGCCAAGGCCTCTTGCACGGGAGCAAGTGCCAGTGTCTATCAGGTATTCCAGAGAAAACAACCAGCTCCTGGCACTTGAAAAAAAAACCCTCACCTTTTCTACTGGGAGATTGTGACTGCCTCTAAAATGTTGGTAGGGGACATAAGAAGCATGTTGAGAAAGGTCTGATGCTGGGCAGGTCAAGAGGTGGCCATGAGGAGAGGGGAAGAAGTTATTTTTAGAAATAAGGATTGATTTGCTTCAGAAACACACATGCACTCCCTTGCCTCCAAAAAATAAAAGCAGAGTACTATGTGATTTTTTTGTCAGATTTGGTCTAAAACACTTTAAAAGGAGCTGTCATTTCGAGAGGTTGCTTCCAACAAAAGGACTGACAGGATTATTACTCTCTGCAATAGTGATACTAAAATATAAATAGTTATCAGCAAAATGTTGGAAGGCTCTGAAAGCCTCTTGCAGAGGTCCCAAGGTCACCCAAGACATAAGCTGCAATGAGCATCCTGCTGCACAGCCCACCCTGGGTGACACCTCCTGCACAACTTCCACCCTGGCCTTCATCAAAGCCAGTTGCTTTTTTGAAGACTTGTGTGTTCCTGGAGAAGTGGAGTTTCTAATGAGAACAAAAAACTCTGGATAGCTTTAAAGGGGGAAAAAAAGGAGGAGGAAAAGAGAAATCACATTCCTAAAAAGAACAGACTTTCAAATGGAGAACTTGTTCAAAGAGAAGGTCAAACCATGCTACCTGTTCCTGAGATGCTGTTGCTCTGAAAGTCCTGTTGAATGCTGCTTGCTTTGCAGGAGGGTGCCACAGACAAGATGTTTCCAAGGCATCAGCACTTACAGCCAAGCACCTCCTGCCTTTGCCCTGTGTAACCATCTCAGGCCAAAATCTAGCACGGCCAGAGCATTCTGGGGCCATGGGGACTCCAAACCTTCCCTGGCCCACAGAAAGAACTCAGGGGATTTTTTTTTTTTTTTTTTTTTTTTTTTTTTTTGTCAAACCCAGAGCACAAGCCTCCATCACACATTGCAAAGTGCACAGGAAATCAGTTTGTAAAACCATTTGAGGCACAAGACAGCAGGAATCAAAGCATGGCAGGAGCACTTGTGCACTCTGCCTCTCTGAATTTTGGCATTCCTGCTCTCCAGTTTCTCTTTCATTTTCTCTGTGCTCTGCTCCACCACCTAGCATTTCCTGAGGTTAATGAGGCAGCAAAAATACAGCATCCCATTAAAGATGCAATAATCACAAAAATCCTAGACCCAGAAGGGATGGAAATATCTGGCAAATCCCCCTTAAACTTTTATCCTGTCTTCCTTTTTTGATTCTGAGCCTTAGTCCTCCCTTACAGGCTTTTACAGCTTTCCTTGAACCCATATGCCAATTCTTTTCCTTTGAACAAGATGTACTGACCCGTTTTCAGCTGCTCCATTTAGGGGATGTGCAGAAAAAGGATTTTGTATTTTTTTGGTATTACGTGGGGACACTGGGAGAATGGCTGCCTGCTGCAGTAACACACCAACTCCCCCTGAGATGGGGAAGAGCTGCTCCCATTTATAAAGTAGGTGTCCTTACCAAGACATCCAAGCTCCCTGTACTTTAGGAGGGCACCAAAGCCACCCTCCCCCTCCACATGACACCCATACCAAATGGAAATTATGAGTGGATCTTTTCTCCCTCTTTTCTGGAAGGAGAATCATAGAATAGAATCACTAAGGTTGGAAAAGAACTGTGAGATCATTAAGTCCAATTCTCAGCCCAACACCACCATGCCAACTAAACCACATCTTGAAGTGCCATATTTACATGTTTTTTTAATATCTCCAGGGATGGTGACTCCACCACCACCCCACTGGGCAGCCTGTTCCTGTGATTGACAACTCTTTCAGTAAAGAAATTTTTCCTAATATTCTTTCTACACCTCAACATATTCAAAGAAAAAGTTACTACTTACTGGCACAAATATATATCACAAATGTCACAGTAAGTATTGACTGGTTAGAAAGAATTACACCTGAGATGCTTTTTACCTTTCTCATCTCCCAGCCCATGCACAAGCTCTGTCCTCAGCTCTAACACAAAGACACCAAGAAAAGTAATTAAATCCCCCCAAAATAAAGCTAGAGAACACAACATATCCCTCGCCCATTTCCTTACCTATCACAATTTGTGTCTTAGTCTGTACCTCAGCCTGCCATCCCCACTCCTAATTTGATCAGTTCTTTGCTTTCTAAAAGTTCAGAAATCATGATTTCTTTCATCTCTGAGGCTTTGTGTTGCCTGCTGAGCTTGCTCACTCCATATTATCGCATCTTTCCGGACCTCCCTCCTGGCTGCTAAACCCCAGCTATTCAGCTCAGGAGCTGGCTTCTTAATCCCAATAAACTAGATGGCTCTTTTCCTTGTTTCTTTCATGCCTCTTCCTGCACAAAACCTGACATTTGGACTACCACACCACTTCTCCTCTCCCACTACTTTATACACATCCTCTTGCAACTCTTCATCCATTTCCAGCTTCTCCTTTGCATTCTGAACAACCAAAAAAACCCCCACCAGACTCATAGTTTGCTTTTTATTCACTCTTTTACCCTATGATCTTTCACCAGGAGAGGATATGAATCTCAAGCAGAACAGTGAGCCAGACCTTGTTTGTTCCAACTGTGGCCCCAAAAAAGCCACAAAACCAGTTATAAAGCTTCTCTCCAGAGACCAACTTCCCACCACCACCTCCTGCATGCCCTCAGTGAGTTGCAATGGGAAATCTTGGGCACAGAGCTGCTCTCTGGTTCTGTCCTGCTCTACGACCAGACTCACGCCTGATGCTGTGCCAGGAATGCCAGGGACACTGCTCTGCTCTTACATACAGCCCAGCCTTGGGTCTGGTTTTTCATGTCAGTCCTCTACAGCTGCAATTAACCTTCAGCTTTCAGTCCCCATGCTTTAAACAAAGCAGGACTGGTGCCAAAAAATGCTTGGAGAGAGACCTGGGTTGAGGAACTCATTCTTCCTCATCCTGGTGGAGAAGCCCAGGGATTTTATTACCCCCAAACCACACAGCAAACCCTATCAATTTCCTCCGGCTCTTGATGAAGGCTGGAGGATTATTCTGCACCATGATTGTGGGTTTTTGTTAGGGGGGCAGAACCTTTTATTGAGATTGCCTCAATTAGCCTAATTGTTGCTTTTAAATTCTGAATGTACACCAGAGTAATTGCCATATTTTATACAGCTAACTTAATTAAACCAACAGTACTCTCAACCACAACTCTCACTACATTTGGACAACTGCTTTCCCTCCAAAGGGTCATCTTTAACCTTCTGCAGCTCTGCCATACTCTCACCTATCTCACCCCAAATCCGGTGCACACGTTTGCCTCAGTGGGATGCAAAACTGTTTTTGCACAACTTTCACAAATACATATCCATTTCACTGCTGAAAGATGAGAGTTGGGGAGGATGTGGTTTTCTTCTGTTTTAAGAGAAAATCTGTGCCCCTTCTGGATCATCACTCTTGTCTCTGAGAGCAATGGTAGGAACTTGGCACTTGGCAGGTTGTGTAGGAACCTCTTGGCTGCCTGATTAAAACAAGTTTTCACTTAGTTCATTTCTGAAATTTGAAGGCAAGCATTTGTTTGCATGCCTGATAAAAATATTTCTCTGGGAGCCCTCTTCTGCCTTGGGGCACGTGTGCAACAGGAACACCTGAAGACATTTCCAGGAGAAAGACACTGAGAATTGTTTGTGCTTGCATGAAAAGGCAGAGCTGGCATTTGTTTTCAGCATGGAGTCAGGGGAGGAATGTTAAACTCCTTCTGGAAGAGGACAGGGATCCAGCAGAGTCTCGTCTGATCTCTCACAGTGTGTATGGGATTATTTACTACACAGGGTGCTGTGTTTCTAATCTGTGTTGAGCAACTACTTGCAACCAACAGGATCAAACTATACCCATGGCCAGACCACAGCAAAGGGCTGGTAAGGAATGAAGGGGAAACATGAGGATACAGAAATGTCAAAGTTCAAACTGTCCTTTGACAAATCTGAGTTGAAAGAAATTGATTAAACTACATAATCACAAACAATTTTCACATCAGGCCCTCAGGCTTACTTAACTGGATTATAATGTCTGAGGCAGAGGACAACTGACCTGCAACACTGAAGATGAAAATGAGAGTGCACAGATGTGCCCGTCAGCAAGACCAGATCAAAAAAACAAACAAAAAAAAACCAAAACAGGACTTTAGCAAAAAATCAGGTGTCCAACATGGCAAATTTCTGAGTGCTATAATCCAGGTTGTTGCTGATGATCTGCTGCAGACCTGCTACTTATTTGGAAAAAATTCACCTCTTTCTGAGTGCTTGTGCCACAGCTAAGCAGATAGAGCAGTTATAATCTATAAAAAAACTGTAGATACATAGCAGGTTGCAATGGCATTAAGTGTCACCGTCCTCATATAAAGAGCTCAAATAAAGTTTTCACATCTCAAACACACTATTGTGGGTAGAGACAAAGGACACAGCTCATGCTGTCCCACATGGAGCTTTGCCAGAGGCAAAAAGGAATGGAAAAAATAATACAATTATTAAAAATAACCATAACTATTGGACCAGACTTCAAAATTCCTTCTAAATTGATCACATAATGGAGCGTGTCACACAGAATGGAGCTTTCTACCTGTTAAGCCTATAGCATTCCCACAGGAGGAATTCCTATAGGAGACAAGTCCATTAACCCAGGTAATACCAACAGCTCACACCCATTCATGCCTAAAAAGCTGTCCCCTTGCCATGCAAGTACACCTGATGTATAGGTAATTTTTACTGAAGGATAACCCTTTGTCATCCTCCACTCTGCTTGCTGATAGACAGGTTCTAACTCTGGAGCTTCAGAAGGGGGCAAGGAAGTGACCCAATGGCTTTGCAGCACAGAACAGAATTATGCTGGTCAAAGAGAGTGGGAAGTGAGAGAGTGGCTCCAGAGGAAACCCTATCAGGAACAGGAGTGTAGTGTGGAGGTAGGAAGAAGAAAGAGAAACAGGGAAAGGCTGTGCTCATCAAGCCCATGAAAAGAGTTAAGATAAAGAAGGAAGCTTGAATGCAGGTCTGGGCAGGAGACACTGGAGGTAAAGGAAAAGCAACTAGAGAGAGAAGTGCAATTAGAGCTGATGAATGGCAGCTCAGACGTTGAAGAAAGCTGCCAGAGAAGAAGACACTGGAATTAAGGCATGTATTTACCATTTTTGGAAAAACAAAAGGTCAACATGCAGCTGAGTATCACCAGTGCCCAAAAGGAAAACAGGTGGAAAGCAGGTGAACTTCAAGACCACCACCAATTGCAAGAGGAACTGAAAGTACCAACTGAAGGGATACAACCTGGAATCATTCAAGGAAGAGCTTCACACATTACAGAATATATGTCACACCAGTCTAGGAGGCAAGGCAATTAGCACTGCACAATTTTTTTTTTTTTTTTTTTTTTTTTTTTTTTCCTAAACAATAATCTGAAAATGAAATTAAACAGCTCTCCATAGACAGAAACAAGGGCTGAAGTTCTCCCTTGTTCTCTTCAGAGATAAATAAGGGTATGATGGGAAACTTCAGGCAATGGCAATGCTGCCACCATGTGGAGGTCTTTTCTGATTGCTCAGAAAGTATTCCTAGTCAGATGCTGAAATATAGTGTGATTCAGTTCCCTCAAATGCTCAAAGAACTGATGAACACATCACTGCTAGCAGTTATGAAAATAATTGTTAATCACCGTCATTAATCATTAAGTCTTTTTATTTCAGTATCTAAGCTTTTATCTTCATTTGCCTTGCTCTTAAAAATGTATGTCCCATACAATTAATTTAATCTCTTGTCCTAAAAGGGCTTTGTTACATCCTCCCACCCTCATTCTTTTGACAGTATCTTGCCCGTAGCTTGACCATTACTTATCGAAGAGTATTAACAATGTTATTAAATTACAGAAATACAGTGTTCTTGTTCCACAGCTTTTGTGGTTATGATTGGAGTGAAAGCAAGTAACATGGTCTCTTCAGATCTTGCTAGTATCTGTTTCAAAATCCAGTGCTTGGTAGGGACTTGCAGTTTATAGGGAGTTGGACCAAAAATTAGAGAAGCAGCTTCACTGTAAACTTGGGCAGGAGCATTCTCCAATGTTTCATGACATTTCTAAAGGTCAGCACAATGGAACAAAATCAGGTTGCAAGAAAAGTACTCTTGACAGACAAAAACACACAGGCATAAGCAGTCATCTAGGAATGGATTAAATTTAGTCCACATATGGCAAAACATTGCCAACAGCTGGAGCTATAAAAATTCCAAGCTAGGATGCAGTATAAAGTTTGCACATCCAGGCTGTGATCAACAGCCCAAGCTGCAGGGTCAGTACACACACTATCATCCAGACAAGAAATTCCCCCTCCCAAAACGTTAATAATCCAGCAGTCAAATCAGCCAGACAAATTTAAATTCTGCCTTGCTCCTATGCACCACCTCATCTCCCTCTTTCTCTGGTATTTTTACTTACCTCACACTTGCCACGGAGACCTGTCTCCTGGAGCCGGGACCAGATGCTCTGGATCCTCCCCGCGTGCTCAGGGTGGCTGTTTGTGTTTCCACAGGTACACTGGTGTTTCAGCATCAAGGTGTCATATACAAGGCCTGCAGCAGAGATTACAAAATTGTTCTCCATTACAAAAAAAAAATAATTTAAAATATATAGAAGTCGATACACATATCGGGAAAAAAATGTGGGTTTGTTTGCTTTTTTTGCTTGTTGTTTTATTATTATTTTTATTACAGTATTTTATATTCAACTGAACTCTTCTAGACAAAGCCACAGAGCTCAAAGAAACAAAATTCCAAGATAAATTCCAAGGTGCTGCTTTGAGACAGCTCCAAACCTGTAACTATCCCTTCCTCTGGAAATCCTCAGTTGGTATGGAAATTAGTCACCAACATCTCTGCAGGGTTAAGTTATGAGAGTGACCAAAGGAAGTGACAACTGCAAGCATCAGGATGAATACAGAAATGCCAGCACTGGAATGTGATCCAGGGGGGACCGACTTGAAAATTTTCAGATGTATCCTTTTATAATAACAACACCAGGGATTAAAAACCAGAAGGAATAAGTCATTAGCAGGCACTAGGTTTCATAAAACAGTTTGTGCTAAAGCTTTCTGCCTCACCATTATTTGACAACATACTAATTAAGGCTATTAGCACACACTTGGGCATAATTATTCAGCAAGATATGTAGGTATTTAGCAGTGTTGTTTCATTTGAACGTGGGAGTCAGGCAGCTAAGTCCCCTTGCACTACCAAGTATTTATGGCATGACAACAGTGTAGGTGACTTTGATTCATGCTCCTGAGTTGCCCGGGTATGTTTTTTTGGAAGGGGAATTATGATTTCATAGCCAATGTTCCACTGGAGGAAAACAGCAGGTCCTCATAGCTTTGCAGTCCTGGGGACAAAAGACCTTTTTTTTCACTTTAAGCAAGAGCCATACTCCAGTGTTTCAATTTACTGCTGCCTTCAGCCAAAAGCTCCAGAAAACAGAACGAAAGGGGCTGGATTTTTTTCTACCCCAAGCAGTAAAGATTTCTTGCAGGAAATGTCAGAAGGCACCGTATAAAGTTGCAAACCAAAAGTATTGGTGAGCAAACCAAAGCCTTTGAATTAGCAGCAAAGGTAGGGGCTGTTCCCAGATCCCAATGTTCACGGGGTTGCACCCCAACCAGTTTAATGAACCAGCCAGCCTTACCACTGGGCTCCTCCAAAATCCCAGGTGAGCACACCTATGCTGCAGCATCAACACAGATCTAGGAGCTTAGGAGAGTCAGCTTTCATGTAACAAGTTCAAGTCCTGATAAAACAGCAGGATCTGCAACTGCAGGAGTTCAAAGGGGCTTGTTAGAAACCAGACTCTGAGAACATCCATGAACACAGCCTGGAGGTGAGAGCTGTGCTGCTGCATGTACCCAAGCTTGGCTCGAGCTGCACTCACAGCTTTTGACAGAGTGTGGGCATGTTCTGCCACTGAAAAATTTGGCTCTCCCCACTGGGGACAACCCTGGCACTGACACTTTCAAGTAATTCAGCCTCAGGGGAGGTATCTGGCAGTTCCTTGCTTTGCTGTAGGTGAGCATAAAGGAAAAAAAAAAACAACAAAACCACATTGAGTTCTAGGAAGAGAACAGAGCATGGGTTAATTGACTGCCTTTGGGTTAGCCACAGTTCAGCTAAGTAAGATCGTGCTGCAAAGCTCCTCTGTAGAGGTCTTTCACATTTCATTCACAATATCAACCTTCACAAAGAGCTGCTGGGCAAAGGCAAGCACTGTAGATGTCACCTGAGAAGAAGCTGGAGCCCAGTGGTGAGGCTGACTGGCCATGAGAACTCCCCAATCCAAGTTCATTAAATTAGCCCAGATTAATCTATTTTTGAAGGGAACTCATCTGCAGGGGACATCGTGCATTTTGACAAAAGTATTTGTTACCCACAAGAACCCCATGTAGATGTCCTCCTAGACCATATTGGACTGGGAGACATTTGGCTAAATCATTCATATTAAAGAAAGGAATGTGGTTCTGTCTTCTCTGATTTTCAGACAGATCTACAGGGACAACAACTAGGTTTTACAGATGTAAAGCCAAAAGCTGCATGTGAATCTATTCAACACAGAACCACAGAGCGGTCTGGATTGCAAGGGACCTTAAAGTTCTTCTAGTTTCAAGTCCCCAGACTTATATATTCACAGTAAAAAGAAGTATAAGCAGCAAGTTATTCACCCCATAGCTGCAAACTTGTCTAGGTGTAACCCTGGCTCCCTCTAGTCCATGGGTACTCTGCTGCTGGCATTAGCAGGGTGAGAACTGGACGCTGAGGGCACCAACCTTAGAGACCAAAGGCTAAAAGATGGTGCAGTCGAGGCATTCAGTTGATGGCTAAAGAGAAGGGCAGGGGAAAGACACACTGTAGGGAGCACAGGCAAGAGAATTCACTAATAGAAATGAGAAAAGTACAATATGACATAGGAAAGCTATGAACAAGAAGCTGCACCTCATTTGCAAAGGTCACTCTAACCTGGAGATAAATCTGAGGGTAGTTCATGCCATACTTTCATAAGTTTGTGGAAAAACAATCAAGCCTTTTCATGCAGCCTTTTCTTGCTCACCTCCTGGAATCCCAGATGATGCTTAATGCTGTTGATCTAAAAAATATTTTCACTGCTCAGGAGTTGGGCATAACCTGGCAGTGAATTATACTGATTTCACAGCAAAGCCAGAAGGGATCTAAGACAATGCAAACATTGATATGTGCATCTGTGTTGCAAGTTTCTTTTTAAAGGGTGTTTTCCTGAAGTCTTTAAACAGTAACTCCTGAAAAATTATCATGATGCAACTCAAGGTACATATATAAGGCAATGTAATTAAAAGATTAAAAGTTACTGTCATGGTCTCTATTTTGCAGCTGGGTAACCCTAGAGCCTGGCAGGGCAGAAGATCAAACCAAAGATGATTGCAAATGAAAAAAAAACAGCTTTTTGAATTGACCTTATATTCTTCTTACATTCTTCACTTGTCTTTCTATGGTGCACCAGATTTGCCAGAGATCTTCCAAGGTTTTGGGGAGGAAGTTTGGTGTCAGCTCAGAAGTAGGCTGTGGCATTTATCAGCTCATCCTACTCAGTGCTGCACTGAGGAGAGCAAATACAGGCAGCTGTGGGTGAGATGCCCAGGCACACACTGCGGGACCTCCTCATCCACATCCTCAAGAGCTGGAAAGCCTCATGTGTTTAAAACACACGTGTGCACCTAAAATGGGGTTTGGTAACTGAGCCTATTCAACGTGTGGTTAAAAAAAGTGTTTTAGACAAGTGGGTGGTAGGACACCTCATCTCTATTTGTTAGCACAGACTACAGTGAGGTTTATAAAATTTGGTTGATCTGTAAAGTTTCTCCTTTCCAAAAGATCCAATGATAACAGCAGTGTCTCAGTGAAGTTCTTCTGGTCTGCAACTGCACATCACTCAACATTTCTTCTTTTTACAAACTAAACCACTGGAAAAGAGGGAACTGCTCCAAGTTCCTTCCTGTGGTTGAGGACACTCCAACAAAGACACACGCACACAAAGGAAGGCTTGGCAATTTAAGTTTAAAATACAAAGCTACATTGGCCATTACAAGTCAAATTAAGTGGTGCTGGAAGCAATACTCTTAAGACATGAGGACAATAATTTTTAAAGGTCAGCACTAAAGCATATCCAACTTGCTTTTCTTGGCAGAACAAACATATGATTTGAGGTTCAGATAATTATGCTTCTCCGCACAGAAGAGAATAAATGCCTTCATCAGAAATGAAAAATACTTTAATGCAGAACATCAGAGTAATTTGTGGAACCATTTTTACAGGAGATCAGAGACTGGATAATTGGAGCTATGCAAATTAATGGCCTAACCTGAGAATTCTTATTCAAGTGTGCAGAACAGTGCAGGCAGAGGTATTCATTAAAGTCAAGGGGGCTACTTGTGCTAGCAAGGGCAAGTTCAAGGACTAACTCTCTTTTATATGCTAGTAGGAAGGAAAATTAAATGTCATGCTTCAGGACATAAAACTGATTGTTTAAAGAAGTCAGGAAGGGTACTGTTTTCACTTTCATGTGGGGTAATTCACATCGTGTTTCAGCAGTGTATTATGTTGTTCTTTCCGTCTACCTTTGAAGTTCCAGGTACTGGTCAATGAGAGAGACAGGAAAATAAATTGTACATAAACCCCAGAATTTCCCGCTGCCTTGTCCTAACTCTGTCCAGTGAAAGCATTAGCATTTTCTATATAATATCCCAAACATGAAAGTGATGAACAATTCCTTTGTCTGTTGGACAATAAAAGATCTCTTAAGAGCCACATTCATGTCTAAAATGATCATGATTGGCTTCATTAGGGCCATTGAATGAAGTCTGTTTTTTCCAGTCCTCTCCCCAAATGATCACAACAATTCAAATCTTAATTTCTCTGAAATCCAAAGCACATAATCATGTTAGGATCAGTCTCCAAAGCAGCCACTTATCAAACAGATGAATTTTCCTAGTGAAAAAGAAGCCCGATGTACTTCAGCACTGCTTGCATAGAAAAATACCCACAGCTTTAATTTCCTGCCTTTCAAAGAATAGTTCAATCCTAGTGATTAAGCTTTAGTATCCATCTCAAAAAACACCATCCCCTGACACACCGTGGACAACTTCAAGAAAACATTACCAACTGAGCTTGCACACATGTGCTCAGCAGCTCTAGTCCCTGCCTTTTCTCTTGGTGCTTACATTACCAGGGCAGTAGGCTCTTTTTTTTCCTGCCACTATTAAGCAGCTATGACTGTTAATTAAACTGTTCCTTCACCTCTCATGTGAGATGAAAGGCTAGTTATAGGACTAGTAAAAAGGACTCACCTTCATGCTCTGCACCTTTATTAGTGCCAATAGATGTCCACCAGCATTTCTAGAGAACTGCCCGAGTTAGAAGGCAAGGGAAAAATAAAGCCCTTGGAGGTTTAACATTGGTAAATGCCATGAAAAAGATATTTTACAGGTAAACTACACTAAGCACTCTTCATATCATCACACTGGCAATGCTATATAAAAGCAATGAGATATTCCCCTTCTTCTTTTACGCCACTTTTTTTTTTTTTTCTAAAGCCTCCAAGGAAAATAAATCACAACATTGTAACAGTGCCTTTTTAAAGCAGCACAGTTCTTAAAATCTGCATTTTTACCATTACTTGTAATTTTAAATGAAATTCAGAGGCACATATCTAAGTGAAACTTATATCCTCTGGTAGGAAATGTTATTGTAAGTTCAAAGTCTTGTGTATGGTTGACAAGGCAACTTAAATACTGGAGGAGGAGAAGGGAAGAAAGAGAACAAATGAGTAATCTCTTAAAGCAGGGCCAGGCTTTCTTGTTTTTAAAGCACCAAGGTTGGAAGTCTAAGTGTCTTAGATGCTCAAGTTTCATTTTGTGTGACAGTGAGCCAGGGGACTACCCTTCTTTGTATCCTTGGCAAAAGCTAGAATCTAAAATAATCTTGCTATAACTGGTTGTATTAGAAAGAGAGTTTTGCTGAAATTCAGGGTTTCAATATTAAGAACAAATGGACTTAAAAGGGCTGATTCGCAAAAATGAGAGACTGCTTGGGATTTTACTGAGCTGATCACACAGGCTTCCCACCCTGCAGCCAGCAGCTGAAGAGCAAAGCCATATTTAACACATCCCTATTACTACACCATCCATCTCTGCAAATAAACCCAATTCACAGTGAGGATTTTAATGATGAAAAAAACGTGGGTTAAATAAGAATAAATGGATAAGGAAAAGTGGAACAAAATCAAGAGTTACTCTTATTTGGGAGTGCTGGATTTCCTCCCCCTTCCCTTTCCCAGGGCACACATCACATCACTAAGTGTTCATTCACAAAACAGAGTGTGACATTTGGGGAAGAAGGCGGACTTCAAAATAAGTCTGCCTAATCATACCCAACGTAGGACTTGAGAAGTTGCACATAAATTACCTTTCATCTGTTACTAAGGCTACTGAATAAACAGAAAGGATTTTGGTGGAAAGAAGTTGGTGGTTCGGATTTGGGAAGAAGAATTGGTTTTTGCCTTTAATCTCTGTGGGGAGACTAACACCTTTTTTTAACTTGTTGTTTTCACTAGGCAAAGGCAGAACTGCATTAATAATTTTCCTCTGAGACGAAGACTGAACAGGTAAGAAAACACTCTTCAGTCTATTTGTCTGCTCAAGACAACTTGAAATATCAACTCACCTCATTTTCCTGGGTAAAGACTGTGTTATAGAAGGAGGGGTAGGCTGGCACTGAGCCTGGGATGGATAATTTATGGCATGAGATTATGCAGGGACTAGAGAAGGTGCAGAAAATATAGCCAACAGATATTGCATTTGGCACACTGGCCTTTTCCAAGAACATTGCTTCTCTCCACCTTGTATCAGCTTTGTCACAGCATATGACTCATTCTTGTTATTTTATTATTAGATACATAATTTAAATACTTCACCAGGCTTCTATTGACTTTTGCAGGTTGTTTTCTGTCTGAACTGTAGGGTGTCTGTCCCTCTGGGGAAGGGACAAGCAGGACAACAGTATAAGATAAAAGAATCCTTAATGAAGACAGGATATTATGGAGTGCTCATACACAACTGAGACATGGACCCCAAGCAGATGGCTTTTGCAGGGACAGGGCAAAAAAGTTCAACATAAGGCAAAATTATAACGACAACCCCACCAGTAAGGCCTCCAGTGCCACAAACCATTACCTGTTGTGAACCTTGGCTTAGTGGGTGGCTCCTGGACAGACATTGGGAAGGTGGCTGAGGCAGGTGAGGACTGTGCACGGGACAGGGGCCGATGGCCTCCAAAGGAGACAGGCATGCCAGCTGCCTCCAGTGATGCCTGGTAGTTTCTCAGTTGGTGAATACGTTGCTGCTCCAACAGAAGGGCTTGCTGTAGGAAAAAGAAGCAGGTAGTTGCTGAAAGTCTTTCTGTTGCCTTCAGAAAAGGGTTTTTGAAGAGTTTATCAAGTTTCCAGGCTTGGGATGCTATCCCTGATAAATCAGCACATGCACACACATGCAGCAAATGAAGAGGTGCTCATTGCTAGAGCAAAGTCAGCCAGGTGCAGCAGGTTCAAGCTACAGCCCTGAAGCTGATGCAAGCTGATAAGGTCACCAGCAGAAGCAGACCCATCCTCCCCTTGGGCCTGGCCACATCCTCCTCCTCTCCCTGTGTCTCTCCACTGCTGCAGGGGTGGATGCATCAGACCAGGAAGCAAGTCCAGCTCAACCAGACCCCAGAGAGAAGAGGGTCTTTTCAACCAAGCTGGACTTCTAAGCAGCCACAGCAGCAGCTGGACAGGCTCTGGGTCAGAAGAGAGAGAGCTGTTCCAGCTTTCCACACTGCAACCACAGCATAACAATCTTCCTTTTTACTCTTTACTGCCCATTTTCTTTCCTCTCCTCTCTGAGGCAAAAAACTGCAGAGGACATAATATTATTAAGACTCCTCAGGTGTGAGCATGCATCCAGGACTAGGCCAGGGGGTGGTGGGCTGCACATGGAGAGTAACAGGATTCCCATGGTCCATCATGTTACATTTAATTAATATATTTATCTACTAAGGCAGTGAGGTTCAGGTGTGACTGTATAAACCAAGTAACACTTTGTACAAGTGTAGCTGGCAATGGCAGTCACCTTTCAAGGCAGGGCTGCTATGACAAAATTGCTCAATACAGAATTGGAAAAACAGTCTCTGAGCAACAGCCAGTGGCATGCATAGGGAACAGGAGAGTCAGCTCTGCAATGCAAGGAATCACAGAATCATAGAATAGTTTGGGTTGGCAGGGACCTTGCAGATCACCTAGCTCCAATCCTCCTGCATGGGCAGGGACACCTCCAACTAGACCAGGCTGCTCTGAGCCCCATCCAACCTGGCCTTCAACAATGCCAGGGATGGGGCAGCCACAGCCTCTCTGGGCAATGTGAGCCAGTGTTGTCTCATCTCAATCTCCCCTCTTTCAGCGTCGTACCATTCCCCCTTGTCTTATCACTTCATGCCCAGGCTTCCCGTAGCCCCTTCAGGTACTGGAAGGTGTTCTAAGGTCTCCTTGGAGCCTTCTCTTCCACAGGCTGAACAATCCCAACTCTCTCTCAGCCTGGCCCTATAGCAGAGGTGCTCCAGCCCTCTGAGCATCTTTGTGGCCTCCTTTAGACTTGACTTGCTCCAACAGCTCCATGTCCTTCCTGTGCTGGAAGGAAGACAGCAGCGACGTGGAAAGGACTACAGGGAACAACCCTGTCATCACTGATTCATGGACACTGAGACTGCAAAACCAGCACCAGCTCCTTTCCCTAGCTGCTGGCTGGGAGTTTACTCAGGGAGCTACACCCTGGCATGGCTACAGCAACCTGCTCTGGGCTACAGGGTCTGTGAGGGGGTGATGCATGGCTGTAGATACAGTCAGATGCTGAGTGCTAAGGGCTGCCAAGATGAGCTGATTCTTCAAGAGATTTGCAACCTTCTCACCTTCATTACTGCTACCACAACAGACAGCTTTTGGGAGACTGCCATGTAATTGGAAAGATTATGCTATGCTATGCTCTACTGTTATGGGATTTATTACTTACAATCCACATGCCTCTGGTGTTTACCCACAAAAGTAAGCACAGCTGTAAACCCTGGGATCTGCAGTTCTGGAGAAGGAACTCCCTCCAACAAACTTCATTCCTCCTTCCCTTATGCAGCCCTTCTCTGAGGCAGTCAATTTGTTTTAAAATACAAAATCCTCTGCTATTATTTAGTCCTCCAAAGTGTTAAGACACAATTTGTCTTCAGAAAGAAAAAAAAAACTGCCTGTGGTTCAGTGGCTGCAAACACACTGCATTTAGTGCTGGTGATCCAGTCTCTCCTCCCTCAGACTTCTGAGTTGACACAGTGACTCCAGGGAAGGATGGCACTGATTTTACGTGCAGGTTTCTTTATGTAGCAAACCCTCAAGAGATGGTTCCTCTTAAGCTTCTCCCAGAACAGTACAAGGTGACTACCAAGAACCAAACAATCTTCTAGAAAGAACCAAGCCCCAAACTTAGTATTTTGAGAACTCACCTGACGGAAGAGCAGCTCCTGCTCAGCCTGCCTCTGCCCAGACTCCAGCTCCTGTTGTGGCTCTGCTTCCTCCTCATCACTCTCAATTGGCTCTTGCTTCACTTGCACCATGTTGGTCAGCCCTGGGGCCTCCTTTTGACTTGTGACTCTGTCACTGTATGGCTCCTCCAAAAGGGCTTGGTGTTCCCTTAACTCTTCTTCTGTCTCCTCAGGATGGCTTTCATGCTGGCGAGCTGGTTCGTTGGGTTTTGATATGATCTGAAAACAACACAGAGGTTAACTGATAAATAAAAGGTAACTCATCAGAAATGAAGTTCACTCTGTTCTCCTCAAAGAACCAGCTTCACAATAAGAATTATGAATTATAGCTTGATTTTATAAACTAGGGCCAGAACAACCACTCAAGGGAAAAGTCAGGTCAACCTTGGCACTAGGCACTATGAAATCCTGTGTCCTAAGTAGTGATGGCCCCCTTGATTTTGCACTTGATTTTACCCCTAACGAAATAAGAGCCTCTTGTGCCTGCACACTTATGAATGCTACTCCATTCACAGACCAGCACAGAGGAAGCATAATAACCATCAATAAGCTTGGTAATTACATTCTGAAAAAAACAGTAAGAGAGACACAAGCCCTCTAAGAGGGTTTATGCTACCTTGCTCGTCCAGCTTCTTCTTGATTCACCCCTTGAATTTTATCTGTCAAGGGAGAGGCCATCTTAGAAAGATTCCTCCAAAACCTGCACTCTAATGAAGTCAGTTACAAGGAGACTCAGGACACAGCATCAGTACAGAACCAAAGTGTAAGAGCATTGTTCTAACCAGATCTTCCTAACTAGAGGTAGTGAACATCTTTGAAAGTGGCTGATAAACAAAGGGAAAAGTAAAATTTTCACTATAATTCACAGAGGTTCAGATATTTTGAGAGATAAAATTCATAGTTCTCTGTCTCAGACTGCTGGGAAGATTTTTACTGGGAAGAAAAAGAGAAAAAAAAAAGTGAACTGGTTTTAAATCCAGCATGGGTAAATAAATCCATTTCCTTTCTTTACAAGAGCTCAAAGCTGTAGCCCTTTCATAGGCTTATAAAGAAACTGCTGAACTTTGAAAGTTGTCAGGGCAGAGATTTAATAAGGATTAGGTCATTGGTATGAAAAGCAATATTGATTTTAAATCTAATAAAGCTAAATCAAAACAAGGTTATTGAACACATGCACAAGGAGTGACAACTTGTAAGTAACTTACTCTTTGAAGAGCAGTGGCTCAGACTTGAAACTAAGTCTTTTCCCCTAAATGTAGGAAGCGAGCCTCTACTGTATAACTTAAGCAAGCCAGTCCAAAGCAGATTTAGGGAGACCAAGGTAATACAAAGGATTAATTGCCTACAAGTATCACAGCAAGGATGTCAATAGGTTGGCTGATAGCTACAGCAGAGGGTCTCAAACAACTGGGGCTCCAGGCTTTTAAAAATGGAGCATTGGAAGGACTGGGACACACAGGGCCATGGCTTCCCAGCACTTTGTGGGTTACTGTCTTTCCAGTGTGTCAACACCTGAGAAGAGCAGGACACACAGAAGGGAATCACATTGCCTAGAAGCTTTAGGCAAGACCCTCTGGGGTTTAGGTGGCCCCCCAGTAGAGCTGGGGGTGCAGTCCATCCCCTCTTTGTAACAAGAGCTGCTATGTTTGTACAGACCAACAACTGTCTGCTGTTGGCAAGAGGGCTTTGGTTTCTACAACCATGAGACCATCTTTGGAATCAAAAGTTTCTTGGAAGAGATGGGATCCACCTACATAAACAGGGAAAAAGTACCTTTGCCAACAGGCTGGCCAAGGTAGTAGTCAGAGCTTCAAATCAAAAACCACAGGGGAGGGAGCAGTTCCCCAGCTAAGGGAGCTGGGGACAAGGGCCTGGGGTGCTGTGAGCAGAAAGGAAAACAGAGCTGAGGTGGAATCCCTTTGAGCACAGGCATATACAGAAGGAGATGCCTGCACAGCAGCCTGATGGGGAAGATCTCAAGTCTGTTGTAGGGAATCATACAATTGTTTTGGTTGGAAAAGACACTTAGGTGAAGTCCTTGGCCAGATGCCTCTCTGAAATGCCTTTACACTAGTGCCTGCAGCATGGGGACTCAACAGGAGGATTAGAATCTATGATCTCCCTGTGATCATGAAGACATGGTGCGACAGGATTCTGTGATGGAATGCTGTTGTATGGCTAGGCTGCTGTAGACATCCCAGTAAATGAGGTCTTTTTCAAACACCTGGAAGAAGCCTCGCATTCAGAAACTTCATGTGAGTCTTTAACCACCCTGTTATCTGCTGAAAGGACAAAACACCAGGGGTCCAGTTATTAAAGAGATTTCAGTGCACTGATGACAAATTCCTGATCCAGGTGCGCCAGAAAGGAATTTGGTATACTGGACATGACAATTACACATGAGGAAGTTCTAGCTAGGGATGCAAAAGTCAGAGGCAGCATTGATTACAGTGACCATGAGATGGTGGAGTTGGAGATCTGGAGAGAACATGGCAAAAAGTAGGATCACAGCCCTAGATAACAAGATAGTAGACTTCAGTATCTTCAGGAATCTGTTTGGCAGGCTCTTCCCTGGGGAGAAGAGGGCTCCAAGAGAACTGGTTGATACTTAAGGATCCTACAAGTTCAAGAAAGATTCACCCAATATGCAAGAAATCATGCACAGGTTGCAGAGAAACTGCACAGATGAGCAAGGAGCTCCTAACTGAACTCAAGATATGAAGAGGTGGTGTGCAAGTGTTGGAAGCAGGACATGCAACCCAAGGGGAGTACAGAGTTGCTGTATGATCTTGTATGGATGATGGCAAGAAAGCCAAAGCCAACCTGGAGTTGAATGAAGGAAAGGACACTAAGGGCATCAAGAAAGAAAAGAGAAGACTAGGGAAAATGTGGGCCCACATTGACTGAGAGAAAAGGACCTGGTGACAAAAGGCATGAAAAATGCCATGACATTTAATGCCTTCTTTACCAGTAAGACCATCCTTCAGGAATACCAGGCCTCTGAGACCAGAGAGAAAGTCTGAAGCAAGGAAGACTTACCCTTGGCGGAAGACTACTAGGTTTAGGGAACGCTTAAAAAAAACCTGGACACGTAAGTTCATGGGGCCTGATGGACTGCACTTACAGGCAACAGGACAAGAAGCAATAAACACAAAATAAAACATTAAATTCCTTCTGAACACAAGAAAGTGTATTTTTTTTTTACTGTGAGGGTGGTCAAACATTTGAAGAGGTTTTGGAGTCTCTGTCCTTGCAGATACTCAAAAAGCAATTGCATATGCTCTCGGACAACCTGCTCTAGCTGACACTGCTTAAGCAGGGACATTGAACTAAATGATCTCATGAGCTTCCTGACAACTCAAAAGATTCAGTGATCAAAACTTTGAGGATTTCTGTGAGGCACCCCTCCTTGTCATCCCCCCCACTTTCATTACTTCATTGCACAATGGATAACTGAACCATGTGAACCTACAGGTAGTATTCCCATCAATTTTCTTTAAGCTTACTTAGGCTTCATGAATATAATCTGTTTTAAAGATAACTAAATCATCATAAACCATCTGCTGCTGCTATTTTTTTCTGCTTGGATTGCAGGTCTCAAGCTTTGAACTTAATACCTTTTGAACTTACGAACTAAGCAAGGTAATTGCTGGGAAAATAACTTAGAATGTCATTGTCCAATCTAATGGAAACGAGAAGCAGAGTAATTCCCTAGAAGTTTTAAATTATTACAGCTCCATAAAAATGTAAGAAATAAATGAAAAGCACAATGAAGTCTGAAAGATCAAGTGGTCAATAACAAGGACATTTGAAACATTCAGTTTGCTCTCCTAATTCAAAGTGAATCTCTTGGTATGTCATTTGTTCTAGTTGCTACAGCCCTATTCTTTATGGACAATTTTACAAAGAAAGCCATTTGTTATGAATATGTACCACGGTAATACATGAGTATGTGCATCCCATTAAAACTCCCTAAAAATACTCAATTTTTGCAATTTTATGAACATGTTTGTGTAATTTAAGAAAATTTAAGGTAATAACAGTGCAAGAGAACATATATAAGGTTCAGACAGCGCTGAAAATGCTTACAAATATATCTGAAAGAGTAAACAACTTCACAATGCACCATAAATAACTTAACATTCCCTTAATTAGCTCTCTAGCTTCCTTTGCAACAAGGTTACTCCTCGATTTTCAAACAGAGTCGCCTCTGGCTACCACATGCTGCCAACATCAAACACTGTTGAAGGCACTGCTTATCCAGCCTCGGACAGCCAACTACTTCAGTAGAAAAGAAACTATACAGCCCAAGTCACAAGCACTTTTAAAAGACTAGGTGCAGCTGGAAAGATTTCTCATGTCTCTGAAATATAAAGAATGTAACAAAAAAATCATAGCATGTCACAGTAGAAGGAAAATCAAAGAATTCATTTATCTGTGGAATGCTTTATAAGGTGAAAAAAGCTGCATTTCCTTGCTAGTAAAAATTCAGGTCAGCTGGCAGATATCTGATTTATCTACTAGATACAATATATCTACTTATTCATGGTACCTTCTCTGTAGTGGTGAGTTCTCAGGACATGGAAGACTCTGAAGATACTACTAACCAGGCTATAAACATCTGTTTACTCATCACAAACTAAAACTAAAGAGGCCCAAACAGAAAAATGCCTGAAAAACTCCTAGGATACAACTAATACTCTTTTTCTTTAGGCAAGAAGTGTAACAGGGACCTGTCTGGTGGCTGAAGAGCACCTTGGGAAGCAGAAGCAGAGCTGAAAAACTTCCCTAGGAGTGCACAACAATGCTTCTATCAGAAAGACCAACACACTAACTCTGGTGAAACTGGGCACCTCTGAATCTTTCTCTTAAGATACCAAGCAGTTAGAGAGTAAATTTCTGGTCCCACTGACCAGAGGAAGAGAGAAACTGGGAAGCAAGTCAGGATGACAGACTGGCTTGGCCACACTTTCACTATGCCACACTGTCCAGAAGCAAGCAGAAACCTTTCTTCTCTCTTTCTGGAGATGACAAAGTGATGGAAGAAAGAGAACAACTCAAGATAGCTGGAGACACAGCTTTGGTTAAAATGAGAAAAAAAAAAAACAGTGGAAAAAAAGAGATAATGTAAGCTCACCTCAAAAGTATACTGAGATAAACAGTCAAAAAATGTTTGTCTCAAGTGGAGGATGTGACTAGGAATGAAGAGGTGGAAGGTAGGTGGTGTGGAGTAAAATGCTCAGGAGAAAGAAAAGTAATAGCAGAGAGGCATAAGGCAAGAGGGCATCTGCAGGGGAGAGGACATGGGGGACAAGAGCTCAGAAAAGAAGACGTAGTGCTGTGGATTTGAATGAATCATACAGAAACAATAGCACAAGCCTTATTCTTCTGGCTATCCATATGACTCTTCCATGAGAGATATCCCTTGGATTCTTAATGTTTATCTCTTATAGACTAAGGAGAAATGAAAGATGCAGGGCATGCAGTGACAGGACAAGGGGGAATGGTTTCAAACCGCAAAAGGGGAGATTTAGATGAGATATTAGGAAAAAATTCTTTCCTGTGAGGGGGTGACCTAGCTGCCCCATGGCTGCTGGAAGTGTTGAAGGCCAGGCTGGATGGGGCTTGGAGCAACCTGGTCTAGTGGGAGACAGCAGGAATAGAATAACTGTCTGAGGCAGCCTACCAGCTGGAAGGACCAGGAACTGCTGGTCCCTCTGCCTAGACCAGAGGGACCAACTCAACTGTAAAGAATATGGAGAGCCTGGAGGGGAAAAGGAGGTGGAGCGAGGAGAAAACATGTTGACACCAGCAGAGGTGTTTTCTCCCTACCCTCCACCCCAAATAATTGGAGTTATGGGCTTGATTGTATCAGGTAGACATCTACATATAACAAGATGAGCAGCAAGAGATGCCCTGCAGAAAAACGGCTCCTGGCAATGAGAGACACTTGGCAGGAATGCTGAAGGAGAAATCTTTTCAACATTTGGTTATATCCAAAGTTATATCTTTTATTCCCTTACACTATTAAAAGGGGAACAACTGTATCTGAATGCTGTGCAATACAACATAAAACACATAATTTTCCTAATATTACAAATTAAAAATTAGATAAGAAAATCTATTCTCAGAGTCATTTGAGGCTAAATAGTTCATGTGTTCCAAAAAAGAAAGAAAAAATAATCAGGAAATAGCAAAGTTAAATTCTAGGTGTTAATAAAAACGTATCCACCCAGTGCTGCTCTACCACAGACAAGTTGAGGCACTGTAGTCTGGTGTATGTATGTTGCCACATATATGCCACAGCAGGAGAAACACCTCACTTTTCAGAATGTACTAAAAATGAGATTTACTCAGAAGAACCATAATTTGACCACAAAAGGTCTGTGTCAATCTGCTTAAAAGTACAATTCAGGGCTAAAAGGGAGATTATCTGTTCTAGTAAGGCTGTGTGAATTATACATCCGGGGCACTAATGCCTAAATACTCATCTTCACTATCAAAAGGTAAGAAAAGTTGAGTTTTCTGGCATGGGATTTACAGAAATTTCACTTGTATATATCTCCTTGGAAATGGAACTGCTGCTTCAAGACTTAACACGCTGAAAAGCTAACGCTTTCAACTCAAAATACCTAGAGTCTGTTCAGAGAAAAGCGTTCTACTTCATCTAGTTTGCTGCTATGACAAAAATATATCCCCATGCATATCACAGCTCCTCTCTCTCATTAATAAAAAATTAAAATTTGCATCTTAAAGAAGACTCAAGTCTGCAGTGAGCCTGTAATTGTGGAAGATGAAATGGGATCACTGCACATACTTACTGTATGGCACAACAAGACCCCTTGCCCATCAAAGCTCCTTCAGCCATGGGGAAAAAACACCCCCAAAGTTTGAAGGTTAAACACACAAAGGTGGGAAACACGAGCTCACATTGCCTATGTAATTTCAAGTCAGTGCTCCCATGCATTTATGTAGAGCTTTTATTTTCAGGACTGTTTCATATTTACTCTTTTAACACACATGCCTTATTCCTCTCAAAGGTTGGACAGAGCTCAATTACCAAAATGTGAGTCGGTATTTTATCCAGAGCCTCACTGAATGTCTCAAACCCTGGTTCTGAAGAAAAAAAGCTGTTGATTTCTACATATGGTTTTATAACATGATCACCAGCAGAGCACCTAAGTGCTCTCAGCATGTCACCTTTGCAGTGACTCAGTGGCAGGCAGGGAGTGGAGTTGCTCACCAAATCCATCAAACGCACCACTGGGGCAGGGATTATGGTCACACTATATAGTGGATGGGGGTTTCAATATTGACACAGTTGATTTGATGTAGATCTGTCACAGAGAACAGAAAGCCAATTCCCTGTGACACTGCCAAAGCTGCCTCAGCCCTAAGACCATTTCTTTCCCTCTTCCACTCACTAAGTTTCCTACAATGCCAAAAAAGGCAGCATGACAACAGAGAGGAGCCTCACTCTTAACCCTGCTCTGTGCTT
Source organism: Florisuga fusca (assembly GCA_038090715.1). NCBI lineage: Eukaryota > Metazoa > Chordata > Aves > Apodiformes > Trochilidae > Florisuga > Florisuga fusca. The sequence continues at coordinate 1,949,946 of JAAWXA010000048.1, forward strand.
TATTCAGTCTTGTGAAAGAGATAATATTTCATCACCAAAACTTGAATCAAAAAGATGCGAAAGAAGCAGAAGTGAGTGAATCTTGTACAGGGAACTTGACTTCCCTGCTCATGTCCTCACTTGAGAGGTCAGCTCGTACACATCAACACTGCTCTTTTCATTCATGCACGTCTCCTTTGTCCCCATTTACCTGTGTGTGGATTTATGTAGGTTTTTTCCTCTGTGTTTTTCTCCCTCCTTTATGCAAATGTAAATGTCACCACAGGTGACAACACGAACACCCAATGAGACAGGCTAGGACACTCATTTTCTATACAGAGCCTTGCACTGAGCCAGGGGAATCACAGCCAGTTCCCAAAGGGGAGGAACCATGAGCTTCTCTGCACTCAAGTGATCCCCAATTTGCTGTCAATACAGTGGTAGACCAGGAACTTCAGAGCCCGTGCTGGATGGAATTACACCCAAGGAGAAAAGGTCCCTTCCAGTCACACTAAGAAGCCTTGTCCCTCCTGTCCCACCCAACCTATCCCTCTGCAGTTTCCTTCCCTACTCAGCCACCCACCCTGTCCTCATTTGTTCAATTTCAAGCTACTGCTCCAAAGCCTCAGGCTTCACAGCTGAATTCCCTAGATGGTTGTTCTTACTATTCCTAATTAGGAGCAAAACACCACCTTTTTCCTTATCCATCTTCTTGGAAACAATGAGGCTTGGTATGGTTGCAACCCTCCCCAAAATTTCATCTGGTGTTGACACCTAACAGGAAAAGTTCAAAGCCAAAATCTTAAAGTTCAGAAAAATCACAGGCAACTGAAAACAGCCTTGTATTATTTACAGGAAATCCAACACAAGCTTAACAGACAGCGCTGTCAGTTCTGCTAATAATTAAAAGGCAGCACTCTATGACATTATTTTTAGTTGTGCCCTTACTCTGCTACACATCAGGGTCTTAAAATATCTGTGCGTCTGGGAAAAGTCTTTTTCCATGTCAGCACTTGGATGCTATCCCACGGGATAAAATTGCCACACGCATATAGTGCTAGTACCAAAACCCATTTGAACTCACGACTTACATAAATCAAAATGTAGAGAAACAGCCCTCGTGCAATCAGTTAAACAACACCCCCACCTCCTGCCTGCCTCTGCTGTGGATGCAAGAGACCGTGGCTCTAACAAAGCTGAAATTCTGAGGGCTGCTGGAGGACTCGCTCAGCTCTGCTCAGACACTCTCTCCAGCTTCTGGGAGGTCCAAGAGAAAGTCTGAATGAGTTCAGTGGGTACGTCACGGCGAAGGCTTTGGACGCTTCCAAGCGTTGGCAACAGAAAAGTCTTCAAAACCTCAAACAAACAAGCTGCCGAGCTGACATTTATTTCCGAACAAAGAAACCCTACCTAGCACCCCGTGTCTGACTCTCCTGCTCACCAAGCGTGTCTGGAGAGGAATAAGGGAAATTTCTATGGCAGCAGCAGCTCCCCACCACCCCGGTGTGTGGGGCTGAATGAGGCCCAGGGCTGGCACCCGCGGTGCGTGGTGGCAGCTCTCCAGAAGTACATGATTGACGTCAGTAACTTGTGTAATCATCCTGCCTTAGCTCGAGTCTATAAACAAAGTTTTGGGGGCTTGTGTGGTGGTGATTTTTATGTTTGGGTTTTTTTTTTTTTTTTTTTTTTTTTTTTTTAAATCTAGCTCCCAGTTGTTGTATTTTCTCACAAGAGTGGAACAGTGAAAATATTTGGAGAGGCCTCCACCATAAATTAAACTGCAGCTATATGAAAGGCCTGCCTGCGATGAAACTTGTCCTCTTGAGCCTGAAACCTACTACAACATTTGCTTGGCTCTTTAAGAAAGCCACCGCTGTAAATCACAGTTCTGGTTGGAAATGCCCTTTAAGATCATCAAATCCAACCATTAAGCTAGCTCTACCAACCATTAACCTAAAATCCTTGAGAAAACTCTTTAGAAAGCCTCAAAACAGTACAGATCTGTCAGAAAATAACACTGATTACGATCAAATTCTCTCTTCTTCTACTATGTTTCCATATGGCAAGTCTAGCACCAGAGTGTGGTCTTTGAAATTCTGGGTAGAAACCTCAGCTCCATCCATACCACTTGTCAGCAGACCTCCTGCACAAAAATGGTGAGTTTTACCTTTCCATAGGCTAAACCACCCCAATTTGGTCTGTCTTTTTTTTTTTTTTTTTAAATGCCTACTCAATGCAATCATCTTAAAGCAGCTTTGTTTCACCTTTTTTGTAATATTGGGATGCCCAGACAGAGGATTTTGGCTACACAGGAAAATCTATGCACTGATGAATGGTGCTCAGCAATGTCCATTTGATGTTCTTTAAGCGATCTACAGAAAGCAAGATGGTATTTGTAGGACCTGCTTCCTTCAAAACAATCTTTTGAAGCACAACTAATTAATCTTCAAAGCAACCTCTGCAGGATGCACAGCAATACTGTTCTCAATTTCAGGAGATGAAATGGATAGAATGCTCCAGTGCTTAACACGGGGCCACAGATGAGAGATTCTGGACTGAGATGGGAAAAGCTTTTCTCTTTTCAAAGATTATTCTAGTGAAAAATGCTGCAGTAAATCTGAGTATCTTCATTTGCAATTATTATTGATTTTTTTCTCAAATCCACATTACTGCCTCTTCTCCTTTTCAAAGAAAATATATACACAGTAGGTATGTTCTGCATGTTCCTTGACAGCATTTTATGGTATTTGCTACAAAACTGACAAAAGATCCTGATAAGGATGAATGGCAGCAATGACAACTTTAAAAAATATTAGTGGAAAGCCAGAAGTTTGAACCGTACTGCCTTTCTACTGCCTGCAACACAGGTATTGATCCTTGCCCTGGTGATGGAAGTACAAATCCTTATAAATGTTTTTTTTTCACAATCATGAGAAAGAGGTTCAGTGATGAAGGCCAGGTGGATAGGGAGGTCCAGACCACACACAAAAATTCTGTAACAGTGTCACCTGAAGCTGGTGTTGATGCTGTATGAGAAAGAACGACTTTAAAAGCATCATGCCTACCTTGTTGATGTGCAGTTGCTGTTGCTGGAATTGCTGTTTGTGTTTCTCCAAGAACTGCTGGTGCTGCTGCTGGATCACTAACTGCTGGAGGGCCTGGGCGTTCTGGGGAAGGGGAGCAGACTGCGTGCGCCCCAGCGGGCGATGCTGCCGGAGTTTGTGTATTGAAGGGGAGACCCGTTCTCCACCAACCAGAGACTGTGCATGGAGGGGCAGTCCTGAAAGATACCAGTCTGAAGATAATATGGAGGAAAAAACAGCAGAGAAGAAAAAAAAGGAAGAAGAAAGGAAGGGAGAAAAGGTCTGTTGAGTAATGCTGATGGTGACAATGATATATAACGTTAAAACCAGCCACCTCTCATTTACAGCTGAACCATCCTTCAAAGAGAACAGATTACAATTAATTACCATTGGATGGGGTAATACTTTGCTTTTTTCTGAATTCTCTGTTTCTTGTTTACTCACACCCCAGGAAAATGTTTCATTTTATAAAATCCACAATACCTTATGGACTCTTCCATGAATTAAGATCACAGGGGTAGTTTGGAGAAGTTGAAGTCCTAAAGCTTGCCTTGGTACAGTGAGCAATCCTGGGTTTCCTTCTAGAAAAGATTTCTATGAAGATTTCAAGGCCAGGTTGGATGGGGCTTGGAGCAAGCTGGTCCAGTGGAAGGTGTCTCTGCCCATGCAGGGGAGTTGGAACTAGATGATCTTTAAGGTCCCTTCCAACCCAAACCAGTCTGAGATTCTATGATTCTATGAAAATACCAACCCAAGCTGCTACCCGGCAGCATTCTGCAATTATACTCTACACAGGGCTCACTGAAGGATGATGGATGCTTATGAAGCTGCTTCCTGCTCTAAACCAGAGGGAAGCACATCTGCCCTTGGCTGTGCTACACCCCACCCCATTGAGATTACTAGGAATGAAAATTTCTATCTGATAAACCCTGACTAGGTTTCTGCTGGAAAAAGGCACTCCCTTGAAGCATTTCAGGAATATGGGAGCCATCAGGCTTCATTGTTTCTGTAGAAAGAAGGTATGTTAGAGGCCAAGATGACAAACAGCTAGAATAGTTTCCATCACTGTATATACATGTTTGTAACTCAATGAAAACATAAGGTTATTTTGGGATAACTTGCATTACTCACATGCCCTTGGCAATTTGAGTTTCTCTGATGACTACCATGTGAAAAACCTACCTGAGCACCATCAAGGGCATGTCTTTAGAAAGTGTCTTGTCTTTTTGGCTGTTCTTGAGGTCAGCCAGTTCATGCTCTGCTCTCTGTAAACAAACCTTTACATACTTCCTAGAAAGCCGGGGCATGAAGATACGCCCAACACAAAGAGCAGCCCAAGGGTGGAGGAGGAGCCTTTACTTTTGCTCCTCACATTGGGATAGCAATGTATCACTGGTATGGAGTGCTACCTCCCTAATCTGGATCAAGCCTGCACATACTTTAAAGAAAAGAAAAAAGCACTCTTTTGCTTTCCTCACTGTATAAAACAAATTAAATACTGCAAAAGCAGTAAATAGCATTCAGAAATGTTCAAGTCAATGTCCAGTTCAAGGTCAGAGAAATTATATTTTCTCTTTCTTCAGTCTTTGGTTAAGAAGAGGGTGAAGATGCCCGGGAGTATGCAGCCAGCTGAATGCAGTGGATACACCTTGACATTTCTGCCCCTGGACATTCTTTTCCTGCTGATTCACAGAACTGCCCTACATGGAAGAAACTGACTCATTTAAAGGTCTCTCTTCTTGGGGAAAGATTTACCTAGTTTCTCCCTCCCTTTGCTTTTCTGAAAGGCATCATGTAAAAGGGTATCTTATTTTATAAATTAATGTCTCTATAAAATCTGTGTGTACACACTCACATACATGTCTGTGTGCATGAATACAGGAATGATTTGGCAAGATGGGGTTCATTTCACTTACAGCACAGTTTGTCTTACCCCCATGTCACTCCAAGCTTCTTTTCAAGGAATTGTAGAGAGTGAGAAGGTCTCCCCTCAGCCTCCAGTGCTCCAGGCTGAATGCCCCCAGTTCCCTCAGCTGGTCCTCTTAAATCTTGTGCTCCAGACCCTTCCCCAGCTCTGTTGCCCTTCTCTGGACACACTCCATCCCTTTCCATAAGGGGTACAAAACTGACCCCAGGATTTGAGACGCAGCTTCACCAGTGCCAAGCATAGGGAAAAACATAGGCTGACAGGGAAAACATAGGCTGACATATGTCAAAGTGAAGGATATTATCCAGAGTGATCTGTCAAGAGAGGAACAGCAGACCTAAGAAATTCTGCTCTAGTTTCCCTAAACCCCCAGGTCTACCTTCCAGCACAGAAAGACTATGCCATTGCATTGCATCATTTTGCAGATGTCAAGAGACATCTCCAGAGCTGAAGGCAGAATACCAATAAACTCCACTTTGCTTCCAAGGAAGTCTGAAGTACTAAATGTCGTTTGGCAGCCAGTCCACTCAGGGCTTTGGAGACCATGTGTTAGCTTGCTCTCTTTCAGTTGCTGCATCTGGAACGTGTGTTTCTCTGTGTTGCTCTGTTGTATAGTGAACATTTCTACTAAGTGCTGGTTTACAACATATTGTACTCGCTCTGGAAACACCGCACGTAGCAGGTGGGCTAGCAGGAACACATTTGGAAGCAAACACAGTAAACTGTAACCTGAGGGAAGCTTTGAGAGAGGTCAGATAGGAAAATGAACAGCAGTTCTTCCCATGTGTGCTTTAAAGCAAACATCACCAACAAACAGAGAAGAAAATTTAGGTGACAGGACAAGAGAGGAAATCTTCCCCAGTGGCTCTTCATCAACACACCCTGGGCAAGGGGTAACTGGTGAAGAGCCATGTCATGACTCTGGGTAACTTCATCATGCCACAGCAACCAGGGCAGGAGGAGACAACAGAACATTACATAAAAGTTCAAGGAATTTGCACACACCCTCTTCAGGGCTGTGAGCATGCTAGCTAAACACCATACTTCTGGGTTTCAGCTTCCCCAGATGTCCATGTTTATAATCTTTTTATAATCTCATGTGTATTCCTGGGATGTGAATGTAAAACCAGACACAAGCCAAACCAGAGTCGTGCTGTAACATTTCAGTGATCGACATGTCTCAAGAGTTTCCAATAGGAAAGGAATGAAAGAAATAAAAATCAACATGTCTCTTACTTAGGAAGAACATCCTTCGACCCAGCATTGCACACTGTAAAACAGAAATCCATCCTACGGGGAATTATTGCTTTCACTCAACCCTATTTATAGAAATACGCCTTCCCACAGGTACTTAATTCTGAAAATATGACACAAGGAGTGATTCAAAGCAATTAGCATACTGCAAATGTAACATATACAAACAAATACAATCTGTTTGAATGCAGTTGATTTTGCCGTTTATAATAATGATGAAAAGCAAGTGTTTTAATCTTAGATTTTGTAAATGCGTGCCTTTCATATACAGAATAGAAACCATCTGTGACAAACAGGAAGGGTAATCATAAGACACAACATTTTTGTCTTCACTTTAATCTAAAGTGGTTAGAATTCTAACGACGTAGTTTTTAATTGTGACCTATAAACTTACACTTATGGAAGTAAATATGATTTATTTTCATTTCTTCAAAGTGACAAGGCAGACTTCTCCTACCTCTGGATGAGGTGGGAAACTTGATTTTGTAAATGCCACCAGTATCCCACCTGTCAACAAATACATCCTAAAGGTTATCTGTTAATATCTATAGAATGTATAGATGTTGCTGTATCTCTTTTGAACATGAGATTAGACTTTACGAAAACCCAACAGGTGATGTAACTTGCTCTCTTTCCCCATCTGGGACTGAGTTTCACACAGCATTTATGGAGTGCTCACCTGTGACTAAGGGTGTTTGTGCAGCTGGCTGTTCCAGTAAGACCATGTGTTGTAGAAGAGGGTTATGTGCCGTTCCCCCATCTCTTTCCAATGTTGCAGTGCTCAAGTAGGGAGTGAGGTGGGTGCCAGGAAATAAAGAGATCCGCTGCTGTAAGGTTGGGATAGTAAGTCTCTCTGCTTCCTGCTGTGCTGATCCTCCCTAAAAATGCAGAATTGATGGAGCAGCATGTTTAGGGATGAACTGGTGCAAGCAACATTTCAAAGGGTGCATGCTCCCCCCCCCACTTACACTGGAAGGGCCAGTTGCAGGCAATCCTAGTGTGATGTTGGGCAAAGAAGGAGATGTGTAGAGTGGAAGCTGTGTTACTGAGCCTTCACGATTCACAAGTCTGTGAGCCAGGCTGGTCTGCAAACAAAATCAAGAACATTGTCTCGGTGAGAGAGCATCCACAAATGTCATCAAGGACACAGGACACTTGCTGTGAGGACACATCAGAAACAGACAGAACTGACACTGGAAATATGGGACAGGGGAGATAAGCTGTGCTTTAAATTCAGCCTAAATAGGCACAGAGGTAACAACTTTACATGAAATAACTGGCACAAACTTGAACATAGGAAGTTCCATCTAGACATGAGGAGGCATTTCTTTCCTGTGAGGGTGGCAGAGCACTGGAACAGGCTCCTCAGAGAGGTGGTGGAGTCGTGATCTCCAGAGACATTCTAAACCTGCCCAGATGCCACCATGTGCAACCTGCCCTGGATAGGGGCATTGGATGATGATCTCCAGAGGCCCTGTCCAACCTCTAACACCCCATGGTTTTGAGAAACAAGATGCACTCCCTGAACTCCACTGCAGTGGCCATGCAGGGATGATGAGACCAGAACAACTAACATAGATAATTCTCACTCTGCAACTGCCACCAGCAACCTGGCCTCACAGAGTGGGCTTTTACAGTTTGTTTGATCTTTCTTGGAGACTAAGGATGATCCCTGCAAACCAGCCAGAGCTCTGCTTCCACTCAATCCTCACACAGAGCCACCGCAAGAAGCTTTGGCAAAGATGATTTAACAGCTCACTTGCCCTTTTCAAGTATTTGTCCTTTTAAAGCTAAAAAAATTACCGTTAAAAATGGCATTACAATGGCTGTTGTTCTCTTTCACAAATCACAGACAATTTATGCTACTTACTAGTGTGCTTTAGCTTAATTCAGGCTTCAAAATTTCATCAAAAAGCCTTAAGGTTGCATTTATGTAGCTATTTCCTGATTTTCAGGGTGAAATGTGAGACTTACTAAATTACCTGATAAAGCAGGAATACTTAAGTAAGAATACCTTTAATTTCAAAACAATATTGATTTGAAATTCATGATGGAAAATCCATTATAAAGATTATATATTTTAATAATTTTCCTGCACAATTTTCCTGTTAGAAAACAAGAGTTCTGATCACCCTGAATTCTCTGCAGATTATTTTCCAACTTAAATAAAATAGAGTACAGATTTCAAAAAGGCTTTCTATAGAATTTCTACTGTTTCTCTTATGCTATTGTGAAAAAAATGGATTATGATTAACTTAATATTACACTATGGAACAATCTATACTGATTTAACAGAGATTTGAAGAATGGCTTTCTGTATTTTAGACCTAAATTCATAGCCTTGTAAGTCAATGAGGCTCTGCAGGTTATTTCCCAGGTTGCAGGGCTGGGACAACTGGTTAATAAAACCTTATTTTTCTCCCTCAAAGACTCTAAGGTGAAGCTTAAAAAAACCCTGCAGCCACCTATTAGGAGAAAAAAAGCACAAAACAAAACACATCAGAACTAATACTGAAAACCAAACATTTTCTATAAAGCAGCCTTCAAAAGCAATCTTGCCTCTTTGATCAATCAAAATGCAGCTGACAATTTGATCAGGACCCTGGACCTCTGCCCCTGAAGTTGGTGCTGGCTGTGCAAGAGGGGCAGGAGGAGCAAAACCATCCCACAACCATATTTGCACCATCGCCAGACTAGGCTGCCATTTCAAATGGACTTTCTGATGTGCCACTAACTTTCCAGTTCAGACATTCAGCAAAACCACCTCGCTTTCATATGGCCTTGTGCAAACTTTCATCTGCCAAGAGATTTTTTCCTTATTTCCTTTTGCCTTCTTGTGTTTTCATAAATCTCATTCAAGCTCACTGAAAATATATTAGAGATCAGTTCTCCTGTAATACGAGTAAATCTTCTTTTAAGATCTCAGTTCACAATTTGCAACCCCAAAGGAGGAAATTTGCAGGGAGCATTTTGCTGTGGAGCAGTATCAGGCAAGGGCATGTGATTGTGCACACTCACACTTCTTCCAAGTAAATCTGAGCAAGACTGGCAATTTTCCTTTAATTTAAATTACATAATGCTAGCATGCTGATATTGAGAATAAGATGGTTATTGTCAGCAGCGTGATGAAATAGTTTACAGGTATTAGAAACTAAACAAACCTACATCCCTTTTCTCTTTGAACAATCTGTAGTTGTGAACAGCCTGTAGTTGGGCCTCAGTTTCCTGGGGATTTGTTTGAAAAACAGTGAAGAGAAAAAATGCAGCAGTTTGGCACTCTCAGCGTATGATAGTTAGCAGCATTATCGTAACTTTAAATATCCAGATCCCATCTACAAGTTGTACACAAGAGTTGTTTGAATTGCACATAAGAGAACAGCTTCAGAATGTTACAGTTTTCATCTGCAGTCAAGAACTTTTTATAGTCTTGTAGCAACTGCAATGGCAATGAATATCATGTACCTTTCAGAGATGAAAAAACATTCAGATTTAAAACAGTACTTAAAAATAGATTCTGTCTATTTTAAAAGGAGGCAGAGAGCTGCAGTCTTTCCACACTGATGGCAAGCACTGAAACTTAAATATGGAATTCAAAGACCATGTTCCAATATCTGAAACGGTTCAAGAGGTAACCTAGCAAACTATGAAGCATAGAGATGTATTTCTCATTTAAAATAAAACATGAAGGTAAGCATTAAACACTTAAAGTTGGCAACTTTTTTTTTCCCCAGCAAATTAATTATTTCTAAATATTTAAATGTGGGGACAATAGAAAGCCTGGTGAACTACCATTTAAGAAATCTCTACCACTTGGGCTACCAGGTAATACTACTTCTACTGCAGAAGATTTTAAAGGAAACAAAATCCCACCTTGCCCAGTTATTTTTTCCCAAATGAACACAAAGAGGCTAATGTATCACATAATACATGGATGCTGGAACAAAGAGCAGAGTTATTTTTCCCCTAAAAAACAAATGCAAAGGACTAGGACACTTAGCTAACCCATTCAAGTACGCCTGGAATGTGTACTTGAGAATGGGAGAACAGTTTGTGCAACAGGTTATCAATGTTCTGTTTGCCATTGCACAGTGATTTATGCTTTATTTTGTTCTGTGATGGCAACGATCCAATATACTTAACACAGTTCCGGGCAGCTTTCAAATTGGAACTGCACAGTCATTTGCATGTTATATTTTTCCTATTTCCTCAAAGTTATAAAAAGGTGAAAAAAACCACAACACCCCAGACATTCTCTTCAGGGAAACAAAAATTAGATTTTCTTCCTCCTTTTTGCAGAGTCTCTTTGGAGATGCTGTGTCAAATGCTGTTCTTGTTAAAAGCCTAGATGAAGAGGATGCTTTCCTTACGTGCAGAGACATGGCTGTGAATTACCCACTGCAGTACAGTTACAAAAGAGGCAATGTCAAAGCCCAGGAAAGGCTCTGGCAGTAGAGGGATTGTTTTTTCCAAATCATACGCACCACTCATGCCTCAGACTAACTTAGAAAACTGCTGAATTAGAAGCAGTTGATGATAAGAGTTTTTCTTACAGTCTGTGTCAATTTTATTAGGTATTGGTGGTCTAGTCACAGATGATTAGCTTAAATTATTTACTTGAAAAATAAATTGTTAACGGAGAAAGCTACAGCTGCACATTTACCTGCCAGACCTAACACTGACTTGCAGGAAGCTGCCTGCTTTGTTTGTAACACAAGAAAGTTTGCCAACTGTAGACAATATCAGCAGTTCCTGGATCAGCAAAACCAGTAAGTAAGCATGGGTCTTCCTGAGGCTAACACAATCCTAACATGTGCCCTCAGCTCGGCTGGTCTTCAGTTCTGCAGATCTGATCACAGAATCACAGAATCAGACAGGTTGGAAAGGACCTCTGAGATCATCAAGTCTACCCCTTGGACCCCATCAAGTCCAACTACCACCGTGGTACCAGCCCATGGCACTGAGTGCCACATCCAATCTCTTCTTAAAAACTTCCAGGGACAGAGAATCTACCACCTCCCTGGGCAGCCCATTCCAGTGCCTGATCACCCTCTCTGTAAAGAATTTTTTCCTAATATCTAACCTAAACCTCCCCTGGCAGAGCTTAAGTCCATGCCCTCTTGTCTTACTGATATCTGCCTGGGAGAAGAGACCAACCCCCCCCCTGGCTCCAACCTCCTTTCAGGGAGTTGCAGAGAGTGATGAGGTCTCCCCTGAGCCTCCTCTTCTCCAGGCTGAACAGCCCCAGCTCCCTCAGCCCTTCCTCACAGGACTTGTGCTCGAATCCCTTCACAGCCTCCTTGCTCTCCTCTGGACCTGCTCCAGCACCTCAAACTCCTTCCTGAACTGAGGGGCCCAGAACTGGACACAGGACTCGAGGTGTGGCCTCACCAGGGCTGAGTACAGGGGCAGAATCACTTCCTTGGACCTGCTGGCCACGCTGTTCCTGATACAGGCCAGGATGCCATTGGCCTTCTTGGCCACCTGGGCACACTGCTGGCTCATGTTCAGCTTCCTGTCAATCCAAACCCCCAGGTTCCTCTCTGTCTGGCTGCTCTCCAGCCACTCTGTGCCCAGCCTGGAGCTCCCCATGGGGTTGTTGGGGACAAAGTGGAGGACCCAGCATAATAATACCGGATAAATACTGCTGTCTCTAAGACACCTTTTCCCAGGTCTGCTCCAAACTACTACATGGTGATTGTGCATCTCAAACGTCAAGCCTCTTTAGAGCAGCTTCAGCTGTCAGTGTCAAGTCGAAACTGTACCTTACACTGTCTTAATTTTTACAATCATTGTCTAAAGGTCATAAGGTCTACAGCAGATGAGAGAAGGAGAAGAGAAGGCTCTGGCGAGACCTTAGAGCACCTGCCAGTATCTGAAGGGGCTACAGGAAAACTGGAGAAGGACTTTTTACAAGGGCATGGAGTGATAGCATGAGAATGGTTTCAAGGTGGAAGAGGTGAGATTTAGATGAGCTATTAGGAAGAAATTCTTTGCTGTAAAGTGGTAAGACATTGGCCCAGGTCAACCAGAGAACTTGGGGCTTCCCCACCCCTGGAAGTGTTTGAGGCCAGGCTGGATGTGGCTCAGAGCAAACTGGTCTGGTGGGAGGTGTCTGTCCAAGGCAGGGGGTTAGAACTAGATGACCTTTAAGGTCTCTTGCAACCCAAACCAGACTGTGATTCTGTGTGTTGGATTATTTGGTAGGGGAGAGGGTGGAGTAGAAGGTATATTCCCCATATTAAATGATGCTACACTACATTAGAAATAAAAATAAAGTGGAAATCTGTACACAACTAGAAAGCAGTATGGGCTTACATTTGTAATGCAAGATCTTTTCAATTCTAAATTACAATTTAGAGAGAACAAGTCCAAGCCTGTTTTTACAGTCCTGATGTCAGGACAGACACTGCATTCATGGTCTGAACAGCTAATGGTAAGATGGATAAAATGAAATGCACTAGTAATATCACACAACCACACACTACATGCAGAATTTATACTGGGAGCCATTGGCCCACATCCCAATATCTGCCCTTAGGAAAAGGTGGGTTCCAGTAACCCTGAACACAGGAGCTGCTGTGTCGAATCAATCCCCAGTTTACCCAGTCCAACACCCTGCCCTTGACATCTGTAGCAGATGCCTCAAGTGACAGTGAAACCTTATGGGATTATAAACTAGCACATGGCAGCAGGCCCCAAGCTTTTAAATCCCTAAGTGGGGAGGAAAAGGTTAAATTCATTCCCTTTAATCCAGTTCTGGTTTGATCATATTTAGACTAGCCTAGTGCACACAATAAAGCCACCCTATATACATTACACAAGGACAGATTTCCCACATTTTAAAATACTTGCATTTGACCCCAAAATGCTCTTTATGCTTCACCTTGCTAAATCCCTTTTATTTTTACTCTCTCCTCACAACAAAACCACTACAAGTTACCACAAGCAGCTTGTGAGCTTGCTCAAGCTAGATTTAATAAACAGATAATGCACCCTGTCAGCCCAGATTGAGAGCTAATTCCCAAAGTGATCTCCAAGTCACAATCTGGTGTGTTTTTTATAGCATGGTGCACACAGATTTGTAGGCCTGAATTCCCAAAACTCTGCAAAAACTGGTTAGAAACCCAAGTGTTAAAAATCAGAGTGAGGAAGGGCTCTGTACCTCAGTTTGAATACTTGTGACTGATCCTGCAATTCCATTCTCGGTGCTTATGTTATTGGAGCTGTTGTTTGGAGAGCTGGGACCAGATCCAGGAGCACTGTTGCATGCAGAGTCTAAAAACACATCCAAAATCAACTTTTAGCATTACAAACAATCTCCATGATGGTATTTAGACAGATAAAAAACCCTCTAGCTTTGTTTTGGAGGAAAGCAAACCTCCTCCTCCCCCTTTCCCCCCCTAAATCTTCCCAGGGCTCTTAAAATACTGACAAATACTTTCAAATGGCCTGTCCAAGTACCTACTTACCATATTTATGTCTTCTCCCCATGAGGATTTTTCTTATGGTATATTAATAACTTTAAATACAATTGGAAGATAATAAAAGACACGGAAGACTTGAAGAGGTCAAACTGGAGGATGCCAGATTGTCTTGTTTTATTTTCCTGCTTCTCTCACCCTCTTTAACCTATAAACCTGACGACACCCTCTCACCACATATTGCATCAGACTTCACGCTGGAACAACCAGGGAACCATCTCAGCGTTGACATTTTCCCATGCTGGCTTCTGGTGCATCTGGATTTACTGGAAATACGCTGCTAGCACCGAGCCCTCATGCTGATCATGCATGAGAGCTGCCTTCTGATTTTACAAAGAAGCACCAAGATTTTTTGGTGCAAAGTGGGCATGTGTGATGCTCTTGTGCCTTGAGAAGTGCCCACACCGTGCCAGGTCCTCAGAGAAACCCAGCCTGCCTTGGGCTGCCCCTCACACAGCTCCCAAGGCACTGAGCTCCCCAGAACTGCCTGAAGACTGATTCACAAGGATGATACTTTGCCAGGATGGTAAATTAAGCTGTCCTGAGAGCTTTAAAAGCTGCCTGAGTGACATGGGATTGAATGGACAAGTGGTCATGGCTGAGCACATTTGACAAAACATCAGGCAAAATTTGTCCAAACCAGTAAATATGTTTCAAATCACTGCCTTTTCTTTCTTGGTAAGCATTCTCCACTCAGGGAGTAAAACACTAGCTCACTGGAAAGATCCAAGGTAGACTTAATTCCCCAAAATAATCCTGTTATCACCTGAACACTCAGAAAATCCTCTCACTGCTGTTTATTTGATCAACACAGTCCCTGCAAACTCACTAACCAAAACCACAGAGATGACCAGCCTGAAATCAAAGCTTCCCCATTAATGATACAGAAACAATAACAAAAAGAAACAGCACATGAAATTGCAACAGCCAGAAAAACTTCCCTCAGAACATGTCTCACCTGGAGCATGGTACAGTCTCCAGTGTTTCTCCTTTCATTTTGGATGACAAATAAAATTTTTTCCTCAACTTTCCTCCTCCCCAAGCACAGGATTTGCCCAAGGCCAGAAGAACCTCCCAGCTGCTGCAATGGGTCAGGCTGCAGCAGTCTCATAACTGTTCTAGGATGCTCCAGTAGAAATAAAACCCAATCGTTACAATGTGGAGATTTAAAAAATTTATTTCTTTTGTGGCATGATTCGGTACATACTACTTGTTATTTTGAGCTGTTCAACTACCTCCAACAAAGTAACAAAAAATATATTTTAAAATTTTTTTTCTGAAATAAAGAAGCCTTGTTGCTTTTTGTTGGCTGTGCATTTGGGGAGGCAACTTGCTTTCAAAAAACTAAGCACTGAGTAACACCCACCTGAACACCTAGAATTGAACTTCTCCATGGAAAGCAACTTCAGAGAGTCACATGTTTTTTCTAGGACCACGTCAATAACTCCAGCATATTGGATCTTGAGTATACTGCCTAGACATAGAAAAAGCACCTGACACATTCAAATTGTGACTCTGTGAAGATGTATTCTTCATGGATTAAATGTAACTTCTACTCCCTGAAGAGGGACTTCTTTTAGATGTTGTTTTTCATTCAAAAGTCCCCTCTTATTGTAAAACCCAGATATTTTTCTAGCCAGGTTCCAGGCTGGCTTCCTCAACCAGGTCCATTCTCAATGAAAGCTGGAGCTTTCACTACTATTTCTGAATGTACTGCTAGGACCCAAGGCTCAGACTTTAGGGTTTACGTTTTCCTAAAATCCATGTGACATACAGCAGTATATGAAGAGTGAAGTAAATTCCATTTTCAGATCTGACACAAATTATGATTAGCTTCTGAAATCACCTATTCCCTCTGTGAACAGGAAGTCTCTGACAGAGAGGTGCACAGCTGCCCCAGTGTCTCCCAAAACCACCTGTGCCTTAAAGTGAGACTGAAGTCTGCAAAAGCTGTTACACAGTGGTACTTACACAGAAGCATCCCTAGATGGTGCTAAGAATTAACTTTATGGTAATCTATATGATCTACTTTACTCTGGTCCCTCTTTAAAAACTTTACTCCCAGAAGAATTATTTTTTCAACAAGAAAGTGGCAAATAAGTAGTCAGAAATACTAACTATGTATATGTTAAAAAAGGCCTCAGATGTTCTAAAACTTAACAAGGAGCTATGGAAGTCTGCCCAAAGCCTAAAACAAACACGGGCTGTTAAGTATTTACTTCTGGAGGTTGACAACTATGAATTATGGCCCCCTTCCACAGATATTCATAAGATCACCTTTGAGAAATTTTATTCCTCAACAACCTGTTGCTGAAGGTAATAGAAATGCTTGAAAAAAATGTAACTCTGGTGGCATATCTGCAGCTTCCTGTGCACGTCTCAAAACAAACTACATGGAGCTGGTACCGCTGTCTCAACAGATGGATAGCACACCTGCATCACCTTCTGCTGAACTTGGCCAGCTTCATCCAGGTTTCAGCAATGCTGAGAGACATATGAGAGACTCAGACTGGGTGCAGGAGTCAGTTTTGTAAGGGGACATCTCACCAAGTAGGTGGCTGCCAGCACAGATTGGATGCTTACCCGACATACCTGTGACATCCAGCGGGCGCTTCTTCAGAGCGGTAACCACGGGCCCGTCTTTTCTGCGCAGGAGGGGGCTGCTCCTCCTTTCAGCAACTTTCTGCTTTAGTCTGGATCGTAGCTTCAGATTGGGTTCAGATGCTGAACAGAAAGAAGGGAAAGCAAGCAGTTTTTTGGTTGATATTATGTCAGTAGTTTTTTACTCGAGGCAAAGGCTGGGTTGTTAGTTCAGCATTTCTAGAGGCCTAAACAAAATCAGTCATTTAATAGCAAACACTTGGAATCAAATCTTTGTGATATAATGAACAGGTCCCTGCCTAAATTATCTCTGAATTCTCTGTCAATAAAAGTAAGTTATTTTTTTAATTAAAAAAATAACAACCATTCTGAAATTTCTCTCAATCAAGGACACACACAATCTGCTGTGAACTCATTTGCACTGGTGATAAGAGCACCATTCCCATAGCCTTGTTCTCCACCTCTGCCCAACTTGCTTCCAAACCAGTGGTAAACCTAACTCATGGGATCTAAACAAATCAATACAGGAATTAGTGAGCCAACAGAGATGTTGCTGCCTACTCAGTGTGGAGCATCACTGTGGGGCTGAGACATTATCTGCTATGTGTTGCTGAAATGAGCAAATCCACACCCTTAGAGTCATCTGACTCCAAGGTGAGGTGGCTTAGGGAGGTATGCCAGGGGAGGGGGAAAGAAAACACGAAAATCAGACCCCAGAATGAAAACAGGTGAATGTTTTTGCTGGTTCACCTCCCTGAAGCAACTTACCTTAGATTCAGATGAGCCAGAGTCAATCAGAGCCAGTGTCAACTCAAGAAAAAGGGCATGAAAGTGTGGCCAAGGCCAAGGCCAAAGCCAATGCTAGGAGAAGGTTTGTTTATTTGGGGAGCAACTTGCTTGCATCACCACAGCCACAAAGCTAAACCATATCTAAAAAACCATCAAATACTTAGAAAATTCAAGGCTGACAATGGTAGGTGTGCATATAATTTCCTGACACCACAGTCTGACTTGCTTTGTGGACATCATACCTTTGACAGACTCTTCTGCTGTACCCAAATCCTGACATTTAATTTCTCCAAAAGTCAAAGCAGAAGAGCTCCTGGGAGTCCCTAATGCTTCTGGGTTAATGGCAGCTGGCAACACCGAAAACATTTGCTCGGCAAAGCTTAGCAAGTTTTTAGAAAGGTAATGAAGCCTTAAGTCAGGATTTCTCCCACAAGATGATTCTCTCTGTAAACTTTCTGATCTCTTGAGCATATGTGAAATGTCTGCTTTGGTGCCTGAGGGCTCCTGACAGTTATGAGATTTGTGAACTGGCCCAATCTTTTTCCTTTCTGCTTTTTCCGCTTAACAACTCTGCAGCTTAATCCCTTTGAACCAGCAAATCCTGTGCTTCCACCATTAACTACCAATATGCTCAGCTCCCTATACTTCAGGGCCAATAATCTGCATTTCTTTAGAACCATTAAAATAAGGTTTACAAACTGATCTGAATTAACTAAGTCTGGCTGCAGATATATTTCCCTACAGCTGGCTTTGACCACTGGGTCACATAAAAGATCAAGCCTGGCAATGTTAATTGTAGGGCTCTAAAAATCAGAAGGCTGATGAATTCAAGATCAAATAATTGAAGTTAAGCCATCAAAACAGTTCTTGGATGAAACTTTTGGGGGGGAAAAAAAAAAAAAAAAAGCTTTTCATTACTGTTTTGGACAAAAAAATACCAGCAAGAGATAAAGGGAGCACTAAAAAAAACCTGTCAGACTCCTCAAGATGGTGCTTAAAATGCAGCATGAAGTGCATTAGCAAAGGGGGAATCATCTTACAGGGTATTTGCATATAAAATAGTAGGGGAACGAATGCAAATATAGCATTTGCTTGGAGGGCAATATTAGAAGAGTGGACTAGTTCAAATACAAGCATATGCCATAGCTAGCTCCTTTATAAAGTACTCTTTAAAACAGAAGTTGGATTTACTCTTTTCAAAGTAGTCATTGAGTAACTGAACATTCGGTACCTCATGCTACATCCTTTAATCCACAGATTTATTATGTTCCAAATATTGAGCAGTGGTAACTGTCCAGATGCTCTGGTCAAGACTTTAAAGAACAAATGTGACTGTCTCACAGCTGGATGCTGATACATCCATTTTAGATACATTTGCACTGAAAACCAGCAAATGAAATATAGGCCTATTCCACAGCTGTTGAAAGAATCTGTCTTCAGACAAAGAAAAACAGGACAATAAAAACTGCCCTTCAGTGCAAATTTTATTCATACGCAATTTATGCCCTGCATGGTGTTCATCTGAAGTATGTTGTCTGTGGGGAACAGACAAATAATTGTGTGGTTCTCAAGTACAGAGAATGAATTGGTTAGAAACACCTTATAAATGAGCAGGAGAAAAAAAGACCTGGGGTCACAGATTACCCAACACAACCAGATATGTCCCATAAGTAAAGCCACAATAAAAGCATCCTTCCATGTAACAACAGGAGAAAGAACACAGGAAACTAAAGCCTTGAAAGAAAAAACACCTTGCAAATATATTAAGGCAAAGGCAGTGTATTGTAATTGTCAAATAAAACTGTTTTCAGGCAAAACTATTCCATGTATTTTTCCTCTGCTTCTTCAGCTGAAGGATTGAGTTTTGAAGCCCCGAAACAGTCTATTTAAAGCATGACATTTGTTCTGTTCACTCTGATTTTGCTGTTTATCCCCCAGATATAATTCCAAACCTAACATGTCATCAAGGCCTCAGAGAGTATAATCCCTACATGCATTTAATTGGGTGATAGGTATTAAAATTCAGCACAGTCAGTGCAGAACAGTCTCACAATCAGAGAATTTACATATACCATATTATAAAATAAAAGATGCAGCCTTCAACAGAGGCATTTCCAAAACTCAAAACAATAATTTAAGCTTATTCAGATGGTTTTTAAACTACTACCTAATAAAAAATGTTTCTAAACTGAAGAGAGCTGTCCTTCAAAAGTATGAAACATTACCTTAAGCAGCACGTGACTATCAATACCAGAGAGGTTCAGTGTGCTCCCAGGAACACCAGTTCCACTGAAGATCTCCCAATATTCACCCCATCAGGCAGCATGCCCAAAGCAAGCCCTGCTCCCCCATCACTGCTAACTAGTGTAAACTTAAGAGAACTGGAGACTGAATTACGAAACTTACCAGTCTTCTACATCTAAAGGTGAAATCTTTTAAACAAACACCATGAAGTTATCAAGAAATCAGCCTGATTCCTGTTTAGCAAACAAATGAAGCCCATGCCCAAGTCTGAGTCAGCTTCCACAAAGCCAGTGGGATTTCTTAAGCAGTGACATACTTAATTTGACCTATAATAAGGATTTATACAAAGAATATTTTGTTTTCCTCCAAGTAAATTAATAACTAGAACATAAGCCAAAAGCTTCTCTAGTTTTCACAGGCTCAAACCCAAGTTACCCATCTTATACGTCATTTACTGCAGCAGGACCCATGTAATCCAATTCTTCAACATTTATGTCATTCTCATTGTTTCCTTCCTAGAATTGCATCCCCTAAGCTGCTGAACTAATCTGACATTAAGTCTATGTAAGTCAGAAAACATAAAGTCCTGGGCAGAGTTTGCCCTGTTCCCATTACCCATCCACATTTCTGAAAAAAAAAAAAAAAAAAAAAAGACAAAAGAAAAGAAAAGAAAAAAACCAAAACACAACACCATGAGAAAAAACAACAAACCACAAACCACACACCATGAAAACCCAGTCCTCACACATCTTAATTTCAGCAGTTGGGGACCAAGAAGGGCTATTATTCTTTTATTGTTTTTAAACTTCATACTAACCCTCACCAGTCAGGCACTAAAATAAATTATTTTTAATAATAAATGGAAGACACCACAGGTTCCACAACTAAGCATTCTCTCTCCACTGTGCTGCTGCTTCCCCCCCTGCCTGGCTCAATCTCAGATCCTCATTACTGCTCTGCTGTGGTCTCTCCTCTCCAAAAATCGTGGACTGTGACCTATCTACTCAGGAGGACCTGGAAAAGCTAGACATGGCAAAGTTCATCTATGGTCACAGAAAAAGACTGAAAATCATAGACTCATAGAATGGTTTGGGTTGGAAGGGATCTTAAAGATGATCTAATTCCAACTCCCCTGTCATGGGCAGGGACACCTCCCACTAGACCAAGTTGCTCCAAGCCCCATCCAACCTGGCCTTCAGCATTTCCAGAGATGGGGCAGCCACAGCCTCTCTTGGCCAACTTCCCTGGGCAATGGTTTCACCATTATCCCTCTGAAGGTCAAGTGAGCCAGTATTCTTCATTTTCAAGACTTGTAGACACCAGCATAGAGGGGGCAAAGAACAATATAGTCCCCCACAAAAGAAGCTAGGGTGCACAGGTACCACAGGGCAAAAACAACTGCAGAACATTTCCAAAGCAGAAAGTAAAATAAGGATAAAAACAAGTCTCTTATTCAGAAACAAACTATTTTGTATGATCTTGGTACCATGTTGGACAGCATCACTGAAATAACACACCTTGAAATATAAGTACATGATAACAAAAGGATAGATAAAAGATATTTATGGGGTTTTCTTCCTTTTCGCCTAGCTTTGTTTTTGCACAAGCACCATGTAAGAGCTGTGTGGAAGGGCTACTTATGGAAACCTGTGTCCTTACAATTAGAACTTACTAAAGGCCAAGATCTGGCAGTTTTCATGCTGATGTTCAGTAATTGCTGCAATCTTGGCAGTAGAAAGAAGGCTTTAACACCCATTAAACCAAGCACATTGACTTTTCCTTTCCAGAGCCTAAATAAAGACAGCATCTTTGCATGGTACAAAGAATTATCTGAGAGGGAAGTTAAGAGACATGCAGAAGAGGGCAAGGAATAGAAAGGAGAGAGGGAGGTTGTCCAAGCAAGTTTCCCCAATAAGGTGCTTAACACAGCCTTGAGCTCTGCAGAAGACAAAAGCTGATTCCTGTCCAGCAGCCGAAAAGCTGCAGTGCTGGTAGCAGAGGGAGCTACTGCCCACTTGAAAACAAGGACAGGGAGTAACTACAAAACTGGGGAGACCCCAGAAAGGTGGCCACAACTTTTGGGCACAACCAGTGTACCCTCAGCCCTTCATCAGAGTCTCATGGACCAACCAAGCAGTTGTTCTTGAGCTGCATTCTGTTCTGTACCCTTTTTTCCCTCCTCCTTGCCCTGTCCTACAAGCATCTCTCCCCTGCCCCTTGCCTGACATTGGTCTGCATTGGTCTGCTCCTATGGGAGGGAGCTACCTCCAGCCTCCTCCTGCCCTGGATGCTTTTTAAAAGCTCTGTAGGAGAGCAACATAAACCAAATAAATCAACCCCATGTTGCCATGCATGCTTACAAACTGCTGAGGGCCAAGAGAGGTGTACACAGTGCATTGAGAAGCCAGCAGGACATGGTTCGAGCAATGCATTGTTTTCTTAGAGCTCTGTTGTGTTTCATTTTGGAGAAATCATTCCAAGTTACCACTCTGGATGCTGTTCACATGGTGCTTAGGGTCAATGCTGTCTCACAGAGGACAGATGTGCTCTTATACATACACATATATGTATATATATACACATGCAAACACACACATCCAGGCAGAACTGTGCACACTCCTAGCAGTCCCTGTGAAGCAGAGATGGAGCTCAGAAGACCAAGGAGAAGGATGGGTTCACTGAATGATTGAGAGTGAGGTCCTAGGCTTCTCAGAGCCCCTGATGCCCAAAGGCAACACTAAACCAGAAGATTTAATTTGGTCTTCTACTGGAAGAGGCTTCTCCGTTGATGCACCACAATACTCCTCAAAAAATGTTCTGATGGGAAGTGCTGGTTCTTCCCCCACGGGTCCCTGGCTCTCATGCTAAAAGTGCATCTGCTTTATCAGAGGCCCAAGCAAAGAAAGGGGTTGCCCCCTCATTTTGCCTCTAGGCAAAGCTCAGCACCAAAGAGGAGCTACCCTGGAACATGTCACATAGCCACTAGTGCCCAAGAAAAACATGGGAGCGAAGAATTCCCTGGCATGAATTTAGAGATGACTGTCAGAAGAAGTGGTGGGACTGAACTGGAAGGACAGGTGTCAGGAGCATGGGGCCAGTCCGTTTTCAGTGGTGCCCAGTGACAGGACAGAGGCAATGGGCACAAACTTGAACATAGGAATTTCCATCTAAATATGAGGAGGAACTTTTTTATTTTGAGGGTGGCAGAGCACTGGGACAGACTGCCCAGAGAGGGGATAGGGTCTCAATCTCTGGAGACATTCAAAACCTGCCTGGCCACCATCTTGTGTACCTGTTGTAGGGGTACCTGCTCTGGCAGTGGGGTTATACTATATTATCTCCAAGGGTCCCTTCCAAACCCTAACATTCTGTCATTTTGTTTGCTGGTCCTTCAACTGCAATTTGGTTTATTCTGTGCTCTGAAATTCCAATGGGTTGGTCTGAAGCTGTTCCGTAGCATCAGAGTAACAAAGGGATTTTTGTCTTTAGTAAGTTATTTTTGGATTATTGAGACTGACGTCCTCCACTTGGAACAAAAAAAAAAAAAAGGGTATTTGTAACAGTGGGGATTTCTCATGCAGGTCAGTGCCTTCTCTCAGCAGAGCACACCCCGAGGCAGTGCGTGGGTCCCTGGGACACAGCAACCCGCCCAGGAAGGCCAAACCTCCAACCATGTCAGCTGGAAGGACAATGTGGGTGGGAAATCAAAGATGCTCTCAAACTTGAGTGACACTCCATGCTGTACAAAGCTCAAAGATTTTCTCTAAATTATACTCCCACACTACACCAGGCTTTCAGCCTACTCTATTTTCCTCTAAACAATTCTTGTCATAAAACAAACCATTTAAAACATTCCAATAACCAGAATCAACTCCCAAGAGGTATTATGCTTCTCTTGACAAATCTAGCATTTCAATTATTCACAAATCCTTTCATTTTCCCTTTTCTTTCTTTTAAATGCACAAAGTTCCAAACAATAATACTCAAACAGCCCCGTGCTTCTGCAATACTGCAAGGAAACCAGCAACATCACAGGATGCTGGACACTTTCCACCCTCAGGCTCCTCTTTTTTGCATAGAAAAAGGAGAATAGCAAGCAGGAGATAACTAGCACCAGCTCGTGCTTTCCCCATCGTGAGCCAGCAAGTCCCATACCAAGGGTTGATCTGTGGTATATGGCAGGGATGGACCATGCTGCCAATTTCATGGCCAGTCCTGGACAAGCAGCAAGTGATTGGGACCCTGAAACTGAAATACATCTTACCATCATCCATCCAAGAGCAGGTTGGGGCTTAGAAGGAGACATTTTTCCCTATCTACTCATGTTTGACTCAGCCAGAACAACACTGATCTTTTCTATTTGTTTTAGGAGGCTGGTGGGCTGGAAGCTGAATGGTTGCTGGGACCAGCAGCAGGAATGATGATTCTGTCATATTCCTTCCCTAGTAGGTCCCAAATGGTGGCAAAATTCTGGAAAACCACTGGCCAGGGCAGCCCTCCAAGCGGTAGATGGGCCAGACTCTGCCCATTTGCACCACAAACAGACAAGTTTGAGGAAGTCTTTTTGTGGCATTCCTTTACCTCTTGAGGGAAGTCACTGTACCAAAGGGGTACACAAGTCATGGTCTAATGATGCTGAGCTAAAAATTTCTTCCTGGACCCTTCCTTCCCTGTTGATTATTAACTGGATGGGCTCTGAAGGCTGAGGACAGTTTTTGGTTTTTTCTTTACCACAAAAACCCTAAGACACAATACTTGACCTAAAACCAGTTCCTCTGCCACGACTTGTACAGAAGGCAAGAAACATTGTTGGGATGGGAGGTTTTAGGGTAGCAGACTTGTTTTTCCCTGGTCCTTAAAGAAAAGGAACTGAAAGAGGGGTCTGGATCTTTCTACTTTCCACTTCTTTCTATTTCCCCAAGTCCACACAGGCTCTCATTTACTACCTAGGCAGGAAATTCAGAGACAAATACTCGCCAAAGATGTCTCTGTAAGCTCCCAGCCTGGAATTCAACTCAGCCTAGCTTTGGAAACACTGGAAACTCACACCATGAGATTCCATCCCACAGCTCTGCAGTGAAAACATATTTGGGGCCACAGGAAGCCTTTGCCTCCTTAAAATCTTCATGCTCAAAGTCCTTCTGGTCATTACCTCCCCAGTGCAGGCAGTTCTGATACTGGATGGAAAGGATAAGGCAGGGCCCAGAGCCTCAGAAATGCTTCACAAAACAGTGACCATGGCTGCAGCAGCCGTGGGCCAAGCAGCACCAGGAACTGAGCCAAAGACACCAAAAACCAGGCACCCACTGCTCTTGGTGGGTGAAGGTCTTTCTGCATGCAACGAACCACAGCAAGTGCCAGAGGATTGAGAAGCACAAAGGACAAAATGAACCTACAGTGTATTTTTGGATAACGCCAGCTTTGCCACAAATCCCACCTCTTCTGACAGATCTCTCAGGAGCAGCCAGCCCAAGGCAGGAGAACTCAGCAGCAAAATGGGAAAGATCCCTCCTGCATGGGCACGATGAGGGTGGAAGGAGAGTGGCTGTCTTGAGAAAGGTTTGCTTTAGCCAAAGCAGGAGTCAAACAATGATGAGATCTGAACTTGCTTCACAACTTGGATAAATCCTACAGTGGCAGACATTTTTTACACTTAGGACCTTGGAGAACATCTTTTGCCAGTATTTCAAAAGAAAATAACTGGTTTTCTCACTTGGGGGTCACATTTATATATAGGTCCAGGCCATGTTTCCAGTTCGTGCATCCCCGTGAACTGAATGAGTGCTGGCCAGGAGTTTGGCAAAATTTCTAATTTTAACAACAACTAACTGAAATACTGTGGCTTGGATTAGAAATCCTGATTAGCTGTCAGGTCACAATGAACACAAGGAATTCCTCCTCCACACAAGGTGTGAACAGGAATAATTGGGAAAGCTAGTGTCTGACAGGACATGGTCCAGCCCTCCACAGGATGTAAAAAAACCCAAAACCAACCAAAAAGCCCTATGTGAGCAACACAAAAAGCATGTTATAAAGTTATAGTTCTTTTTAGTTTTTTAAATTTAAAATTTCTCTTTAATTTTAACTGATAAATTTAAAATTCTCTTCAGCCTCTTACAATCTTCAATGATAGTAGTTGTGTTGACTTTCTAATTAAGAGCTTTCTTTCATACTTTCATTGCTCAAACTCCACAAAGCAGGGAACACCATGAACAACCTTGCTCATGGGCAGAAAACGAAGACATCATATTCCTCAGAAACCCAAAACTGAAGATCTACATTAAAAATAACTTCAGTAACTCCAAGAAAGCTGTTGACAAACAACTCTTATGCTTATCAAAACAGGCCACAAAAGACTGTCCCAGCCCAGAACATAAAATTACCCTGAAAGGATTCCCCAGAGATTTTCTTACAGCATATACAGAAGCTTTGTTAAATTTGGAAGGCACCAACCTTGATCTGGGGGCAGATTATTTTCCCCTCTCAACAGCTGTTGAGAAAATACATACACTAAAGCAAAGGTGGATCTAATAAAGGAAACTACACAAAAGAATCCAGTTATTTAACAGCAGAAGCATGAGCGGCACCAACTGAACTGTTCTTAGTTCAGTTAAAAAAGAAAGAGCTCCCAAGTGTTTTAGATAGAGGGAACTGAGTGAAATGCATCCCCCAGACAGGCTAAAATCAGGATTCAAGCAATTAGTAACTGCACCAGCCAGCAGCCTGACAGGAAAACAATTTAATGCAGAAACCAAACAGCCAAGAAACTGGAACATAATTTAGCAGAACAGATTTCAAGGATTTCAAGAGAGAGGATGCACTAGGAGCATGTTGCAAGCACTGTTTCCCATGCTGAACATTTTCAAGAACTTTTATGACATTAATTCATGCACACATCTACCAAAGTGAGCGTGACCAGCTCACCAGGTCTCTCCCACCACATTCACACTCAAGTACACAGAGAGATAACGGTGAACACATCACAATGCTTTAAATAAGACTGAGTAAAGAAAATGTGAGCACAATGACATGTTTATTCTTCCTGCAGCTTCTCTACGTGCACAACACACTCTAAAAGCACCCTAGAAGAAATGACCATTCAAACTGCCTTCCTGCAGCCCCCTATGTTGCTCTGCTCCTAATGCTGATGTTGGTCAAATTCCAGTCCTGGTATTCAGAACTGTATTGTGATGGACTCTGTTATTTGAACTGCAAATATTTAATCAAATTTAATAAAATTGGACTACGTGATATGGTTGGTTTTAAATTACAAACACAAAGCCAGAGTTTTCCCTGGTGCCAAAAATCTGAAGAGCTCACCCGTAGTAAAGAACTTTATTTAGGATGGGCTCCAGCCTTCCCTGCCTTTTGTTTACACCAGACTGTTCAGGAGCCTTTCTTCTCCAAGCAACATAACATTCTTGGCAGTGGAACTTCTGCAGGATATTGCTGTGCCAGAGACTGAAGTGCTGTTGCATTGAAAGCAAAATAAAAGAAAACAACAACAAAAAAATATTCTTCCCTGAACCTTGCAAGTGAACTCATACATCTCACGGACCAGTCCCCAAAAGATTAATGCTGGTGCCCAAAAAGAACAAGCATCAGCATTCTGGAAAAACAAAATCAGCTCAGTATCTTCTGTTTTAAAACAACAATGATTTGGGTTGCTTCCATTTTAAAAAATGTGATTAGATACATTTATCATTCTTAATTCACTCTGTCTGACAGGGCTTTTATTCAGACAGGGTCTTATTTAGAGCTCAGTCTAAGAAGCAACAGAGGGTGAGATGTACAGATGCTTTCCTTCCCTGCAGAAATTTCCTTTTGCAACACTGGGAGCAAGATGTGAACTGATCCTCAGACTCAGTCTGACAAATAAGGTCCCATGAAGTCATAAGCAAGGGACAGTTCACAGCATGTCAAAGCCCCTTTATGCTGTGGGGATGCTAACACACCAGAAATGGATACCCTGGTTCCCCAAGGTATAGGAAAGAGATAAAAAACCTCTTAGAATCACATTGGGACCACAAGCCCAGACAGCATCATTTTGGCTGTGCCGGGCACTGGTGACACAATAGCACCTACTGTACCTCAGGGATGTTTGGTTTTTCGTTATCTAGAAGTAGAGATTACAGGGTGTCCTACCCTTCAGCAAATCCAGTTTTCTAATCTCTGCTTTTGGGGTCCTCCAGAAAGGGCTCATTTAAAACAACCACCACTAAAAGCACAGGGTGTGCCCAGGAAAAAAACCATATCCTGGAAAGGCCTTGCCAGTTCTTGGTTGACTTCTTGTGCAGCTGAAGTGTTCGACACTTGCCACCTAATCCACTACACCTTGTGAGGGGTAAGACAGTCTACTGCACAGCAGATGGGAATCCAGCCACAGATCCATTCACCAAGCCAGGTGCCCACAATATCCCCCAAAAAGTCCTTAAACTCACAGTAGTGGCAAGCAAGAAGCACAAGGCATGTGTGTGGCAGTGTATTGTTTTTCTTATGAGATGGTAAAAGAAAAAAAACCCTTGAGTTTAACAACTTAATGAGAATGATGTTAAAACACCCACTGCATCTAAGAACCGTTTTTCTATCAGAAGTGCAGTGAGAACACCTACATCCCTACCAGACAGGACTGGAGGGGCTATCAGCTCTTGGGGACTACCTTAGGGCAGCCAATTTGAGCAAAGACAGTAGCAAACCTACAGAGAGATTTGGTTAACACACCAACATTCCTTTTAATTAAGATGTCACATTTTTCTGGTTCAATCACAACTCTCCTTTCCTCTTACCTCCACTCCATCTTTTTAGAAAAGTTTTTTTCCCATTCTGAAGAAATTTCCCACCCACAGCACTGGTTACACCATCCACATAAGCAGCACTGCTCCCCGAATCAGGATGAGCTTTTGGAAGCTCAGTTACTCCCAGAAGGAAATAGTCAAGGATCCTGAACTGGCCAGGCTAGAAGCTAAGGTTGTGTTGGCTCAGGCAGGCAACATGGAGGAGGACCACAGCCAACCAAAACAACCTGGTTTACATAATGTATAGCTGATAAATAACTGACCTGCTTAGCCACCGTGCAGGAAAAAAACCTAACTGAGAAATAACTGTCTAGGTGTGAACCAAAACCTTTGCAGGAAGTCCCAACGCTTTGACCGGCAAAAACTTTTTTATTTATTTTAAGTAGAAACATGTATATAAACTGGAAATCCCAGATGAAATGAACTTTTCTTGGTGCTTTTCTCACTTGGCAAAACATACTTCGACTTCAGACACCCAGATCACTGTATTAGCTTTGACTTAGGGAAAACATCTCACCAGCTTGGACACACAACTCTGCTGTCTGCAGCTTTGCAAGTCAGTGAACCCCCAGCAGCTCCAGCCTCTCCCTAACACTGCCCACACAGGAACAGGTAATGCAGGAGCAGGACGGAGCGGGTGCTTGTTAAATAAATCATCCCATGGAATACAGTTTTTTGGTACCATAACCTTTTTTTTTTTTTAAATAATAATAAGAGGACTAAGTGTCACAGCACAGTAGGCAACAAAGACAGTCCAGGTGTGCGCTACCTGTTTTTCTGAGTGGGAAGTCATCTTTGGAATCGTACATGCCCAGTACAGGGTGATTGTAGGTGCCGGATACGCCAGTTTGGGGTGGGGAGCTCTGGTCCAGAGAGCTGTGCTGGGTCTTCCTGCACAGAAGAAAAGAGAAAGAGAAGGGAGAAGCTTTACATCAGTGACATGCAAAGTGAATAAATCATCTTCACTGAGTTTAGTATCTTAGTGTGAAACTGAGCAAAGGGAAAGATGTTGGTACGAGCTTCCTCCTTCTAGGCACTCATACAAAAAAGACACTGAAGTCTAACATACAGAGAGGTAAATAAATGCAAAAACTTTAGTTTTCAGCATTAGAGTTACCCTGTTGAGCATGGCTCCACTCATTAAAATATGAGTACATGAGTACAATTTTAAGCATGTATTTGGGCTGGGTTTTGCCAAGTCCTATTCTTGAAGCTGTGCACGTGTAGAGTTACCACCCTCAGCTGCAGCATGGATGAACTATTTCCTGTCACTGAATAAAACCCAGACAGAGCAAAGACAGTGAAACAGAACCAAAGGGACAAGCACATGAGGTGCCACATGTTTAGCTGGTTAACAGCAGCCATGCTGCATAGGTGGTCTCCTGCCTTTTGCTTCACTGCCTCCTGACCCAAGTGCTTCTCAGAGATGGGGCCAAAGTACTCAACACCTTTCCAGATTAACTTCTTGAAGCTGATAATTTATAGCTTTGTTTGAGCAGGCTGCTGGAAGTAAATTACAGTCTGTTTGCTAAGGATATTAAATAATGAATGAGTTTTCTAAGCCTCCCACCAGTTTGTTGGCTGCATCTTTCCTACCTAATGACTTGAGCCCAGCTTTGCTGTTCCTCAGGAGCTTTACCAACCCTGATCAGCACAGACTTCAGGAAGTCTCCAGACTGTGAATGTTAGCAGAGTAGCTACATCAACAGAATGACTAATATAGCCATACAGATTACAGTCATACAGCTATCAAACAATTTTAGATTTTATAAAAAGAGTCTAAATCCAGAGTAAGTTCTTTAAAATGCTAAAGAATATGGGACACCAGAAAGGAAGGACTCTGTCAAAAGAAGTGAATGTCTGAAATTTCACATTGCCTAGTAACCAGGCATTCTTGGAGACCCTGGTGAAAAAGCTTCCCCTACAAAAGGTTCTTTAAGGAATCAAAAATGAGCCATTCCCCATTGAAAATTACCCCAATTCATCCAGTTCCTCAAGCAGAACATTCTGAAAGCTCAAATCAGAAGTAGACTGTTTGGTGAGATACAGAACATCAATTCCACTACACGTAATGCCCTTCAAAAAATAAGTGGTTCGTGAAACATCAGGAAAAGGCATTGAATTTTCTGCGTGATTTTCTAACAAAAAACCTCTGAGAAGTTTATTTGAAGATCTACATCAAAATTTTCTATA
The DNA here is from genome assembly GCA_038090715.1 of Florisuga fusca. Classification (NCBI taxonomy): domain Eukaryota; kingdom Metazoa; phylum Chordata; class Aves; order Apodiformes; family Trochilidae; genus Florisuga; species Florisuga fusca. The sequence goes on from JAAWXA010000048.1 coordinate 1,980,292, forward strand.
CCCACAGTTCTCACCAAGCAGTGTGATTCACTGTGGTTTCCTCATCCTCCCCCCTTTATATTCCAAACTTCTCTGTACACACAGGCAGAATAATTTTTCAGGCTTTTATACAGTTGTAATATTCACTAGCACATCATGTACTCTTTTTACATTCACACCAATCAATGTCCCACATGCACACACAGTTTAATCATCACCTGAAATCAAAACAGACCCAAAGTGAAAAATACTTGAATCCCTCCCGAAAACAGAAACAGAAGTCGCTTTCTCTGCTGGGATCTGCTCATACCATGGGAAGGCAGCACACAGAGATGTTTCACAAACAGGAAGCCCCAATGCTGCAAGCCAAGAGCCCTCAAACCCACCATGTCACACAATGACATTTTTTGCTCTTGCCTATACAAGCAATTTTTTTTTTTTTTTTTTTTTTTTTTTTAAATCATGAGCTAAGCTGCACAATCATGTACATTGAAGCTATTTTCATCGCTTTGTTAGGGAAGGCCCAGGAACTCAAAGGCCCTGTTTAGCTATGCTTTGGGGTTACTGAATGACAGATATTAATGACAGATATTTAGCTCTCCAAACAGGAATACATTATATTGCTTGAGGACTGGGATCCAGCACCCCATGCTGCTCCGAGCAAAATGCACTGGTCTGCATGCCTGCTCAAGAATTTCAGAGGTCTTGAAAGGGATGAAATTGTATCCTACATTGGGCTTGCACATACCTTCCCATAACACATCCCCTGTTCTTTGAACTCTTGAGGTCCTTCAAAAACCCATGTGGAGAGCAAAGGACATGGGATATTTCCAACATATGGAAGATTCAATTGTGAGGAACTTCTTCACTGGAAGAAGTGGTAATTAAACACTGGAACAGGCTGCCCTGGGAGGTGGTTGAATCACCTGCCCTGGAGGTGTGTAAAGGCCACGTAGATGTGGTGCTGAGAGACATGGTGTAGCACCAGACTCAGTGGAGTTAGGTTAATGTCTGGACTTGATGATCTTAAAGGTCTTTTCAAAATCAAAACAATTCTATACGACTCTATATTCACGCAATATAAACCAAATATATATGTCAAACATATGTATCTGTGCTAGAATATATGCGGAGACTGCTGACACCTATGTAGATTGGAATAATAATTATATCTCTGTACCTCCTTACTATGCAAATAGTTGGTTTAACTTCCTTTCACAGTTGCTACTGAATTGAGAGGCTACTTCCCAAGTTCATTTCTGACAATTTCCTAGGGAAATAATAGCCCTGCTTGCTAAGCCTGGGGTGCTCTGTCTGTGTTGCTGCTAAGCTGCTCTCACTTATGTTAAGTATCTTGAAGTGCAAAGTATCCTAGGAGCAGGGCTGTCCAGTGGGTTCAGAATCTAAAGGAGGGACAGTATGATAATAAAACTCCAAAGAGTCTCTTCTGTTCATGCTTATCATCAACGTAATCTGAAAATTATAGCCTGCAAAGATATTTTAAACAACTGAATATAGACTAGAACTGTAGATGTTAAAACCAAGTGGCTTGAATACCGCAGACCTGAAGACTGAGCAAGACCTCAGTGGAAGCCTCCAAGAAGCACTACTGAGCACTAGCAAGCTTCTTTCTTTCATTGAGTAGATCCTTTGGACTATGATTAGATACTGCAAAACCTCTAAAACTGGTTCCTTTTCATCTCAATGGCTGATCCACACATGTGCTTGTGATAAGGCCCTTTAATGTCAGTAGATTAATTACAAAATATTCACTGACTACAAGCACCCAATGCTGCACCACTATATGACAGTGTTGCACAAAGTTCAGACAGATATAAGATACTGAAGGCAAAAGCATATGGACCACTTCATGGACAACTGAAGCCTGGCCCAACGGGCCAGGGAAACAACAGCTATTTCACATGTCAATGGGACATATTTCATGTCAGAGCCATTGACGTAGAACTGTTGTGGTGTTCTCAGGACAGCCGTTTTTTTCCAAGTAATGCTTTGCATTTTCCTTTATAAGAATTCACAACCTTAATAAGACCAAAGGAAGTGCTTAAAAGCAGGCATGTCATTTAAAAGATGATTTCAGCATCTGTTACCACTTAATTGGCTTGCCTGCTCACAGTAGGAGCATCAAGTCTATCTTCTGCAAGCCTTGTTTGCCTGTGCTAAATCCAAACACCACCCAACTGAATCACATCAGAAGTATGTGTGTACAGAAATATCGCTATAACTGAATTGGCATGCCACATAAAGATATGAGATGCCATATAAAGAAATACTAATATGTAATTAATTTAAAGCCTTTCTCCTTTACAAAAAACTAAACTAAAATTTTCAATAGAATGGAAACTCAGAATCTTCAGCTTCTGCCTTAACAACTGAAGGGTCGTTAAGAGAAGACATTGCAGTCAGATGGCCCTGATGCCATCTACCCTCAGTTCAATCCTGCTTGCAACTCACTCAGACAGACCCTTACAAAGATCTGTGAGGCCTCCAAGGGCCTCTCTTCCCTTCTTCACGTCTTGTGGTAGAAACCAGAATACTGATCCATGTAACAGATGGAGGGAAAATGAAGGGGTGGTAAGCTCGAGAAATCTGTAAGAAAAAGGCTGGTCCCTTCTGCAACAGTTTGTATGTTGTCTCTACCTGTTGGCATCCCTGGAACATCACAGGAAAGGTATATTTTGGTTAACATATGCCACAATAAACCTAAGTGATGAATTGATGCTCAGGAAGTCCTCAGCCTTTGCTTAAAGCAGGAAACACACTGAAACCTTCCATATGACCATCACCCCTGGCTTCATAACATGTACAGACTGTACGGAATGTACATTTGCTGCTGCTCTTCGTTCCACCTCTGAAATGCTGGACTCTGGGTGAAAAAAGCTGTTAACTGAAACTGTGGAAAAAATGAAGGAATTCAGACTGGTCCCAAATTTATTTTTTGCTTTTCTAAATTCACCTGTGATGGCTGTTCCATCGCAGGTTTCTCTAGAGCCAGATGATCAAAGGTTTTGAAAGAAAGCATTTATTATCCTTAATTCTAATTGAACTAATTTTACTTTTGCATTTTGACCAATGGGAAAAAATGGAGAACGTAGTGGCTCAGAATCTTTTACTGCATTTCATAAAGTTCCCAAATTTCTTGGTAAGACTCAGTTAAAACCAGTGGAAAATCAGTTATCTAAAAAAGATACCTCTGTTGTCTTGACCAAAATTCAATTTCTTTTATTTCTTCTACTATCCTTGACAGTGACCTAGTAGGTCTTAAATATTATCTCTGCATAAACTGATAACCACTCACTACTTAAGCCAGTGCTGCCATCATACCATTTTAAAATCTTAAACTAGATTTTCTGAGATATGTTAAAACTGCTAAATCTCACCCCAGTGGAATAATGTTTGAATTTTGCTGCCAACTACACTTCAGTATTTCTGTACTAGCTCATAGTTGGGATATCTTTCAAATTGAATCTCATCTTAGTTTCTTGAATTTGGAAACATCTTCTGGCTTGGACCTCATTGTCCTTGTAAATATGCTTATTTCTTAAGACTGAAAATACTGTCAGATACTTGAACACAAATTTCATGGTGAAATGTCACTGATTTCTGTCATTCAGAATTTCTTTAATTTTGCTGTCATTAAAGACAACACCCCCAGTCTCTCTTTTAAAAAATATATATTCTAATAAAATATTTTCATAGATATTTTAATAGGTATATTTTATAGATATGTTACAGTAGTAGGCGTTTCCAAATAATCAAAAATTTTCTTTTCTTTTATACAATGAATTTCTAGAAAGGAGACTTGTACCTTATTAATAAAGCCATAATTTATATTTGCTATTTGGTGCATTTGAACTAATTAAAGAAGTCATTCTTTGTACCCATGTCATTATAACATCAGCTATTATCTTCTCACCCCACATGATATGGGTTTTCTAGCAGACAAATACCTAAAAATACAGCTGAAAACATAGCTGTTGGGGCAATTGTGGTTAGAAGCACAGACAAGATGCACTTGATGTTTCCAACAGTTGATGTTTCCAACAGTTTACAGAGACAAGCCAAGTAAACCAAGTTCCAACCTAGAGAGATTCAGATGAGCTCTAAGCATTAAAGGGTTTGAAAATGTAACACTAGCTCAACTCTCCTAAGTTACAGATCATTAAAATAAAAAGTAATTTCCCCATTTTACTGAAGTTCAAGTTTTATAACACCAAGCAGGATGAAATCCTGGGTGAAAAGCAAGAGAGCTTCTAAAGGCTGATCTTCATGGTAGAACTTGCAAGTTTGAATGCTCATGGATTAAAGATGACAGCAAAGACTTCTACTCACAAAAATATCATGAATGTCACAGAAAAGCTGAAAATTATTCACATTGAAACCTTCTGAAAAATGCATTTTGGTAACATACAGCGAAGTCAAACCCTGGTTCTATCTCTCCTCTGGTTCATCCAGTAAAAACATCAGGTCTAGTCCTCTCATCTCCAGCAATTTTAAAAAAAGGTGGCACCGGGTGAATCATAGAGACAAGCCCAGTACCACTTACCCATACCAGAAGCGGGGATCACTGGATATACAGTGGTTGAGATTCCGGTGTGCCAACGCCTTCTTCTTATTTAAGACAAATTCTTGTAATTTCATCTTTACTTCTGTGCTTGCCACTGCACCTGAAATGTCAAGAAAAAAAAAAAAAATTCATTACAAAAAAGGTTACTCAATCAATTCACACATTTTAAGAATTTAAATGCCAAAAAAAGATTCAGAATTAAATCTTTGATTTCCAGTCAGAAAGCAGAACTTTTCTTTCAAAGAGAAAAGAACAAAGTGCCTCCAGTAAGGAGCTCTTCTTCTGGTTTCTTTTTGCCTCAGCTTTGCATATAATCACAACTTACATTTGAAAACAGAGATTTAATCAGACATTTATCATTTTACTATAAAAGATTTCTGAAGAGGATTTTTACACTTGCATAAAAGTACATTTAGAATAAAGCCCTTGTACAAGGTACAATCTTTCTTTTAATCCAAGGTATTTAAGAAAAAGTCTTACGTACATGCAAGTTTTTAAATGTCACATCTGCAAGCACAAGGGGAACGAGAGGAATCTCATATGTAGATTTTGTCTTGAAAATTCTTGTAAATAGGGACCTCTTTGTTCAAAAGTATCTGTGTACAATAAGATCTACGTAATATTCCAATTCATTTACAAGTGTGCAATCTATTTCTTCAAATAGAAAATCTAACATTTAAAGAAGAAAGTCAGTAATTTTGCAGCTTCGAGTTAAAATGTCAACTGTGTAATTTCTAATCATTATTTCCTCCACAATAGAGACCAGTCTGTTCTACTGCAATGATGGATTAAAATTACCATTCGGTTGACAGAACAGATTCGCAGGCAGAGTTCCTGATGGAGTAATGCATAGAAAGTTTGGCAAGCAGAATATGTGGAAAATGATGCTTCATCTATACCACAGCATAAAGCAAGAATTCCAAAGAAAAATATCTGGGCTACAACAGAATGGAAAGGCCAGAAAAACTGCTCTACTGGGGACAAGAACTTAAAACACGACAGAGTGATCTTTAGTCTCTTGGATCCTGCTCAGCAATGGCATTTGACAGAATGGTAAATAACTTTTTATCTATACAAGAGTAGAAACCTGCAACACTTCTGTAAAGCCCAGACTGAAGATTTAATGCTGTTCAACAACTGATGCAGCATTGAAAAGCTTGGAGATTCACTTTTTAGGAGCCCTACCTTCCTTGCCAGCTCTACAAATATAAGTCTGGTGTGAAACCCAAGGGGAAGCACAAAGGAAGAGCTTGAGACAAATTCATATGAGTGTAGCAAAACACATGGCTAGATGAGAGCAGGTGACAAACTCATGCTTAAAGGCTGCCTTTCTCTAAATAGTGTCATCTTTATTAATATCTTCAAAACAACCAAACACCACTGTGTGTTCTGTCAGTTTTGGATAAATTTAACGCTACTTAGAAGACCTGAAACTCAACATTTTTGGATCCTAAGGTTTGCAAAAGCTTCCCTGGCAAGTCTTCCTCCTTAATTAGAAGCTGGAAGCCCCTACTTATACTTCACAAGCTAAAAATGTGTGGGCTTTCCCTTTCCTGGGCAACGCTGGAGGCACAGACAAAGCTGTCATGCAAGACTCTTGACTCAGCTCTTGACCCTTGATGTGAAAGAAAAAATAATCTAACTCACTTTTAACAATCTGTACTGGGTTACTTTGGGCCCAGTTGTGGGCAGAAGGACATTATCTAGTGAAGATGTTTAAGAGGATTCAAAAGGAAGAAAGAGCAAACTTGTCACCTATTTGATGGTAAGCACAGAATTCCAGAGTGCTTTGGGTTGGAAGGGATCTTAAAGATCTCCTAGTTCCAACCCCTTTACCATAGGAAGGGACAGTTCCTGCTAGACCAGGTTGCTCCAAGCTCCATCCAACCTGGCCTTCAACTCTGCCAGGGAAGGGGCAGCCACAGCTTCCCTAGGCAACCTAAGCCAGTGTCTCACCACCTTCACAGTAAAGAATTTCTTTCTAATATCTCATCTCAATCTCCCCTTTTTCAGCTTGATACCATTACTCCTTGTCCAATTACTTCATGCCATTGTATAAAGTTCCTCCCCAGCTTTCTTGTAGTCCCTTCAGGTACTGGAAGGTGGTCTAAAGGTCTCTTCAAGCCTTCTCTTCTGCAGGCTGAACAACCTCTCAGCCTGTCTCCATAGCAGAGCTGCTCCAGCCCTCTGAGCACCTTTGTGGCCTCCTCTGGACTCATTCCAACAGCTCCTTCTTATGGTGGGGTCCCCAGAACTAGACACAGAAAGCACCTATACTGTTCTCGTTTTATTTGATCCTTAAAAATCAGGCAATAAACAACCTTGAAAAAACTCTTAATGAAGCAACTAGAAGGGACTGAAGAATACTGAAGGCCAACACTGCTTCCTGGCAGACCTGTGCTTGTCTGCTTCTCCAGAAAAGCATCTGTCTAACTTCTTTGCTTGATCTGTTGCTGTTCTTCATGCATGGCACTAGAGGATCTGTCTTCATCCACTTCGGTCCTCAGAGTGCTGGATGCCCACCTCAAGGTCCCAGGGAGAACTCCTGTTGCCTCAGCACAACGAGCAAAGTACTTCAGAGAGGACAGCTCTGAAGAGTCAAAAGACTGAACTTGGTTACTACCAGAGGAAAAAAAAAAAAAGTTCCATACTGTCCCATGATCAAGTAGTACTGAAAAAATAGGATAAGGCAGGGGTAGTGGGAAGGGGACAAGGCAGAGCAGAAGCAGGACCAGGCTTCTTCAGGACAGAGGAGGTTGCACAGTGCAAGAGTAAAGAAGCTGAAGAAGTGAGAGAAAAGACTTTATGATAGTGTGGGCTCGTCACAGCAGGCCAACTTGTTCAAGGAAACACAAGACAAACCATGATCCCAGGCTGTCTGAGTAGCAACTGATGGAATACTTTGTGCTCAGAAGCATCTGGATGCACCAATATACAGGACCAGTCAGTAGAAAGACAGGAAGACCAACTCTTGCTCCTTATCCTGCAGAAAACCCACCTTTACTTTCATACATACTTTCCTTCTTCTCATGGAAGTCATCTGTTGATCAAATGCTTTACAACAGCAGACATAAGATCACAAGGGACAGATTAAGGGCCCCAAGATGAAAATGCAAAGACCTGTTATTATGTTAACCTGAACCAATTTCTGATTTGCCTTCTAAAAGGTACAACACATTATATTTTGGCTTAGAGTGATGGAGGATGGAGGGAGAATGAGCTATACTCTGCATCTATTATGCACCCTTCATGTTTCAGAGGAGGACAATTTTAGCTGTGTTGCGCTTAGCAAAATTTTCTGATGTGAGAAAAATAACTTAAGTATTCCTAAGAGCTGAGCTTGGGAGCTATAATGATTACAACACCATAGTACTTCTTAAATAAAAAGTAATATAAAAATAAAGCTGTAGCCATGGGAACAAGTTCTTCAATTTAACATTCCCAAATTCTGGGTTTTTTCCCCTACACCCTTGTGTTTAATCCAAAAGTACTTCAATGCTTTTGCCATTTTTCAGAGATTCAGGCATTTTAATTCATTTAAAATTCCTTTAATAAGATCAGCCAGATACCACTTTTGCAGAGGCCCAGTAGAATATCGATACACTATTGATGATGGCAATAGCAGGGAAAGTCAAAACACTTAAAGAGATTCCATCCAGTTAAAACCCACCTTTACATGGGAAAAGAACACAAAGCAGCCAGAGGAGAACAGATAGCATCACACATGGCAGCCAGCCAGGCACCAGAGTAGCCAACCTGCACTATCACCACCTTTACTCACTCTTGAATGATAAATGGCTTCGTTTGAATAGAATCTGATCCTTTATTTTTTCAAGTATTTAAATGAAAGAAACATCAACCAAATGTATGCAGACACAGGGGATCTCCTGTGACCCACTCTGCAAAGATACTGGTGCAGGTCTGTACATTACCTCATTTTAGCTGCAGTTTGAAGTCAGGACGACCATGAGCCAGTAATGTGCCCTTGTGGCCAAGAAGACCAATGGGGTGCATCAAGAAGAGGTGGCCAACAGGTAGAGGGAAGTTCTGGTAAGGCTGAATCTGGAGTACTGTGTCTAATTTTAGACTCCCCAATTTAAGAAGGACAAGGAACTGCTGGAGAGGGTACAGCAAAGGGCTACGAAGATGATTAGGGGACCAGAACATCTCTCTTATGAGGACAGGCTAAGGGACATGAGGCTATTTAGTCTGGAGAAGGAAAGACTGAGGAGGAATCTTATAAACATTTATAAATACCCGAAGGGTGGGTGTCAGGAGGATGGGACCAGGCTTTTTTCACTGGTAGCTAGTGAAAGGGTAAGAGGTAATGGGCACAAATTTGAACATAGAAGTTCCAGATAAACATGAAGAGGAACCTCCTTTATTTGGAGGGTGGCAGAGCACTGAGACACAGGCTGCCCAGTGAGGTGGTAGAGTCTTTGTTAATGTCTTCTGTGGAGACATTAAAAACCTGAGTGGATGCCATCCTGTGCAACCTGCTCTAGGGTGAATCTGGCATTGCAGGGGCGTTGAACTAGATGATCTCCAGAGGTGCTTTCCAACACCCACATTCTGTGTTTCTGTTGCAATTCTGCACATGCAGAATTTTTTTTTTTAGTCTCCGAAAAGCTAGTAGTCTTTTTGTACTAGAAAAATTCTTTTTGGAGCTTTCTACTGTTCCTCATCCCCAGTAAGCATCTCACCTCCTTGTACCCCCACTCTCCACTACTTCCATCCCAGGCTTCTTTATCCCATTTGAAATGAAGACCTGGTGAGCTGACAGTACAACTTGGCAAGGTATTTTTCCTCCCGTTCACTTCTAAAAGAACACTGAACAAGCAACCTAAGTGTCTTTGATAAGGGAAATTGTGAGGCCATAATCATTTTATTGAGTCTCATGAAGTGCATAATGATACATGGGAAAGCCAACCACAATCCATAACCTCATGAAAGAAGCACTTTCTGAATGAAAACACTTTAAAGCTAAGAACTGAGAACTCGGCTACATCTTAAAAGAGTGAAATGAAGCAAAAGAAATGCAGTGTGCATCTGGTGTATTTTATGGGCTTAATATTCTGCCTCCATTAGGAACGCTGCCAAAAATACTTCAAAAAATGTTAAATCAAGTAAAGAGACGATACGCTTCCTTTTGAAAAACGCTAAAATGGCATTTAGTAAGACAAAAATGAAGATAAAGCATAGAAATACATTTCTCTTACCCTCAATACCTCCTAACAGTTTATACAAGCTCTCTGTGAAGCCCAGCTCTGTAGAGAAGCTATCATGAAGGTTTCTCCATTCATCTGCTCTGTCATCATTGAAACAAGTGAGCTTTCACTACTTACTCTCTTTTCCTTTCTCTTTGTTTTTTAGCTGCTGAAGTTTCTGCTCTCGGTGCTGCTTCTCCAGCTCCTGTTCCTGTCGGTGCTGCTCCAGCTTCCTCTGGTGCTCCAAAAGCTCCTGCTGATGCTTCATTGCCAGCATTTCCTGCTGCTGCTGCAGAGAAAGGACAAGGGGGAAAAGAGCAAATTAACACCATCAGGCTTCCCAGAGCTAAGCCAAAAGTTGCTCTCAGGTGACAACAACATTGGTTAATTCATAGAAATTAGAAAAATGGCATTTTCCTTGTCTAAAGCCTCCTGGAATGAGATCCACAGGCATTTTGTGCAATTGTGTTTCCAGTTCAGGACAGCACTTAAGTTAAGCCATAGGCACTTCATGCTTCAGGGCACAGGCTGTTGACAAGCACACCCATACTGCTGAGACAGACCTCATCTGAGAAAGGGATAAAAAGCTTACACCCAAATGGCTACTTCCCCAACCATTCTGGTGCTGCCAAAAGGTGCAGCTGGGTCCCCATTTATGCTCTGTGAGCCACCTGCTGCCACCCCTGCCCTGCTGAAGCCTTGGTTCTGGATCCTGGACTACTCCAGGTGGACCTTCATTTTCTCATTATCTCTCCATCAAGTATTTGAAAGCAAACCTGATAAGGATACCTCAGTTATGAATAACTCACAGGTTCACCAAATCCTGTGCTGGAACCATATAATTGAGCTCACCAACTCTAAAAGTTCTCCTCTCTCCCTGTGTAGACAGTAAGAGTTCTCAAAGACTGGGACAACTGTATCATTTTTAATAGTGACCAAAAGCTGGTCACTTCTCATCTGTTGTGCAAGCCTCACACCCCAAGCTAAATGCAAAAGCATTAGCTGCCTTGTGGGGATGGTCACCATCCATTTCTGAGCTGAATTATAGAAAAACTGATTCATCATTTGAAAAAAAAAAAAAAAAATCTAATAATCTCTCAAGGGAGGATTTACTGTCCCTCTCAGCTCACACACATACACAGGAAGATTTGAGAGACAGGTTGCCCAATTCAAGATTTGCCAAGTTTTTATCAAATGAGATGTTCAGGACTTGAAACACCAAAGGCTTCTGCCCTTTTCCTGGGGTCCTTTGCATCTCCAAATCCCATCACCTGGAGATCGTGAGTGACACACCAACTTGCTGGGAAATTTGGGGTGAATTTCCCAAGCTAGGAGGATCCTTTCATCCTTTTTAGGTACAAAGGGAATTCTCTCACAGACTGGAGGCAGCAGTTTGATCTGCTGGGCCCTGGGGTAGTTACCTGTCAGTGCTCAGAGAACACCCAGTGTCTTGACAGCCGGCCAGGAGTAAGCCAGGCTGTGGAAAAGCAGATGACAAATGACAGTCTCAGCAGCTTGCTGCTTGGCTAGGTGTGACTGGATCTCCACGGGGCTTGCAAAAGACACTTCTCCCCTTAATTCCACTGAAAATTGCTTTTTTTTAAAAAGAACTATCTGGGCTGCTCCAGTTACTCCTGCAAACCAAACCCCCTCACTGCTCCCATCACCGTGTGCCCACCCTGAGCTCTTTATGTTGGCAGCTTATAAACCAGCAGCTTGATTTGAAGCTGGCAACCTTCACTTTCAAAACCCTCACCACTTGGGTGACAGATGAGACTTCGAGGTTGGGCTTAATGGGTGCCTGTGCTCAGATACCACCCACTGCTCCAGGATCACAAAGTCTTCTGCATGGAAAGGAATCAGGGCAAGCCACAGCTATTAAGAGAGGAAACCTGGTCCCTCCAATACCATGTCTCACCCCATCCTTCTCCAAACCCTGACAGCATGTGTGTATGCAAGACTCCCAACCCCCACACATTGATTTCTCCTTTTGCACCTTTTTCCATTTATGCTTGAATGCAATTTCTTATTTTAATTTGTGGGTTTGTAAATTTCTACTATCCAGTGGTTCAGCCGTGGATAAAGTATATATGATACACATAAAAATATACCACTCTATATAAAGATGCAAAAAAATTAATTCAAGAGGTACTTTCCAATCTGCCTGGCTATCTTCTGGAAACTCTCCATAGAGAAGTCCCTGCTGCTGCTGCTGCTTCCAAGCAGGCAGACTGTTGTAAAACACCAAACCCCAGTTAGCAGCATTTGCCACGATTGCACCTATGTTTCCCTTCCTAATTCTATTGAATTTTATGTAAACATCAAAAAAAACAGACTCTAAGAATGTAAAAAGGAGAAAAAAACCCAAACCAAAACAAAAAACCCCAACACACAACAAACCCCTAAAACTAGTTATTTTTGTTTTATAATTAAGCAGCAGCTTCTACTAACACATCTCCATTTGGAGAAAGAAGATCTTTTCAGACTTCCAACAAGTCCACCACATGGTGGGCTTTTATAACCTAGCCATAGAAAGTATGCAAATGAACAATATTTAATGCACAATATGTTAAAACAGGTTTTGTTATTTCTTATGAAATCAGGAGCCTTTTCTCTCCATCTGCAGTCTCCTCAGCTTTGCATGCTATGCTTCCTGCAATGGTTTACATACATTAGGATGCTTTAAAAGGAGCTGTGCTTTCATTGACATCTGTAGTGAAATGTAAATGAAAAGCCCAATTTATATCTGGATGGCTTATACAAGTTTCATTAGAGATATATTGTTTCCACTGAATTTGACCCCACTTTGCACAAAGCCTACTCTTAATATAGTTTTCAAATCTTTTCAAAGTTGAAAAAAATAATTGAAAAAAATGAAGCAACCTCTCCAATCTTCTCCACAAAAAGCAAGAAGAAATCATTTTGTTGGCGTCTGCTGCAGTCTCAGAAAATGCCTGAAGAAAACCCATTTGAATTCTGTCAGAGCAGTGGTGTTTTCTTGGGGCAGGAATGTTTCTCCACTATATATATATAACGAACTATCACATTAGAACACAGCAAACTGCAAAAAGGTCCTTCTCCCTTCTTCACTTTAAAACCATAACCTTTAAAATGCGCTTGATGCGTAACTGTGCCCCCATTTTATATTTTTTGGGGGGTTACATTTTATTCTTCTCATAAAAATGTTTTTTTCTGTAGATGCTTTGAAAAAAAAGACCGACAAGGCAGAGAACCCATTACAAACTGACTAACAGGAGAAGCAGGAAATCAGGTAGCATCAAAAAAGCTGCCCTAGGCACAAAATAAATTTCAGGAAAATTATGAGCTTCTGCTTCAGTTAATGCAATCAAGGCCTATTTTAACAGGTAGCAAGCATTCAGAACCATGCCTGAATGTTTCTCCCTCTACTGTGCTCTCATGAGATCCCAACTGGAGTAGTGTGTCCATCTCTGGACATAAGAGCTTCTTATGCCTGACATAAGAAGGACATGGAGCTGTTGGAGCAAGTCCAAAAGAGGCCACAAAGATATCAGAGGGCTGGAGAAGGCAAAGCTCGGAGAAGACCTTAGAGCACTTCCCAGTACCTGAAGGGACTACAAGAAAGCTGGGAAGGGACTTTTTACAAATGCATGGAGTGACAGGACAAAGGGGAACAATTTCAATCTGAAAGAGGAGAGACCAAGACATTAGTAAGAAATTTTTTGCTGTGATGGTGGTGAGCCCCTGGCCCAGGTTGCCCAGAGAAGCTGTGGCTGCCCCTTCCTTGTCAGTGTTGAAGACCAGGCTGTATGGGACTTGGATCAACCTGGTCCAGCAGGAGATGTCTGTGTCTATGGCAGGGGGATGGAACTAGATGATCTTTAAGGTCCTTTCCAACCCAAAGCTGTCTGGGATTCTATGATTCTATGTGTTGTCAACCACAGCATGGTCTTACCCCCCCACCCTGTCCTGCATCATGTATTAAACAACTTCTGCTAAGGCAATACCCACCTGCTGTGTGCTTGGTCTGGTGTTTAACCTTCCCTTCACTATCTTAATGGAAATAAGAGGCTCTTTTTTGTTTGTTTCCTAAAGGCAAAATTTTACAGAACTGCTTTTGAGTGGGATGCAATTGCCCATGCTTCTTGGGTCTTTTGGAAAGTGCCCAAGTTAGGAATTCAGAAGTGCCTCTGGAACTGCAATTCATGGCACACTAAGAGATGCTTGGGAAGCCCTGGTTAAGTATTATTAATTACCAAGAGAAATCATGCTCATGTACCACGTAATACACTGCATCTCTCTTTCTGGCAAATGAATCAACGTCAACTCCACAATGCTTGTGTGTTAATTGGGCATAGCTGGAGCGGTGTGTTTTTACCCCAACTCTAATGAAATTTAAATATTTGAGAAATACAAAGTGATACACCAAGGGAAATCCATTGCATTCTGACTAATTCAACTATCAATTTGAGGAGCACATTGTGTGACAAACACGCACACTGTATTAGGGAGCGCAGCTAGGAACATCTGAATTAGGTGCTGTTGCCAAAATAAATATTTATAAATATTTATAACTATGGGGATTCCTGCATATGTTTAATGTCACTGCTCCCACTATTTATGAAAACTGCACAAATGTTCAACTGTACCTGCAGTTAGTGTTGCTGGTGCTCCTTTAGCATATATTAATACTAATAAATGTAATAAGGAGACCGTAGAGTGTTTCCAGGTATTTCTCAGCTGCTAGCTAGCCAAGAGGACTCAGCAGTGCAGTGGGTTTTGCCATCTCACTCCTCAATTGTCTTCAGTTCTTGAGCATTTCTACGTAGAATGGGGACTGAGACCTTATCAGCACACTGTCGACCTCTCTTGCATGAAGAAACCCCTTTTTAAGCCAAGTGGTGCTAAAAGAGTTACCTTCAGTCATTACAACAGAAGTGGAAAAGTAGTGCTCCTAAAGCTTCCAGGAGCCTTAGCCCAGAAGCCAGACAGTGCCTTCCTGGGAAGTGCACGGTGCTGCCAGCAAAGATCCCATTTACCAGAGAGAATGAGTATGTGTTTCACAGAGACATGTTGCATTAAGACTTGCATAACCCCTTCCTGATTTGCTGGATGAGCAGCAAGAATGTGGGTCCTTCCTGCATCCCGGGACCTTGCAGACGCTACCATATTCTTCCCTGCTAAGCCAGGGACTCCCCTGCTTCTTCCTTCCCATACAACCACCATTTTAAAGGCACTTCTGCCATTTAATTCACACACTGCCATGGTAAAACTGATTTAAATCTGCAGCGCAGGAGAGGTTTTGAAGCTCAGACTATGGCTCCTATATTTTTATAATTCGTATTTTAAATAGGTTAATGCAATTAGTGAAAGGCAACATAGAACTATCTGTACCCAGACATCTCACTCTTACTCATGCAGATAATCCCACATGCCAGCCTGGGTGAACAACAGTTGGCGTATTTATTGCTGATAAATGTTTCCTGTGATCCAAAGCAGCTCAGAGCTGCGGCCAACTCCTAACTTGGATCTCAACATATGCCTGAGATCACCTACTGAAGGTGCTCCAGCATGGTGGTACATCACACAAAGAACTTCTGCTGCTCTTTGGATCTGGAGGTGATTCCTACTCTGTCCTAGCACAAGGAAGCTAATTCAGGAACATCCATTAAAAGGGGGCCTGATCCTCCATTTATGAATCAGCATTACTCCTCGTACATACACCTAGTTTCCATCTCAGAGCAAGGTTGTGCTGGCATGATCCAGCCCATCATAAGAAGACTGGATTGCATTCTGAAGACTTCTTCCAGGCAAGCTCAGAGACTCTGTAAAACTAGTTCACCTCCCCCCACTGAAGAAGGTTGAAACTGGCCTCTGAAGGAGGCAATAGCTTCAGAAAGTTGTAAGGAAATATAAGTAAAATAATAGCTTTAAAATTCACAACTTAATGCTAGATAACAGCAAAAAGACCCCACCCAAGTGGATTTTCTCAGCATCCCTTGAACTTGTACTCTTAAGAGCTGAGTTAAGGTATGACCCAGTAAGTGCTCTCAGAAACTTCACGTAATTGTCCCCTCACCCAGCAGGTCTCAAGGCTGGGGTTTTGGGGCAAATAGTGGGTTTAGGGCAAATCATCTGCCACCTGCTTTGGTGAGATTCTACAATTTTTGAGGGTTAAATCAGGTATTTAAAAGGCTAGGGAGCTCAGATTCTGGAGGAAAAAAAAAAAAAAAAAAAAGAAAACTGTAGGTGATGGTCAAGAAAGAACTTGCCAAGACACGTACACATCAAATCATCCCCCTTAAAAAATCATTAGCATACAGGTGAAAGAAAAGCAAGGATTTTGATAGATTTTTGGGAGAACTGTTGTACTGGGTTATTTTAGAGCAATCCCAACCAACCCTTTGGCCAGACTCTCTGCCTCATGTTCTCTCCATCCTGTTTACCAAAGTCTCGGGCTGTGGCTCCAGTTTCAGGATTCACTCTCTTGGCTCCATCCCAGCATGTTTCAGATATCTCCTGGAGCACAGGAGCCCAGTCAGAATTAATCAGGCAAACAGAGGGGCAAAGGGGAAGTTGTGGTTTTCAGCAGAAGCCAAGACACAAAATTCTGAAAGCACAGCTCAGAAGAACAAGCATCTATCATCTCTTTTCTTGGACACAGCAGCAGCTGAATGTATACTCAGAGTGCCCCCTTCCAACCATCAGGCAGACTGACAGAAGATCCCATGGCCAGCTTCTCTTTGTTATGTGGGGAAACTACCCTTTCCAGTCGACAGCTTCCTGGGCAAGAGACTGATCTTGGTGAGACATATCCTACTGAGAATGTCTGGTGTTTGAGTTTATGAAGCTCAAATGCCTCCAGGAAAGGAAACAATGGTTATGCTCCCTGATGGCCGGCTCTAGGTGAAAAGACCCCACATTAATAGTTTGGCAGTTTTGATCTGGATATATAATTTTGTTTCCCCATTTCCTTTCTATGCCATTACTGCTTGCCTCTCCTAAAAGGCTGAAAGCTTGCACAGCAGCTTTGTCCTTCTAAGCCCTGAGTATCTGCAAAGATACAGCCCTGGGAATCCATCTGTATGTGACTCGTGCACCCTGACTGCCCCTCCAGGCTAGTTTTCTATCCTTTCTCCGGAAGCAGAATATCCAAGAGTGTTCCTAAAAATCAGTGAGCTTCATTTGTAGTATCCAGCATGTTCAGTTCCTTCTCCCATTTTCCTCTCCAAAGGTGGGAAAAGCTCATTTGCATTTCCTTCTGCTGTGCTTTACATGGTTATTATTGAAGAGGAGGACAAAGCCATACATCTTGCACCAGGAGTAGGGAACATCCATGTGACCACAGATGACCGTAAGAAATCTCTAAATCAAAGAACCATCTAGATTGTTATGTAAAGGAAAAAGCCACAGACATTTAACGCTAAATGAGACATTCATAGAATCACAGAATCACAGACTGGTTTGGGTTGGAAGGGACCTTAAAAACCATCCAGTTTCAACCCCCCTGCTATGGGCACAGACCTCTCACTAGACAAGGTTGCTTCAAGCCCCATCCACCTTAGCCTGGAACACTTCCAGGGATGGGGCATCCACAATCTCCCTGGCAACCAGGGCCAGTGTCTCACCACCCTCACGGGAAAGAATTTCTTCCTACTGTCTAACTTCAGTCTCAGCTTTTCCAATTTAAAACCATTCCCCCTTGTCCTATCTCTACATACCTTTATAAGAAGTCCCCTCACAGCTTTCTTGTAGAAGTTTGTCATGCTGTAAGTAATCAGACCTCAGTCCTCAGAGGAGCAGTTATGTCCTCTGGGAACTTTTTCAGGGTGCAGGAGCACAGAAGCTGGAGTGGTAACATTAATCAAAAATCAGGATCAGGAGTGGAGATGTAGGACAGAAAGATGCTGTAATGGGAGCAGCTAGAGGAGCAGTCACTGGGCTTGGGAATTTCAAAGAAGGAAATATGTATAAAGAAAAAGAGGAGTCTGGCTGTATCCACTGATCCACTATTCCTGGTCACCTGTGAGAAGGACAAGTGACCAAACCAGAAAGCAGGCAGGGATGGGAGAGTTTGCTGGAGTGCTCCTGCCAGGCTCCTCAAACAAATGAGGGGAAAAGAACTAAGGGGGGGGGGGGGGGGGGNCCCTTAAAAAATCATTAGCATAGGGGGGGAAGAAAAGCAGCAGGGATGCTGACACAGGGCATCAGCTGCTGATCCTATGAAATTCTGGGTTCATCTCCATTGGATGCAGAGTGGACACAGCAGCAAAGCAGCCCATGCTGCTCATTGCCTGACAGGAGGCAGGGACAGCCCCTGCACCCACAGTGCCTGGAGGAAGGCTGCACAATAACAATGGATGTTCAGCAGCATCAGAAGCTTCTGCAAGCACAGCAGAAGCATCCTTTCTAAAGTTAACATGCCAGTAATGTAAATACCAATTATTTATCATTTTTACACACTGCCAACAGTTAACGAGGAAACATGGAGATTAATCCAATAATGTTGTTTGGATTGTGTGTGTTTCAGTGAAGTGACCAAGATGATTTACCTTTAAATGCAATTTCATCCTCCCATACAGCAGCTGAAGTTGATTAAGACACCATGAGTAGCAACAGGGCTCACAAATAGATGAATGTTAATTCATTGGTGACAGCATATACTAATAGGTCAATATTCCTGGCCTAACAGCAGGATTCACTTGAGTATTTCGTTACTCATGCCCTGATTCTCTATGTATCCTCTTAAGACTACTGCAAATCTATTTTATCTAGTTCAAAATAAGATAAAGTTGGAGATGAAAATTCAGAGGTGTGAACTGCAAAATATTCCTTCTTCTGCTGTTTATTTTGAAATTCTGAATTGCATAGAGACCATAAGGCTTCCAGCTTTAAAAATATAAATCACTGTGCCCCACACATATTTTGCTGGGAGAGAAACTCATGCTATAAAGGATGAAAGAACAGAAATCTGATCACTTCAAAAGCTGTCTGGACTCCACAGAAAAAGTGAACATGTGCTACCAAAAAAAGATCTGTATCTGTCAGCCAGCGAACTCTGCCATTTCTGCCATTTACGTCAGACTTTCAGCCTTCAGAATACCCAAAAGTCAGCCCAATTTAAGTTCAGCTTCAGGAGATTAAGTAAACACACTGGTGGGAATCTCTCTTCTTTAGCTTCACCAGAGGAATATGAAGCAGCCAAGCTCAGGGGGACAACAAGACTTTAATCTCCCAACAATGATGGATCAGGAAATCTCCATATTCTGATGGAAAGTTCTGAACCCCAACAGAGACTCAAGTAATGGCTCAAGGAGGACAAGGCTGGCTGTTACCAATGGCTCCAGGGGTTCACAGGACCAAGGCCACCACATCCACTGACTGTAGTGATACCAGTGATTTCAACTTTTCTAGTGAGGTTTTTGCATCTCAAACGCTAGTTTATGCATCTTAAACCTGGAAAAATCTAGAGTTCTCATTCTGCTCCTTCCATGCACAAAACCATGGCCCACCTCAAAAGAAGCCAGAAGGAAACATGCTTCTTTTACTAGTTTTAAAGTAGGTCTGAAAAGACCAGTGCAGACAACTCTTCTGGCTGTGCAATCCATCTTCAGTGCAGAAACCACCAGTGCTAGGCAGGAAGATGCCCAAATTCACCCAGTCTGTTGCATGACTTCTTCAGCCAAGAGATGGAGCTTCCAGCTGTTCAAACTGCTACACACATTTCTTGATATGCCCACCCCCTTACCTACAGATTTGTCTTCACTGTTCTTGAAAAAGATCTTGACTTGGAGTCTGAGGAAAGGCACCCCCCCCCAACCCTTCAAAGAGAGCAAATGCTCGGATCCTACAAAAGCTTTCCCTGGGGTTAATTCCATCAAAAATCAAGTTCTGCAGAATCCAGGTTTAAGTTTTGGAGTCAGCTCTATGTACCAGAAAAACGATGAGCGGTCACAAAATAGAACTGGAAGAAGTCTAGAAATAGCAAAAGAGCACAGTACAGTGCATTCAAGTAGTAACAAGGCACAAGATATTTAGTGTGTTGTGTTACATTGTTTTGGTTTTCTTTAACCACTGACTGTACCCAGCTGCAGTTTTCTAAGATGAATAATCCTATCATGTCAGCGTACAGACAGAGGCAGACACCTGGTATCTCTGGTCTTCTAAAGTTTCTCTTGAAGATGATGCAGGCTGTGAAAAGCAGGTGCTCTGCAGAAGAGGGGAACAAGAGTGAGTCCCTCCATGCAAGCTGCTGCAGACAGGAAGGATGGAGCACACCTGCTCAGTGACAGGAGCTGGGGCAGAGGGGTATAACATAGAAGTTTGCCTTTCCAGAGTCCAATGTTGGGAGCAGGACAGAGGAGAAGAGGATGCTTTTGCATAAACCAAGGTGATGCCTTCAGTGCCACCAGCCCAGGGGCCAGGGGAAGGTGCCACCTTGCCATTTTGCCACAGCAAAATGTAGCAGACAATGCCAACCCCATCAGCAGATTTGAAACAAGCACATTTTTTCCTTGCAAGTAGGAACTGGCACAGAGAGGCCACAAAAAGAGGCTCTGGGCACTGTCTGGGCCACATTGAATGCAGCCATGCTAAAAGATGATTTATGCCCAGTGAGCTATCCTGCAAACAACCTGACATTCCAAGGGCAGGTAGCTCCGAAGAAATGCAAAGAGATGTTTGCCACTGTAGCACCAACATGACATGTATTAACTGTAGATACCCTTCGGAAAAAAATTGCATTTTCTGTACAGCATTGTAAAATGTGGCCAGAAGTTCCTGAAAGACTTTCGCCCTCAAAGCCAGAAGTAAGGAATGGCCAGAGTTTCACCGTATGTCTCCAACCAAGACGGTAACATTTTTGATGTGTTACCACCTCTCAATCAGGGCTTGGAAGCATTGCTGATGAAAAAAAAAGTCATCTGAAACCAGCAAAAACTAACAAAACCATCTACTCAGGCTTTATCTGAATGTTGCTATATAAAGTCAGTGTCTGAAAACATTCCACATTTTTATTTATTGGCATAAAGCCATTAAGCGGAATAGCATACTGCGAAACGTAGGCAATTGCTGTGTTGATAGAAAGAAGACAATTCCAAGATCACTTCTCAGTGAACATGGTTGCCACGATGCTCTTGCTGTTGCTGCTGCTATGCAAAGCCATGACTCTGGCCATCCTCTATACGTTGCATGTACAGCCTAGCACTCCCTTCTGCCACCCATCTACACAAATACTCTCTTCTCGGATGACCAGGAATAGCACTGCAGGGCAGAATTACCATCTTTGCATTCCTCCAGGTTAGGATTTCAGGTCCACGAGAGGCTGTGAGACCCAGCTGCTTGCCTGGGTTGCTATCCCATTGCCATCAGGCCTCTTCTGGTGTCTGCTGTCATGTGCTAATACTGATGTGCGTCAGCAACCTGAATAAGTTTCCGGCTTTAGCTATAAAACAGCCAGAGCTGGGAAGAACCCTGCTCCGAGCTGAGGCAGTGAAGGGACGGAAGGGATTAACCGCATTACCCACCACGTCCTTTGCTTCTCCACTGAGCTCACACCGCCTGAGGTGCCTCTCACCCTGCCAAAGTGTGGATCCTGCCCCTTTTCAATCATCTTGCTCCAGCCCTTGACCAGAAGGCAAATGGAAAAGCTTTTTAGTAACTTCCAGCTGATCTTGGCTGGGAATGAGTGACTCACAAAGGAAAAAATTTACTGCCAATTCCTTTGCAATCAAAGGTCAAGCAAAGCTCACACTGGGACCTGAGGAGAGGCTTTCCACCGTCTCACTAGCAACAGCCTGGGCGCCAGGCATCCTTATTTTTGTTTAGGAAAGCAGATTTGAAGGCAATAAATATTGTTACACATCAGACGAGGCATGTCTGAGGGGAAAATTTGTCTCACTGAAGGTAAGCAGCTAGAGGAGAAGAGAGGAGCCATCACATCTGCCTCCAGCCATCCGCAGCAGCCTTCGGTGCCCACCACTCTTCTTCCTGTGCCACATTTGGATGTTGAGCCTCAGCAATCTGCAAAGCCACGCTGTGGCTGTGAAAGACAGTTTTCTCTATTTCCATATGGTGTGAAGTCTTCATAAGGCTCAGCTTATTTTCCCTGAACATGTCAGGGGTTTCTCGTTACTTCCCGCGTGCAACGATCCCACTCCCTCCATGAGCCAAGCTCTGACTGCATCCATTTATACTTCGCTTCCACAAATATTATTTCACTTGTTGCCTGGTCCTCCAAATTGCAGGATCTTGTGGTATTTGCCACAAAAGCAAGGACTGCACAGGGGGAACAAGGGAAGAACAAGGACTGCACAGGGGGACGGTCTGTGACCGCCCCGTCTTCCCCTCTTCTGCTGGATTAGACAATTAAAACTGGGCTGCTGAAATAAAACCAAGTTCTGAAAGATGCCAAAACTTCAGACTTTACTAGGAAAAATTTATCTACTTGAACAGAAAACCAAGGAAGTTATGCCAGCATTTTTCAATCAAAATTTCATTTACTCAAGATCTTAAGATGTTTCTTATACTAGTGCTTTCTTTGGGGGGTGGGAGGGAGACATTACCCTCATACTGAGTCAGAACAGCTCCTCTGATCACACTGACACTGACGCAATAAAAGAAAGAAAAACACAAAATGTGATTCCTATTTTTGTCCAGCTAAGGTTTTAAATATTTAAAATTAGTAAGCTCTTCAAAATCTTCAAAGTGCTGTTGGTTATAACTTAGCAATGGTGGCTCTACACAAGTCTGTCCAGAATACAGACTTCTACCTGCTTTGGATAAAAAAGCTGCTTCAGAAATCCATTAAAAAAATTTATATTTTTTTTACATTTTAGCAGCAGATGCTCAGCCACTGAATTCCTCTCAACAAAACTATTCAACATCTAGAAGTGGGAGAGTGCAAAAGTACTTGAACCTGAACATCTTGCCAAAAGGGGGGACCAATGAAATGTTTGCTCTGCTTATGTAGCTGTACCCAGACGCTGATCTGCTTTATCCAAAAATATGCTTAGAATCTACAAATCATAAGCAAAAAGATTTAGAAATATGTATGACAGGGTGAAGCACAGAAATTGCTGTTTAAGTACACAAGTCAATGCTTTGTACTTGTTGATTAAAATGGTGGGCGTTAGGCTGTAATGAAAAAAAGCCAAATAAATTGATTTTATATACTGATAGGTATACAAAACATAGTAAGATGCAGAAATTCTTCCCACTTTGCAGAAACAGTTTCAAAGTCATTGCAGGATTTAATACTTTGGTTAATGAAAGCCCTGATCACCTCCCAGGAAACCAGCGACAGGGAGAAAATCAAAAAGCTGCCACTTTATTCAATATCAGAGTAAGTTTAGAGCTTTGATGTTTGCATTTTTAATCCTTGGTTTGTGTCATTAGATTTTTGAGGCTGTTCTGATGCCAAAAATTCTAACCAAACTGCAGGAGCCCAGAATATTTGGAAAGGAAGTATGTTTGTTAAGATGCACAATCACCTTGCAACGGGTGCTTCAAGTTTGCTTTCTGAATCAAAAACCCCCAAAGTCCAGGAAGACTCTGAAGATGACCAAGAACCAAAAACCTGGTGCAATCAGGTGGACTACAAGCTCACTCTAGTCTTTACACATAATCTTAATCAACAGAAAGGTTTAGATTCCCAAGCCTTTTCTTTACCAAAGTGAGACTTCATCTCCACCTGAGGAAGAAACATGAACATAGAAGTTGGTAAAAGCAATGGACTTGTGACACTGTCATTACTATGCCACAAAGTCAGGTGAGGAAACCCTTTCAGCTGAGGAATCCCACAGCTACATCACTCAGTCTAAACAATTTCTGTGTATTGAACAGTTCACTTCAGAGACACGTGGCTAATGAACTCTTGAATCTCAGTGATGCCACAGGCAAATCATCTGGTTAAACAAACTTAATCCTGAGCTCCCAAAGATGATGTCAAAATTGGCCATTCCCCTCAAGTACGTACTCTGAAGATTCAGGCTCTTGATTGAGCAGCAAAGATGACAAACTGCATCCCCACTCTTGCTCCTCCCCACATCAAAGATAAGCCCAGCAGTAGCACATCTGCTTAGACCCTTCCCAAAAGAGGAAAACTTGCATGCTGTGCTCTCCCTGCCCATGGCACTAAAAGATGAGGAGAGAAGCTGTAGGAAGCATTTCCTTGATCCAATGTACATGCAAGAGCCAGCCCTCCCTTGCATGCTTGGAGAAGCGTGGTGTGCACATTGGACCTGTACTATTCCCACCAAGCAGCTGTTTTTCAAAGAACACCTAAATTCCTCCAAAAAGAGCTTTGCATCTTCATTTCAGGCTATTTCTACACCAATTTTCACAGTTCAAACCCTAGTGCTTTGCTTAGACAGGACAGTCACTGCACTTAACACAGCTGACAGTTTCTTAAAGTTGGTTTAACCTAAGAGGTATCTAAATGTGGGCTGGCTTCTAAACACAAACGTAGGAAGTGCGTTTTCCCAAAAAAAGTGCATGATGATGACACACCAGTGTACAGATTGGTTGGGGTTGTTTCATGTGTGAGATATCATGGGGTTTGTTTCAATGATATGCTGTTTTATTTTAAAGCAGTTCTGGGCATGATGACACACTTACTACTATGGGAGATGACACTTCAGGTCATCCTTTTTCACACAGGATTATATCATTCCTATTTTAAGTGTTGAATCTAGGCAAGCTTACACTTTAAGATGAAGAACTTCACCTAATGGTCTAGATACACTGTGCTAACTGGCTTCTCAAAATTTGATCTCAGTTTCCTTCTAATGCAGACTTTTACCAGGATCATATAAATGAAACCAAGTATGTTCCTATTATCAGTGTTAGAGCTTGACCATGAAATCTGAACGATCCCTTCTTATTTTTAATAGAAAAATATCTAGAGGCACACGTAATTATAGGAAGTTAAGGGAAATATTTGTCACAGAATTTACCATCTTGAATGTGAATCGCATATGAATCGCAGATGCTGTAACTGGTCTTGTGCTGTTCATGCACAAATGTGTACATAAATACATACATATACACACACATGAATATAACTGTATATAAAAATATATTTACACACATGTACTTCCTCACACCTTTGTACTGAACAGAAATCAGAGGACCCACTAAGGCCGCAGGCATGTGCTGTTAAGCAGTCTTCAAACAACAACTGTTCTTACAAACACAGGCTTATACCTGTGTGTGAGAAGTCTGTAAATAATACACCATTAACTTTTAATCCTATCCTCCCCACTCTGACATGTATTTTGTATTACAATGAAAGTTATATAAGGCTGAACTGAGGTTGTTTTTCAGTATTACATTAACGCTATTTACCATGTGCAGCGCTAATCCCCCTTTGAAAACAGAGCACATTAGAAATTCAGAAAGCTGCTGTTACCATAGCAATGGTCTATCACTGTGAAATATTTATATAATGTCTAACATTTCCACTATGCAACGGCCATCTTCTAAACTGTACTTCCTACTTATCCCATGTGTTATGTTTCCTCTCTGTCCCATGCAATGAAGCAGCACAAAGCAGGCAGCCAGTGCCTAACCTGCACATGAAACTTCAGAAAACCCAGCTTCTATTCCACTCTACTTCCACATGTGTAATTTCAGTAACAGCTAACCCAAAAGCCCTTCTGATGGGTTAAATTCGACTGGAACTCCCCAAATCCAGGGAACTCAAGCTGCCTGCTGGAAGTGGGGCACAGGACTTCTGAATGTATGCAGGAGGGTGGGTAACATTTAACAGGACACCAGCTTACATTGCTTCCTCTCCTCCACCCTGTCCTCCTTTTAAATCTTGTTGCTTCTAACCCTTTACAAAAGATGGTTCTCCAGTCTAGCACAGTATAGAATCACAGATGGTTTTGGTTGGAAAAGAGTTAAGATCATCAAGTCCAATCATTTACCCAGCACTGCCAAGGCCACCCACTAAACCATGTCCCTCAGCACCACATCTATGCAGCTTTTAAGTCCCTCCAGGGATGGTGATTCTACCACTGCCATGGGCAGTCTGTGCCAGGGCCTGACAACCCTTTTGGGGAAGAAATTGTTCCTCATATTCAACCTGAACCTCCCCTGGAACAACTCGAGACCGTTTCCTCTTGTTCTATCACTTGTAATTTCGGAGAATCCAGACATCCAAAAAATACCAACTGGTGCATCTCCTCCTGGACCTCCTACAGCCCCCAACACAGGGCTGCCTGCTGAAAGGACTTGATGATCTTAGGGGTTTTTTACCAACCTTAATGATTCTGTGATTTTAGGATCACTTACTTTGATGTGCTCATGCAGCTGGGCCTCGTGCTGCCGGGAGAGCTGCTCGTGCTGCCGCTGGAACTCAGCAATGAGGATCTGTCTCTGGATCTGCTGTTTCTGCTTGAGTGCCAGGAGCTCCTGCTGGAGCTGCTGCTCCCGCAGCGTTGGCTCCGTCACGGGCATGGAAAACTGGTGGTCTAAGCGTAGATCCATTGGGACTGAAGTTGGTGCAACTTGCAAGGGCAGTGCTGTGGTCACATCAACTACAATATGAAAACACAACAGCAGAGTTGAATGTATTCCTCGTTTGCACACAGGTCTAGTTTTCATAAAGTGTCCAGCAAAGACCTTGAGGATCCATGAATTGAATCAAGAACAACACCATTAAACTCACACCGTTTATTAAATGGTAATAAAGCACTACAGGAACTGAGAATTCAAGTAACTTTCCTCCAAACATCACCTTCTACAAATATGCGTGTTCTCTAAAATTAAAGATTTCAAGACATCACAAGTGACCATTCTTGATTCTTGTTCCACATCTGGGTATTCAAAACATATTCAAAACATTCAACTCTTCAAAAATTCCTTGAAATGAGAAGGATAAACATTATACTCAGACTTCAGAGAAAGGCTCAATCTTGACTTATGAAGGATCAACTGAGGTACCCCTATACTCAGGAAACATCCAGGGTCCCACTTCAAAAAAAACTCATGCAGAAAATCACTATGTGCTGTATCCTTCAGATCTAGCTTCGGGAAGAAGCTGAGCCACAAGCCAACGGGTCACTACCCAAGAAAAATTAAGTGCTTTGATGCAGATTTTGATGATGTCTCACAGGAGATACTGCAGAGAAGGAGTGATAGGAAGGAGGTGCCCCAGTGGTGACTGTGCAAAGACATGTCTCCATCCTTCAAACTTCAAGTGGGACAATTCTCATGCACAATCAAGACTGAAGTAGAAAACAGTAAAGTGTAACAAAAGGAGCAGCTTCATTTTAAGAGATGTATGGGAAAACTATCACCTTTCTTGCCCGTGTGGTAAAGATGAGTTTTTGCTTACACAAGAAGCATCTCCCTGAATACGAGAAGCTAGTTGTAAAAAAAGGGTAGCAACAGACATCTCAAAAAAATACCTTTACAGTACCTAAACTCAGCTTGTGTTCACTAAAAAAAAATACTACTGTCACCTCATAAGTGACTAGAAATTTTTACATTCCACTCAAAGGACAGTTCCATGTTTCACTTGTACTCTGTACAATTGCCATGTTTAATGCCTCAGTCTCCAGGGCACTCACTCAGTAACACTTTCAATACCTTTCAGTGAACATCATGTGCAGAATAAAAGAGCCTAACCCTACAAAAACACTGAGCTTCAACAAAACTGGAAAACAAAGGTGCTTTGTTTTTTTCTCAACTGATTGGGGTTTTTGTTCTATCTACTGTTTTCTCTTTTAGTATTTAAGATGTGTTTACCCATGGTTGTGTTGGAGCATCAGCAGCATCATTGAGGCTGGATCAGTCACACATCTGCCAAGATAACCATCCCATGAAAAAGGGTTACCCAGGGCTTGCTGGGGAGACTTACAGGGCTCACACGTGCATCTGGGGAAAGCTAAGAGATCTCATGGTGGTTGAGATGCCACCCAACTATAAAACCACCAGTACAAGCCACCACAAAACAGAGACAAGTCCCAGCAAGACAGAGAGAACACCCTTCCAAAACAAAAGTTAAGGCAGTGTCACTATGCTAAAGCTGATTTCTCCCTGACTACAAACACAGTAGGTGGTGAAATTAACTCAAATTCAAAAGAAAAAAACATGGGAAATATTTAGGAACAGCAAACAGTTTAATGAACACTCTGGAGCACCTCTCCCATGAAGACAGGCTGAGAGAGTCTGAGTTGCTCAGCCTAGAGAATAAAAGGCTCTGGGAAGAACTTAGACCATTCCAGCACCTGAATGGGCTACAGGAAAGCTGGGAGTGAGAGGATGTGGGGGAATGGTTTCAAGCTGAAAAAGGGGAGATACTAGGAAAAAATTATTTGCTGTGATGGTGGTGAGACACTGGCCCAGGTTGCCCAGAGAAGCTGTGGCTGCCCCATCCCTGGAAGTGTTCAAGACCAGGCTGGATGGGGCTTGGAGCAACCTGGTCTCCTGAGAGGTGTCCCTGCCCACAGCAGGGGGTTTGGAACTAGGAGATCTTTAAGATCCCTTCCAATCCAAACTAGTCTGTAGTTCTGTGAGAAGTTTTACAGAGATGGATCTCCAGCTTTCACTACTTGTATGTTGCTTGTGGAAGCATTTCTTAAAGAGGAACTTTCATTTTCTACAACATTAAAGTCATATTTCAATTCAGGTCTGATCATTAAACACTCAACCTGATGTCAGCTGCTTTCAAGGAGACGAGACAGGAGCACAAAGCAGGTTGACTCTGTCCTTCCAAGCAGCATGTCCCCATAGATCACCCAAAGTCAACTATAAATTGTTAGCATGGTCACAAAAGGTACTCCACTGAAACCTATCTGTGCCATCCCAATACTTGGCACATGCCCACACATAGGGCTCAGGACATGAGCATCATCCATCCCAGAGAAAAGAGTTTTAATAGGATTTCCCCCAAATGCTAGCCACTTATTTATTTATGCCAGTAACTGACAAATGCATTAGCTGATGCTGGTAAAATCTGAAGCTAAATGAAGCACAGGGACACAGAAAAAAAAGAAAATAAATAAATAAATCAGTAATTCCAAAAAAACTGTGATGTTTTGTATGTTAAGTTGGCCCCATGAATTGCCTTCATGCCAAGGCCACAATGCAGCAACAGGGAGCACAAGAAAGGCAGCTCCATCCTACATGCCAGCTCCTTGGAAAGGGGGATGTTGAGTGAAGTGGTAGGGTTTTAAAAAGTGCAGCCAGGCAAGTGCTGGAGACAGAAAAAAAGGTAATAATCATGAATTAAGAGATGAATGTAAAAATTTTACTCTCTCTACACAAAATGAGTTTCAGAGAGAATGTCATTACTTCTTCAAAAGCAGAGAAGCGTAGGAAATGGAAAGTATGGTGAAAAAAACCCCACTGCATTTACTTAAAAATGAGGATGAAAAAAAGAGGGTGGAGGGTGTTGCAGAGACAGAATTATCTGAGTTGAGTTTCTTAACGTCTCTGGAGAAGAGGGGCAGGGGTTTAATGCACCCCATACCTGGCTGTTCCTGAAGAAACCCCGGATGCCCAGGCCCTGCGAGGCTGGGGAAGCAATTCTGCCCAGTGACCCAGAGGACACAGCAGACACCCACTGTCTCCCCTGCCCAACACAGGTCCTGCCTGCACCCACACAGCGTGGGGGCCACCTCCTGCTCTGTCACACATCACTGTCCCCAAGTAGGCAGCAGGACCACAGCTTTCCAGAGGAGCTTCCCCCCCCCATAGCCAGATTGTGCTGGGGAGAAGGAGAATTTTTTTTTTATTTTTTTTTTTTAATGGAAACGTTTTCTGCAAAAGGTCACACTATTGAAGTGTTGATATTTTTCAGCCCCCATGCTCTTCCCCCCACTTCCCTATTGTTTTCCTTCCTGTGGCCTTTTCCCCATTCCCCTCTCTCCCCCACAGGACCAGAGCTGGGATTCCTCACCATGGGTCACCATCTACAGCCAAAGATTTTGGCAGAACACCTTGCTGTCACCTACAGATAACCATTCAAACCCACCTAAGAAAGCCATGTCCCTAAGCCTTCCTCAGAAACAAGCAATGCTGTCATACATGGTCAGTACCATGGTCAATCCCTTCCCATTCCTGCCCATGGAGAATCCCCACCATGGCAACTGCTGTGGTCACTGGCACAGGAAAAAATCCTTCATCCATTTTACCTGCACGTGAGTGGGAGCTGACAGCCTCTGCAGGGCTGGTTTTGAGCTATCTGGTTTCACAGACTGTGGCTTCAGAAACTTCTCATCTCAGATGCAATGCTTTAAATTAGATCCAGGATTTCAGGATAGTGACAGAAGAATATTTTGAGTTCCTCCAGCACCAGTCAAGCAGAGGCAACCCCAGAGCAGCTCTATGGGTACTTGGTACCTCCCCCAGGAGCACAGTGTACAGGGGAAGAGGTGCAATCTGAAAACACTGGGTGCCTCAAGGACTGTGAGAAACAGGACATGTTCTGGTAAAGTCAAGTGAAGTTCCATGCCAGTGAAAATCCCATTACTGTGTTGGATGTATATGGAAAATGGTGGGAGAGAGAACAACAACAACAAAACCCCCTGTGTATTTGTACAAAACACACCAAAAAAGCCCCTCCAAAAGCGAAGTACCTTAAGAATATGATGCACCATAGCTATCAAAAATCCATTTTAACCATATGCATATGGACACTATATTCTGAGCATTGCTAATGTAATCAATGTATGCTACAGAAGACACACAGGCAACTCCTGGAACAGGAGCAATTTTATTTGGTGGGAATTCTAGGACAACTCTAGTCTGCAGCACCCTTTCACCAGGGGCAGCAGCTTCCCGACATGAAATAAATCCACTTTTCAAAGAAGCCAAAACAGAACTGTACAACTCAGCTGAGTCTTACCCCACCAAATCACACCTATAGTGATCAGCCCAACATGAGGACCCAGACACACCTGACCATCAGCAATGCATGAGATCCGTGTGGAAAAGATGTCCAGGCAAGCCTGAGATAGAGACATGAGCACACTGTTACATGAGCTCTCCTACTGCCCTTCCCAAATTTATGGACAAATACCCCAGAGCTCCAAAACTCCCCAAAGACAATGGTGAGTATGATTTAACACAACTTTATAGCCCCCAAGACACCAGGAGAGCTTGAAACAGTTAATCCTAATCAAACCCAATGAGTCAGTAAGCCAAACAGCACAGTGGGCTTTGTGAATCACAAGCTTTTTAAATGCATTGGCTATTTTTATGTCCAGCCAAAGATTCCTGAGCACCTGGCAATAACATCTCCCATCTTTTATACATAGACTAAAGGTCAGTGTTACTAACACAGAGGTAGCAGATCCTGATTCCTGCTTACTCTTCCTTCATGTAAAGCTGTTTATCTTTACTCCAGCTCCCTGAATCTGTCATTAGCTATTTAGGCTAAATGCAATTTTCCTTGCCATCTGTGTGCACTTTCCTACACACACCTATATGATCCAAACACTGTTTCCTAAAAGCAGAAAATAAAAGCTTTCATGTCAGTTTGAAGGAATACAGTACTACGTGTGACCACAACTTACTACTGTGTCTTGTGATAAATGACTCCCGCTTTACACCCTAAATAACTTTAACTTGCACCATGCTGGATAACAGGCCTGTGTAAACTTGACAAACTCCCCATTTCCCATCCAAGGGGACTCATCCCCCCCAAAACACCTAACGTGTGGGCATGGGGCACCAGCTGCAGGGATCACCACCACAATTCCCATTCAGAGTCCCGGCGGTGGCTGCGTCATCCCGACTCTTGCTATTTCAGTCTCAAAAAACCCCCTATTTGAAATGCCATGAGTTCCCCACAGAAGCAGTGAGTGCTTCTGACCTACAGAGCCCCCCTGAAAACAATAAAACCTTCTCTGCTTAATGAACATATCATCAAAACAAAAAAGCCTGTATTCTTCTGAATATTTTATGGTAGAGTAGAAAATTGCTTTTATAGGTTCTGCCTTGAGAACATATTAATACAATCAGATTCATGACGTTAGCAAAAGCACAAAGACTATATTCAGAGTTTTAATGAGAAATGCCAAATCCATGAATTAGAAGACAGGATCGTGATTATGAATAACAAACTATCTCATGTTCCCCCTGCCTCTTCCTTCCCTGTAGTGACAGAAGGAGAAAACAGGAGAAATTTTACTATTCATTTTTTTACTCTTTTTTTTTAATCTAGGCATGTAGGGATTTTTTTTCTTCACAGTCAAGTTATCATTATTTTATACTGAGTTCGAAACGCTCTGCTGTTTTTTCCCCTCCCAAAATAAATAAAACATGGCTATGCATCAAAGACTGCCTGTGTTGTACATTAATTAAGACCCTAAAGCATTCTAGTCCTCATCGATTGCCAGCACAGAGCGGCCTCATGGCTGAGACTGTAAATTTGACATGTAGCAGCTTGCCCATAACACCGCTGAGTGGAAGTCATCTAAAATGCATTGAAGTTGTTAAACAACTGTAAATAAACTGATAATCTCAAATGTGTAAGCAAGGGTGAGTTTTCCACACAAAATGTTTGACATTAAAATCATTTCACATAAAGGCTGCAGATAAGCACATTATCAGAGAAGTCATATGCTGAGTTTCTTCAATGATCCAAAATGGAAAATAACATATTTATGAGTACTGAGTATTTTGGAAGGGATTAGGGGAAGGTGACACTTCTTACTATCAGTAATAACTGCATTTTATTCCCCTTCTCTTAATAGAACATTTTCATGCAAGTCATTAAAGGACTAAAATAGAAAAGGATTGAGTCCTTAAAAGACACGAAAAGGTATGTTAAAACAAATTTCAGTATGAGACAGACACAGGATATTTGTAGCTAAGATTTAAATTCAAGTCTTGTTTCAGCATAACCTTTACTTAAGCTGAACTTTAAAAATATTTCCCAAACTATTTTTTTCTAAAAAAAGTCAAAAGCTGTTGCCAGAAAGACTTTTGTTATTTTAAGCAGCACAGAAAATTGCCCCCTCACATTTTAAAGACAACATCACCTTCAAATGGAAAGTGCGTGAAAATATTTTCCCCAAGATCTCCCTCCCTCCAGAACAGAGAGAGTCCCACTGAATTTGTACAGCTCCTTCCCAGCCACCCTGCTCTTCTTTACCTGGCAATTCCCTTTGCCTTGAAGGGAGAAACGGCACCAACCTCCCTAAATCTGCTGCAAAATGCTAGGGACGAGGGTCCGTTCAAGGCCGGAGGAAGAAAATCAGCACCCCCCACCAGCCCCAATAGTATATAAAGTGCAGACATACCACCACGTGTCTGTGACAGATGGAGTTAAGAGACAGAGTGGCCAATACCCCCAAAAAAGAGCATTTCAGCTCCACGGTAACTCCATAGTCCCTGGTGCCTTTCGGAATGGCTGCACACCAGGGAGGGGACACTCCTCCGGACGGCTGCGGCTGAACTGGCCAGTGCTTTCCAGAAACCATTGACTCAGCTTCTCCCCCCTTCACCCCCCACCATCTCTCATCCTCTCTGGACTTAGGCTTTATTTCTACCTAATGAGTTTGCTTTCTAATTACTGGTGTGCAAGCGCTGCCCTCCAGACAGATTCTGCCAATAGCAGCACGTCAGCCTTTCAGCACACACACAAAAACAAACACAAAAGCAAGAGCCCGTGTTCAGCATCCCCAAGCTGCTGCTGGTGGAGATGGCCCCATCCCACCCCGCTGAACCAGGGCCACCTCGGCACACCATGACTTGCAGGACATCCATCAACCATGTTCACTGTCCTCCCCCTCTAAGCATTATTTTCAGATGCTTTCACTCCTGGGTAGAAGCAAAAAAATCATATATTTATTCCATCGCCTTTATTTCCTGGGGGCTGCGCTCACTGTCTGGCAAAAACACTTGATTTTTAAAGATTTTTTTATATTACTCAAAGCCTTCAAATATCACGTCGTTGCCAGCAGAAATGGCTTTGGCACATCAGGAGCACAGCACAGGCAGGCTTCAAAGCAGAAAAACGCCATTTCTGAAACCCACCACTTTCACTTTGCTTGAAATCAGCCTGGAAACGAAGCGAGGAGCAACCGCTGCCTTCAAGTGCAGCCAAGGTGGTTTATTCTGGAAGGGAGACTTGTGCTAAATTCGAGTGTCAGTGGATTGTTATCAATTAATTCCCTCCCTCCGCTGCCTGCTCTGCCTGTGCTGGCAGCAGCAGGTGGGGTGCTGGCATCCCCTCTGCCAGCCGGCACGGTGGCCATGCAGTCGTGGCACTCTTTTCTAGCAGGACTTCCACTTCCGAAAAATGTCAAAACTCACTGAAACACTAAGAGAGGGTGAGATCAGAGCTATTAATAGAAACGAGCTACTGCAGTATGTGACTGCAGCGCCAGGATAAAAGAAGCATGTTTGTGTGTAAAGCGGAATGAAGAGGGTGAAGACACCCTCAGAAGGCTTGAGATTTACTTGGGTTTAATCTACAGAATGCTAGTTGCATCAAATAAAAGCAGAAATAAATAGGTAAAGGGGGGGAGTGAGGCGACCCACATTACTATGTTTATTTAGCTCATTCCCTAGAAAAGATTTGATCAGGTTATAATAGAGGAGCCCCAAAACCCAGGACCTCATGCAGGTGGTGGAAGCAGGTCTCGGTGTCGCAGCACCCAGACACCAACATCCAGTGCAGAACATCATAACTGTGATACAGGGACTGGATGAAGGCATGGTCTGCCATGCTCCTCCTGGAATTTTTATCCTACCAGGGCAAACTAAGGGAGTATGTGCAGAGAAGGTGGGTTATGAGGGATTGAAAAGAGAAACACTTCATTATTTCCAATTTACTGAATTCTTACCTCTCCTCTCCCAAAGGCAAGAGCAAGGATCCCAAGGGGATTTATTTTGGGTTAGAATTACACATGAAGCTTATGCATCACAGTGCAGCTAGCCTCAAGGACAGTGACATGGAGAAGTCAAACCACTGTTTCACCCTGAGATCAGAAGGTGGTCCTCTGGTCACAAGACATCTGTAGGGAAAAGCAAGCTGCTGTGACACTGGTGAAGGAGCCAGCCCTCAAAAGCAGCAGGTCAGCACACTGCAGTCACCAGTATTTTTTGCAGAGCTTGCTCCAGAGCTGTGTGGGTGAACACAAAGGCGGCTTGGATCCTTTCTGAGTGCACAAGGAGTAAACAGCAGCCGAGGTTTCCGACAAGCACCACACATGCTGCAGTTCAGCAAGGGTAGGAGTCATTCCCCACTATGTGAGAATATTTCGTGCAGCATGAATGGGAACCAAAATTAATCATCCCATCACCCATTGAAGCACATCGTGAGGCACCACACCGTAGGCAACAGATGGAGCTTTAAATGTCACTCACTCATTCATTGCAAAGAAAGTTTTTGGTGATTACTACTGAGACCTGGAGACATCAAAAAAGGCACAGGGATTCTGGATTTTTACAGCCAGTGTTTTTGATCCCAATACCTTCCCTGAAATTATCTCACTAGCATTTATTTAAAACCCATGGGAGGTCTACTTCCAGATTTCATTCATAGCAGTAAGAAAACTAAAACTTGAAGAGCAGACCATATATCCTACCTTCTCCATCTTAGATTTAAAGCATTAAAGAATGTCTCTTTACTTGAAGAAAAAGAAAAAAGCACCGAATTACATCAACAATAGAGAAAACCTAATATTTTGTAGTATTTTCCTGCTCTCAGGTTCAGAGTAGTACATCAGAATTTTTAAAAAATACAAATTTTCACAGCTAAATATCTGTCTCTCACAAGCCAGCTGCATTTCTTACGGTCCCATTTAAATTGCTGCAAAAACTTCAGCACCTCTGAGTGAGGGCTGCAACACCAGCTTCATCTCCTGAGAACCTTCATCATCATGTCCTGCTGCAGCAGGAAAGCCAAATGCTCACAAATGAAAGAGGGAGCTGCCAAACACACAACACCCAAGTCCTTAACAAGACCATGACAAGCTCATGTCACAGGGCCTCTGAGAATGCCAGGAATAAAACCTTGATTACACAGATGTCTCCAACAGATCAGCCTGTGCAGGACAG
Organism: Florisuga fusca; assembly: GCA_038090715.1. NCBI lineage: Eukaryota > Metazoa > Chordata > Aves > Apodiformes > Trochilidae > Florisuga > Florisuga fusca. The sequence continues at coordinate 2,016,064 of JAAWXA010000048.1, forward strand.
AGGAACTCCAAAGGGAGGAACACTTGAGTTTCACCATCTCCTTTTCAATCATTATCCTTCTCTGTCTTCTTGCTGTTTTAATCAACGACTTCATTAACAAATGAGCGTCTCGGATGATGCCAATGCTTTTACTGAAATTAAAGATGACGGAATCAAAAGATTCAGCTTCGAGTGTTTCACACTTTAGACTTTATGCAATTGTGGCAAACCTTTCCTTGCATGATGGGGAGTGAAAGGGTTGACAAGAGAAAACCCACTTGAGTTTCCACAGGAAAAAGCATCTAAATAAAGAACAATAAAAACCAGAAAATAGAAAAAATACATCCCCTCTTAAAAGTAATTTCTAGAAACACAGTTTCCCCTGCATCCTCACTGCAAGCATTATTCAGCACTTGAACCTCTTTGATCCATCTGTCTAGCTGTTGATTCAAGGAACTCCTTGCCTTACCAGATACCCAAGACAAAAAGGCAGGTTTTGGGAAGATCTGATATACTTCTGAAGAGGCAAACCCACATGCATTTCTCATGTGCTTCTCTCTAATCTGTTTCAGCTTCCTTCAAGGAAAAGCAATACTTAAGAGAATTAAAGATGGAGAAGATGAAGCAGGAGCCTGCCAGTCTCATCCTAAGAATACACATGAAAAACATTCCATCAGGAAAAACAAAAATCTCCTCAGCTAGATACGTGTGGGTGAGTTCGAAGGATACACTTTAAAGGTGGTGTACAGAAACACCTGGACCTTTCTATGGGCTTCTCTCTGGAGCCTTGCAAAGCAGTGACCTTTACACTGCAAGAATAAAAGCCAGCAGATGAACTAGCAATGGAGCAGGAATGCCAAGAGTTAAACAGTGAACTTTCAAGAGGACAGCAGACATCACATCTCCTCCTTCTGGAGCATCAAGGAAGAATTGTTTTCCCATTCTAACTTCTGTGACAGCACAGGGGTATCATTCACATAGATGGAGGGGATCCTGGGGCAGAGTGGGCAAGATGATGTGATGAGAACTGAAGTGAAGGTTCCCTCGCAAGTAGAAATGGTGCCAGCTGGTTAACAGCCAGGCTATTTGAAAGAGAGCTGTGTGATAAAAGCAGTTATGGCTCTGAGGAAATTCTGTCGGTTTCCTGAAGACATGGAGAGGAGCTGGGAGATCAAAGCCACCTATCTGCTGCTGAGATGGAAGGCTGGGCTTCTGCCAAACCCACTTGGAGAACCCACAGCCAGCCCATGCTCCCTCATGTCTGCTTTGTCCTACCAGTCTGCAAGGGGAAGGAAGGGAATGGTTATTATTAAGGGCAGAAAATGCAGCAGCACAAATGTTGCTGCAGGCAGGTCCGGGCACTGCTGAAAAAACCTGCACAGCAGCACAGAGACAAGGCAGCAGTCTCTGGGATCAGCAGAATGGGAGCTTTAACAAACAGCTCAAGAACTAACGTACCAATTTATTTAGAAATTAAGCCATGGTATTTTAACTCCCTGATACCGAAAGAGAACGTGGAACAAAATTCTTAGGAATGACCTGTCCTACATTTTATGATGTAATTTTACTAAAAAGACACATTCTGGCCATTTTAAACAGCAAATACATGGTTATTAACAACGAGTGAGTAAACTGTCACCAGTCAGGGGACTCCCAGCTGTACAACAAGCCCCAAAACATGCAACACAATCTCCTTCATTCTTAAAAAAAATATAAAAGCAGCAAAAACAACAGCTAAATAGCAAAAGGTAATAGGAAAGCATTCAGCAGCTCTCAAAAAATCTCAAGGGTTGCTCAAAGGCTGCAGTGTTTTCGGTGGTTTATTAGAAACCCAGACCCTGGTTTAAGAAGAGAGGAATACGTTCAAATGGGCAAGTAGCCCACAGCTTTCTCCAGCCCTCTCTCTCAGGGCTTTTACTTTCAAACAACACATACACTCAGGTACCTCAACTTCTAGAGAGCTTGGACGTTAATTGTTATCCATTCAAACAATTACGACACACAGGAAAAAAAATAAATTAAAAAAAAAGATATTTTAAGAGAATGTTAAACTAAAGTAGTTTTCAAAAGAAATTGAGGTAACCTGAAAATACTCACATTCCACAACAGCACAGAGAAATTACAGTTTTGCCCGTTTCTGCAGAAGATGCAGGTGCTGCCTTTCAGTTCCTTAATGCGAACACTACAAACCACATGCCTGAGTTAAGATTTCTGTTAAAACCCCCACCTTTTCCTTTTCCAGAGAAAGTGAACATATTGAGAGAGAAAAAGAGAGAAGGCTAAGAAAGGACAGACAATAATCAGAAAGCCCTTCTGTTGAGGATGCCCAGTGGTATGAGTGTGGGCTAACATGAAGAATTTGCTTTTCCACCATGTTTCTACCAAAATCCTGAAGGATGAAAATCCTAAAGGAAGATGTCAGATTTTACCTGCATCCCCCACCCCAGAAGCACTCCATGAAGGATAATGTTTCCCAACACCACAGTGATGGCTCTCACTCAAAGCAAGCTTATTCTTGGCACCAATGCACAAGTTCCTAACATCATTTTGGCCTTTTAATATTGGAACAAAAACTCAGCACTCTGTCTGCTGAAAATATCCCAGCCTGTGAAGACCAGATCATTTTCTTTTATATGTACTGGACAGGTACTGCTTCCTATACACATGGAGAGCCAGAGTGGTGTAGGGAGGAGTTTTAAAACATGAGTTTTAACATAAGAGGTACACAACATCACCAGGGTTAAGATTACAGAATCCCAGACTGGTTTGGGTTGGAAGGGACCTTAAAGGTCATCCAGTTCCAACCCTCCTACCATGGGCACAGACACTTCCCACTAGACCAGGTTGTTCCAAGCACCATCCACATGTGGCCTTCAAGACTGCCAGGGTGATGGGGCAGCCACAGCTTCTCTGGGCAGCCTGAGCCAGTGTCTCTCATCACCTTCACACCAAAGAATTTCTTCCTAAGATCTCATCTCAATCTCGCCTCTTTTAGCTTAACAACACTCCCCTTTGTCCTACCACTACATGCCCCTGAATGAAGTCCCCCTTCAGCTTTCCTGCAGCCCCTTCAGGTACTGGAAGGTGCTTTAAGGTCTCCTCAGATCCTTCTCCAGGCTTAAGAACACCAACTCTCTCAGCCTGTCTCCATAGCAGAGCTGCTCCAGGTCTCTTGAGCATGTTTGTGGCCCCTTTTAGACTTGCTCCAGCAGTTTCATGTCCTTCTTATGTTGGGGACCCCAGAACTGGACACAGCACTGCAAGGGGGTCTCATGAGAGCGAAGCAGAGGGGGAGAATCACTTCCCTCAACCTGCTGGTCACACTTCTTTGCATGTAGCCCAGGATCCACATTTAACTATAACATTTTACATATTTTCATACAGAATAATTTTTTAAACCCACTTTAAACTCACCCTCTTAAGGAAAAAGCAGTGTAACAAGACACACCTCTATGAATGAACTTATTATTTTAAATGGATAGCTTAATTTTGTTGTTGTGAGCTTCTAGAATTAAAGTTCTAATTTTTTATTAAAGGATATAATCTGGTTGGTTGCCTGCTGTGTCTCTTAAGCAGCTTCACAAACCACTTATGGAACAGCATTTCAGAAGGCAGTATGAGGACTACCCTCACATCACTGCCTTCCCACCCCATGGCATGCAAGTCCTTATGCAACCAGATGCAATTAAGAGATCCCTGACATGGAGAACAACATTTGAATTTGGGAAAACACTGCTTACATAAATGGTAGGCCAAGCATTTAAAATAGCCACCTCCCACCTTCCCCAACATCTACCAAAGGTGGTGCATAAGATTGCTATTTCCCCTGCTCCCCAAAGACTGTCCTAAGGAGCACTGCTGCTAAACACTAATGTGTAAAAACATGGGAAAACTAAATATATCCTTTCTAAGGCTTACAATAATATTTTGCCTAAAAAAGTGAGCACTTTATACCCTTCCTGGAATCTCATCATATTGAATAACCTAACCCCAATGGAAGAACAATGACCACAACATTCCTGTGTCCCCAGCCCAGGGCTCTGTAAAGAATATGGAAGAGAAGGACAGTGCTCCCCTACTCCAATGAGTACTGCCCGGGAAACAGAACATCATCTTCCAAAGAAGGATGAATGAACGAGGACAAACACCCACAAGTTCTCACTTCCCCTCATATCTCCTTTATCATACTTTCATCACCTTCTCTACGGCATCCATCACTCTCAAAAGCCTTGACAGTGCACAGAGAAAGAGAAATACAGGCATCAGTTGAATACAGAATTAAAAGATTCACCTTCATTTTGACCCTGCTATTAGAAATTACCTAACTGAGCAGCACTCAAGCTGAAGACAATCAGTCACAGCTAAAAAAATTTGAGTTGTATTACATCTATACTGCACTAAATGAGGTACTCAATCCTTCTCTCACTGCTCTGGTGGACAAGGAAAATTCTGGGTTTTGTTGCTTAAAAAATGCAAGTCAGTCCTTCAGCACCACGCTCCATTTAACTGCAGTTCATGCAAAAATTATGTTTTTATTAAAAGAAACACGGTCTTGCTATAATTAACTAGAAACATCATCATAGCTAAACTTTGATTCTGTCAAAACACTTCCACAAAGAACTGTGTTTTTTCCTGTGGAATACAAGAAAAGTCAGGAGGTTTTCTCACCACATTCACCTAGGTAAGTTGTTTCCTTAAAACAAAACTTCAATGCTAAAGCATCTCCTTTACTGCATGTTGCTGTTTGGAGAATTAAACACCCTGCTCCTCAGAGATGTGGATTTTGGTCAGCAGGGCCACAGCAGAAAGGGCACAGGAGGCTCCTGCATGGGGACACCCCAGTGTGAGCAGGCAGCACTCCTTCTGTGTTTCTATGATTGCTCACAGGCCCCATGCTGTATTCAAGTTTCAGCTCCACATCAGCAGACTGGCAATAAGATGGCTTATTTCTGCTGGGCAGATACTGCAGACTGTCAAACCTGGATCTAACTATAGGGTTTCCAGATTGTAGCAAATTAAATGCTGCCTACCTAGTTATGTGGTAGGTCACAACTCTGTTCCAGTTATGTTCAGGCAGCAAAGTTCTCTGCCTAGGGATTGATTGTAGTCTGATTCTTCCACAAAAAGAAAGAGGATGCTGTGAGAAGCCCGAAGGTGAGAAATTTAAAATATATATTAAGATGGAGATTCTATTTGTATCCTTACCCAAAAATAAAATAATCATAAATGACTTCTCAGAGCACCTGAAGAAGATAAAAGACTTTGGGAAGAACCTGGAGAAGGTTCAGTGATTCAGCTGACCCAGGCTGAAGAGGACATGGCTATGAAGGAGAAATATGGACAAAAGGCATTCAGAAAGCTGAAAGAAAGAGATAAAAAGGACATCCAGGCAAACAACTGAGGAATGATTACAGGAGGCAAGCTGAAGAGGAAAGCTTTTAAAAGCAAGTTCAAGAAGGTTAAAGTCAATTTAGTGATAATTAGAGACACACAGAGATAGAGATTATTTGCTTATTGCTTCCCCTGAAATAGCACAGAACCATAGAATCACTTTGGTCTTTGGTTGGAAAAGACCTTTCAGATGATCAAGCCCAACCATTAACCCAGCACTGCTAAGACTACCACTAAACCATGTCCCTCAGCCCTGAATCCACATGGCTTTTCAGTCCTACCAGGGACGGTGACTCCACCACTGCCCTGGTCAGGCTGGTCTGGGGTATGGCAACCTTTTTTGGGGAAGAGATTGTTCCTCATACACAACCCAAACCTCCCTTGCCACAACCTGAGGCCATTTCCTCTTGTTCTACCACTTGTTCCTTGGGAGAAGAGACTGACTGCCCCCTTGCTCCAACCTCCTTTCGGGGAGTTACAACTCGCTGAGTGAGGTCTCCCCTCAGCCGCCTTTTCTCCAGGAGTTCCCTCAGACCCTCCTCTTCACACTTGTGCCCCAGACCCTTCCCCAGCTCCACTGCCCTTCTCTGGACAAGCTCCAGCACCTCAATGTCTTTTTTGTTGTGAGGGGCCCAAATCCCAGGATTCCAGCCTCACCAGAGTACAGAAGGACAGTCCCTGCCCTGGTGCTGCTAGCTGCTACTATATTGCTGATACCAGCCAGGATGGTGTTGGCCACCTTGGCACACGTTGGCTCATACTCAGACACTGTTAAACAACATCCCCAGATCCTTTTCCACCAGACACTTTCCAGACATTCTTCCCTAAGATTGGGGCATTGCCTAGGGTTCTAGTGACTCAAGTTCAGAACCCATTTGGCCTTGTTGAAGCTCATACAACTGGCCCTGGCACAGCAATCCATCCTGTCCACATCCCTCTTCAGATCAAAACTCCCACCCATCTTGCTGTCATCTGCAAACTGAGCAAGGGTGCACTCTACCCCTCATCCAGACCACTGATAAAGATATTAAAGAGAGTTATCACCAGTACTGAGCTCTGGAAAACACAACTTGCGTATGTCCACCAGCTGGATTTAACACTGTCCACCACAACTCAGTACACACCTTTGTGATTACCAAGAAATAAGGCTACAAACAGTTGGGTGGGCTACAAACAGGCTACAAAAATGAGTGGGATACTCATTTTTGCATAAAGGTTGATTCAAGAAGCCCCACATTTGTGCTAGACACCAAAATGTCCATCTGGAACCAGTAACAGCCCTGAAATGCTTCTCAGTTGACAACGAAAGGCTTCAGGGATGAGGATGAAGTTGACCATGAGACAGAACTTGCACTGGTGTCTCTCTTCACATCCCCTCTTATTTTAAAGGTCTGGAGAAGTATTAGTATGAAACCTAAGTAGAGCAAAACCAGCATGACACAGTGACTTTGTGGACACCTCAAGTCTTTCTAAGCAATTTAATCCATGGTCATGTCATGACCAGACCTTCATGCAACTTGGGTAAATCCCACATCACCAGCAGGAACCAGCTGCCACCCATTTTTTGGGGTGACTTCCCCTACTACTTCCAAAACTATCAGTGGCTGGAGTCATGCCTTGCCAAAGTGTAATGTCTCAAAATCTCCATCTTTGGTTTTAGGAAACAGAGAAGGTAGGAGTCTTCTGGTAAAAGACTGTGAACACCAACACACCTGGAACAGACCATCTCCCTTCAGAACAGGGAATACACAAAGGACCATAGGGATGATGTGTCTCCTTAGGGTCTGTCTTCAGACCCTGTGTATCTCTCCTTATAGCACACTACTCTATTTTTAGGCCACCTGAAAAAAAAACCCTGTATTTTGAAGCTTCATCCTTCAGGTCTATGAACCCATTCTTCACCAATGGTTTTCAAGAAATATTAGAAATCATTTACATACAATCACTGGTTGTAATTCTTCTTTTGGGTGACATAAAGATGCAAAAAAACCCCAAACTACTGCTGCTGAAAAGGCAAACAGCACCTCTGAAAGTGGCATGAGACTGATAAGCTCTGGGTCATTGTACCTGTTGCCTTTGAAGTTCCATTTTGCTTTGAAGCTACCAACACCATAGGTTTTGTTTCTAAGGCACATAAAGTTGGGGAACATCAAGTCAGGAACTTATTTCTTTAAATTTAGTCATTTAAAGAAAATCTGAACTTAAGGTGTGGGTTTTTTTCTTACAGAGCACAGAATTGAGCCAATAAAACATATACTCAAAAGACTACAGAAACAACTCATCCTTGCAAGGAAAGCCTGACCATTTGAAATACTCATAAAGCACAACAGCATGTGTGAAAATGAACTGCTTATCTCTCTTCAGAGCATCATCCTCTGAAAAAGCATTTCTTGCTCATGAATTCTAAAATTAGAGAGAGGGAATAAAGGGAATTTTACTTCCAAATAGCACTGATAAAAACTTGTAGTTCCAGTAACTGGTTTCTAAGATGTGTGGTGAAGAACTGGAACAATCACAGAGAAAATACCACAGTGGCTGGAAGACAGCAGGGAACACACAACTGTGACAGAAGTCAGCTCAACGAGTCCACCAAAAAAGCCACCTGGGTTACAACACCAGCTAGGTGGAAATATCAGGTGCTTGTGGTCTCCAAAGCTGTAGTAAAAGACCTGTCCTTCAGCTGTGAAACGCAAGTTTAAATGAGGGCAAACTAATTGCCAGGATGTTTAAGGGCCTCAATAACTACCAAGAGGAGTTGTGGAGAATTTGAACATAGGAGGTTTAATCTAAACATGAGGAGGAAGTTTTTTTGAGGGTAGCAGAACACTGGAACAAAGAGATGGTGGAATCTCCATCTCTGGAGATACTCAAAACCCACCTGGATACCATCCTGTGCAACCTGCTCTAGGTGAACCTGCTCTGGCAAGGCACTGGACTAGATGATCTCCAGAAGTCCTTTCCAGCCCCTCACATTCTGTGACTCAGGCATCTTCCCCCTCTCAGTTCACAACTCCATCTTGCCAGATGACAATTTTTGGCAAATCACAAGGTACTGAACTAAATGTTTCTGGACGGCATTTAACTTAAAACATAGTGGAAAGCCAGGAGAGGTGATCTAATGGCATTTTGTAAGAGACTTCTTGTGTATACTCATAGTTGCCAGACAAATCCCAGACCACATCACTCCTGAAGTGCCAGAAGCCCACGCCTGCAGGCCACACAAAGCTCTTGAGCTCCACAGACTGAGAAGCCTCTGAAAGCCCCCCTGCTCTCCCAGCTGACCAACTGAAGGAGCCACCCCAAAGAACAGCACATAACATTTCCAAAATGCCACTGTTGCAACTTTTTTGGTATACAGAAACTTTTAGAAAGAGGCTGATTTTTATGTCTTGCCTTCTTAACAAGGAAGACAATGAGCAGAACTTAAAGTATGTTAAATCCTGCATCAGTGTTTCCATACTGAAATAAATCTGCCTTAAATCACTTCATCCTAATCCTCTTGTTATTTACTCTGCTTTAATTTGTATGTTTCCACTTCACAGCCGGTTTGCTTCAAGTTTGCTTTGCTTAAGGTAGAGGGATCAAACTGCAGAAACCTGCTTACTGGGTATCATGAGACAGATCAGCTTCTCTCTACTGATCTTCAGCCCTCCAAAAACCCTGGGAGATTGACTTCAGATTTCACCACTCATGTAGAAGGTGCCTGGAAGCCCAGAAGCAATGCCTAAAAATGGGGTCAGGATGAAGCTGCAGGAACTGATGTCCCCTTATGCCTACGTGGGCTGAGGAGCTCCTGCCACCCTGCCACACGTGCCCTGTTGGTGCTGAGATACCTGGCATGGGCTTTAAGCAAGATGCCAAAAAAAATCTGTGTAAAGCACGGTCCCTCCCCACCAGCATGGAGGAGCTGAGTTACTGGGATGACTGGAGCAATGGATGTGGTTCTGCAAGGGGAAGCTACAAAACCAACTTACATCCAAACATGATGGGAGTATTTGTACAGCCCACTATTTCCAGATCAGAAGAGCAATACTTTATTTAGAGAGGAACTTGTCCAGCCTTATTTTCAGAAAGAAAAGGAGTACAAACAGTATAAACCAGTGTTGATTTTTTCTGCAACACACCGAGGTCTTCGGATTGGCAGAAGCTTTTTTACAAGGTCTGGTGAAATAATTCCATTTACAGATTATCCTGAACTAGCTAAAGTAAATCAAAGTTACAGGGAGGAAGAAACATTAGGCTGAAACACCTTACAGTCAGTTTGATCAACTGTGTACTTAGAGGACACAAAATTCATTTTTGGCCTTACCCAAACTTTGAATTCCTTGTACAGTAATTACTTTGTCAGAAATGCCATATTGGTATTTTTAGGTGGCAATAAATTTGTTTGTGCTGTACATTGCTGGTGAGCAAACTTGTTGTATTTTGTAGGTCACTTGCTTTTACCATCTGCCTTGATTTATGCTTAAAAGAGTGTTGTTTCTGAAATCCCTGGTGTCATACACAGTTGTGAAGATGCCATAATCAGCATCAGTTGGATTTTTAACATCCCAATGTAAATACTCATGGTTAATAGAAAAAAGTACCATCACAAAAAGCTGCACCAGAGCTGTACAATGGCATTCAGTGGTGCCTGTCCTCATTCTCCTCAGCCCCACACTGGGTCAGGTTATGATTAGTGACTCCCCTGGAAAGGCTGGTGTGGAACTGTCTGAAGGTCAGGGCCAGTGTTGGGGATAGCTCATGCTCCCCAGGAGATACCTGTCCACCACCACCTCCTCCTGCAGCCTGTAGCAATCTGCACACAACCACTACCCTACCCATCCCTGGAGAACCTCATAAGTGACAACACAAGGCAGGTTATCACTGGTTTCTCTCAGAAAATGCTCTGCAGGTTTGCACACCCTCAACCTTTCCCAGCAAACATCCTGTATCATGTTTTTTAGTTAATATTGCCTAAAACTTCAATAAAGACAGCTTTCAAAAGCTTAGCATCATGGCATACTGAAAATATTAGTCCTGGGCTATAAATAAAAGCAGATGCCAATGTTGCTCTCCCTAAACTCCATGCTTCTGCATACTGATGCAGGCAACACAAAACAGCAGTGATGTGCACCAACCTCTGCTTCCAGAGGCACAGAGGTAGATTTGGCCAAAGTCTACATAATAGTTGGCAATGCTCTACAATGACTTATTTTAAAAATTACTTTTTTCTTTTAAAAGCTTATTAAAAAAAAAAGAAAAATATTTTTTAAAAGATTCCCCTACCTACATCTATTCCCTGTATGCACTTCAAGTTACATTAGTTTTCATTCCCCAAGTCTTTAAGGCTGTAACTGAAGGTTTCTTTACCATAGTTTGGGTCTCCTCTAGGCATTTGCACACAGTTACTGCTTGGTGTCAGTGGGCAATCAGGACATGCCTACCCGAGCAGAATGCCTGGGCAGTCACTTGCCATTGCATGATACAGAACTAAACGTGTGGTGGGAGAGAGCCTTCACTGAAACGTTTTTCCTCTCTTTGTGAACCCCTCTCAGATGCTTCAAGGAGCTTTTCCAGCCAAATTGACAGCTACAAAAACAAGGCAATGACAACTAGCTGGTTCTTCTGAAGAAAAACAAAACTATTCAGTAATGTTTGGAATTTTATAACTGATTTGTCCTTGTTTGGACCAGAACCTCACAAACGAGGCCAGCAGCAAACCCACCTGCCACGTGTTAAGACTAAATATCTGCTGCTTGTGAAAATGACTGTCTTAAAATTAGCATAAGCATTAAAGATCTGGTTTGCAATAGCTTAAAGTACCAAAAAGTTCAGTTTCATTTAAAATCCTTTGCTCTTTCAAACTGCTTTACAGAGAATCTGTAAATCTGAATCTGCTCATAGCCAAATGAAGAAGGGAAGGTAGTGAAATCCAGGAGGGCAGCACTTGGGCACAGCCTTGGTGCAGCACTGGGTCGATTGGATTTGCTTTAATAACACTCAGTTCCTCTCTTTTGTGGAAGAGACAAAGAGCTTCCCTGCCACAATGCTTCCAGGTGCTAAGGAGGCAGACACCAGTCAGGCCATTACACATCTCCTTACCTCAACAGGATCACCAGTGGCAGGTAACAAGGCAGAAACTCACAACTACAGCCATATTACTGATGGTGTTGAATCCATTAACTAGGCAGCACATTTAAGAAGGGTTTAACCTCCATCATCATCATGTTGCAGTTAGAAACATCCTCAGGACGTGCAGACAGCTATATTCACCAGGAGATGCACAGCTGAGCCTTTTGAATGTAAAGTAGTATTTTGATATAAACCAGCAGTTAATGTTATAATTCAAAGGTGTAAAATAATATCATGCATTATATAATGGCTACTTAGAAGTTGAAATTTTTGTCATATGCAAGAAATTATTTGCAGGGATAAAGAGCAAAGCATATTTTAAACTGCACACCAACTTAAAATCTAACATCCTCTAGGACTGTGAAAAACCTGAATAAAGCTGCTTTAAAAGGACTAGATTCTTTTGTATTACGGTGATTTTTACATCACATGTAATTCTTATTGGTCTGTCACCTCATCCAGAAGGTATTTTTCTCATGTAACAGAACTACATTGCAGCTCCTACAGCAGCAGTTTCACTAGCACATTTACATGTAGCCAAATATCCACACCGAAGCCCAAATTCTTTTAAAAAAATAAGCAAAAAAAACCCCAACCCAAACACAATAAAATAAAACACAGTAAGGAAAAATGTACATTGATGAGCCTGGGAGAACCAGAAGAAAAGCTGTTGCATGGCAAAGTGTACAAGTATTTACAAGTTTCAGGAATTTTGTGGGGTTCAATGATGTGTAGAGACAAGTTGCCAAGTAACTGCATTTTCTGATTCTCTCTTGGCGTGGCACTGCAGCAAGCTTTTCCAACCCAGTCAGTAGCATCAAAACTTCAAAGCTCCCTCCTCTGTGTAAAAGAACACAGTTTATGGTGAAACAGGATTCTTGTAAAAAGAAAACAGCTTATCCAACAAATGGGGTGTGGGGTTTTTTTTCCTTTAATATGAGTAAACCACATTTTTTAATCTGAAAATGCACAACTGGTATCTCTAAGGGGAAGGGAAGGAAACTGCCTTCAAAAAATTTCCCCTGAAAGGCACCCCTTCACTTCAGGCCAGAGTACCAGCTTTGTCTGCCTGTGCCTACCTGAGATGGCTTTAAATACTGCTGTCAGCAACCTGAGGGCATTGGGGGAGAACAAAATCAAGTACCACATATAAAAGCAACACCACACTTCCACATCAGATCCTCAGTAGCCAAATGGCTACAAAGACCTTCTAAGGCTTCAACAAGGCCCATCTAGCTTCAGGAGTGAATAGTTAAAAGCAGAGTGGATGCAGAGTGGATTAATTCGCAAATCAAGATAAACTGATAAATTTTGTTATGACTCCCTTAATTCCCTGATACACTGAATGAGGTGAAATGACCCTTTGGCTGTCTCAGAAGGAGGGACAGCCAATTACCCATACTGTAAATATTTGGCTTTGCATAAAACCAGATAATGTTCCTTGGCTGCTTATTCAGGATACCTGATATTTGTGTCAACACAACCAGTGTCTTTCCCACTACTTTATTGCCATCTCTTATCAGTGGCTGGACAGTGCCATATCATGGATCAAGGCTAATGCAAAGCAACAGAGGCGAAGCCTTTTCCTATGCTGTCTTTCTAGAAAGGAAATTTTAGAGAATCTCTTCTCTGTGATTTTTAGCATTATTTTACTTTTTTTCCACTGGTTATTTTTTCATTTTAACTACATCCTCCTCTCCCTTAAAAAACCAAAGCATGTAACATGGAAAGTAAATGCTCAAAATTGACAAATCCTTAAGTTTCCCCCACAGCACCACTGAAAGTCTCTACAGCTGAGAATTATCTATGTCAAATCCAAAACCCTCACCCAGTGGTGCTGCAAACCATGACTATTTTCACAACACAGGAGCAATCCAAACCACCATCTGCACAAAAAGGTGTTGCAGATTGGTGTTGGAGGAAGGTCTTGGAGACTCACCCACCCTTTCTGACCCAAATACAAACACTTAATCCCAGCCACTGGAGCTGTGGTCCTGCTCCAGGGCACACACTGCCCCTGCTGCATTGGAAAGCCCTTCTGCCCACAGCACATCCCAGAAATATTGTCCTTTCACACACATGACACTACCTGTCTGAGGAGGCATAAAGCAGTTAATTTTAGCACAGAACAGAAAAAAGTTGTTTCAGGTGTTTTTTTATTCCCTTACTCACTCTATTCATGTTTTCTAGCTCATCAACATCTGTAAAAAGACTACACAGCCCAACAATACATCTGCAGAGGGCTACCATACAGCTTCCCAAGAGCTCCAATACTACAGCCAGACTGATTGCCATCACCTTCCATTTACAGTTTTTATTTATATTGTGAAAATACTGCTGAAATAAAAAAATACATAATGAAGAGACCACTGTCCCTAGATCAGATAAAGCAAAAGTTACTTTCACCCACCGACAGCACAATGCCCTCACACTGCAGCCTGGACCAGGTGATGATGATGCCTCATGAGCTGGTATGCAGTCACCATGGTCCTCAAGGTCTCAAAAGGGATTATTTAGTCATTTATTGTTAGCACCATTAGGCAAGATAGACCTCAATCAGTAGCCAAGTAAATTTTAGCTCTTCCAAGCCCAAGAAATTTTGGTGGCATAATATCTGAGGGTCAACAACTTGGTCACTGAGCATCGATGATCAACTGGAGCTCTACCTCAATAGCTAATGAGAAGCAGGTAGTGCAGATCAGAGCAGCCACAAACCAGGCTTTTCTTGTTAGTCAAAGCACCTCCCAGGCTTTCCCCCAAACATCTGAAATACATTCTGTGTATTTAATGTGATTTATAGTGCACTAATAATACATGAGGTTTTTACTGCTACCACCACCAGTGTAACAGAAACCAGGGTGTACTGGTCCATGTTTGAATTGTACCCCTGCCCCAGCCAGCTCATGTTTACCTTGGGAATAAATCAGTGCTGGTGTACCAGCAGATCTGCATTTTGTTCATGAGGAAAGATGCTTGCTTCAGTATTGGTTAAAGCCTTATTAACTTTCTGCAAATTTACCTTCGATTTAGGCAAACAAGTTTTCTGTCAAACGACTCAGACTGGGAGGAGAAAGATGGTGTGGCTCTGATTGGCACAGAAACACCTGCCTGTTAAAATACATTGCACATTAGCATTGTCCATTAGTCATTTTATAGGGTGTTCTCACATGAGTCGTGCTGGTAAATGCAAACTACACTACAAGTAGCAGTATTCCCTGAGGGGTATTCACAGCAATGTTTAAAGCCAGACCACTGCCTTTCATTTCAGAGGGACCAGGTATAACCCCTTCGCCGTGGGCTTTGTCCCCAAACTTGGTGGCCATCCAGAGGGAAGAGGACAGTGATCAGAGCAGCTGGGTCATGAGGAGGACAGTCAGGTGAGGTGACCACCAGCAGCCAGGTCACCTCCAGCCCTATGCAAAATGAAATTTTTTCCCAAAAACACACCAAACTCTCTCTCTTTACTTGGGGCAGCAGGGCAACATCTTCAGTCCTACTACCAACAGGCTTTTCTGTCTGCCAAAACCCCCTCATAACAGATGTGTATTCCCCACAACACAGCTTACATGTTACCATCACACTGCAGAGGATGAAGTTGCAGAGACTTGTTTTTCTCCCACAGAGTGTCATGGAGTACAGAAAACACACCAGAAGAAATAAAGGGGTAATTTGCCAACCAAAACTTTTCCCCCCACCCCAAAGCACCACTGGCAATGCTGTCAGCAGTCACTATCCACACTTTATGAGGCATCACAAAAAAAGTGAAAACTGTCTGAAAATTTCCAAGGCAGCAGAGGTACACCACAAAGTGAAAGTCCCCACCAGATGTCCCAGCAAGCCATGGTGATGGCGTGGTCACCAGGCTTTAAGCTACACAGGTTATGGGAGAAGCTTCTGGTTCTTTCCATAGCACTTTTCAAGAGAAACCACACTACCAGTGAGTGTGCAGGCATTTTGTAGTTTAAGTGCAATTATATTTAAGTACCTAAAGAGAAACAAAACCTTCTAGCTCCAGCCCTTAGGATTCACTCTCCAGATCAGCTGAAGGTAGAAATTGCTCACCTCTCTTACCCTCTCACAACAGAGCAAAAGTACTTTTTTCCCTCCACTTACAGGTGCCTGATGCATGTAATGAACCCAAAGATGCTTTTTTCTTCTAAAATGCTGCCTGCTCCAGAGGCCTGCTCATAAAGGCCCTGTCACAAAGGGTTAGTTGTGATATTTCACACTCCATCAAAGATAAATGCCCACACATAAATACTTCCAGTGAAGTGGAAACCTGAACTCCAAACCTGAACTGTTTGTGTTGCAGGGACAGAGCTGGGTGTTTCTCCCCACCTCTGCACCTCTGCTCCACTTGGGAATGCCCTGTGCTGCTGCCACACAGCATGGCCAATCCTGTTCAGCATCTGTCATACCTTTCACTCCCAAACACAGTAAAAAATCCTGCTCAAATAAATACTTTAAGCAAGCTGATGTGAGAGCAGGATTCTCAAAGTAATGTTTTTATTTTATATTTAGATGTAGGAAGCACTTCCAGCTTGGGCAGTGTTTCGGAGCAAGTACCCAAGCACACACAATCCCATCAGAAAGAGGATGTTTCACTGATGCTTTTACATAGGTGCTGCTTGGTTAATTGTACTCTTTTTTGAATATTTGGAGGTATCCAATCAAAATGCTTCTGGGCCCCAGGACTGAGGCATGCTACTTTTGAGAGGGCAATACATCAATTCATGTGAAGGGAATTACTGTCGTGCTCCAGGCTGGGTTTTAGCAGCAGAACTTCACTACTCAGTTAAGCAAAATCCCTCATCATCTAACCTGGGCTGAGACAGACGGGGCAGGTCTAATACCATCTTAAGAAATTTCCAATTTAAATAAAAAGCACACCAACTCCCTGACTTACTGTCAGAAGAGCAAGGATTAGTTTTGCTCACTTTTCCCTCTCAGTGCATCACAGTCACCTTCACAAACCTATTGCTGATCCTGAGACCTCAAATGCATCCTGACCTTCCACTATCAGAAAACAAGCTCAAAAACCCATGGCTCATCGAAGAAACATTTCAGAAATGTGAGAATAAAACCCCCACCAGCCAGACGGCCAGATCTGGATCTTGGACACTGGAGTCCCAACAGTCTTTGGGAAAATCCCTTCAACTCTGACTGCCACTTAATTGGTTATCAGAAGCAATAATTTGTTCACTGTGATACCAGACCTGGTGAGAAAAAGTTGTGTTCTGCTATGACAATAGGCTGCCTTCTCCTAGAAGGAGATCTCTGCTTGGAGCAAGACAAAAGCAGCACCCTCCTTCCATGCTCCCCTATCCTGCAGGAGCTACAATATCAGCATGGCACTTGAAAGGGTCCTGCTGTGCCCTCATTTGTTTTCCTACCAGTAAAAAGCACCTTGTAAATTAAAAAAAAAAAAAAGGGGCTATAATGATACCCCGTGCTAATCATTTTGGGTCTAAATTTCAAAGGGTTTCTACTATAATTCAGTCATTCTTCTCTGTATGCCTAAGGAGTGAGAGAAAAGGACCACTTTAAAAAATATGAGGCTTTAAAACTATGACAATAGCATGCAAAATGATAAAAAATCCAGTGCCTTCACTTTCAGGTGTTGTAGGAAGGTCTAAGAGTAACAAAAACATCAATCCTGACCACAAGGATTAAGTACTGTTTTCTCTGCAACTGCACACCAAAATAAAAAATAAGTAGCTCTGTATTATAAACATTTACCATCAACACAGATAGCAAAGGATCACAGAATTACAGAATGTTTTAGGTTGGAAGAGACCTCCAAGATCATCCAGTCCAACCTTTGACCAACACCATAATCTAACTACTAAACCACATCCTTAAGGACCAGGGCCAAATTCCTTTTAAATGCCTCCAGGGGTGGTGACTCCACCACTGTCCTGGGCCATTCCAGTGCCTGACAACCCTCTCAGTGAAAAAGTATTTCCTAACATCCAGCCTAAACCTCCCCTGGTGCAGCTGACATCCCTTCTTGCAGATGGACATTACATTTGCCAGCTTCCAATCTACTGGGACCTCCCCAGTTCTCCAGGACTGTTGATAAATAATGGAGAGTAGCTTGGTGAGCACTTCTGCCATCTCCTTTAGTACCCTCAGGTACCCATGGATTTGTGCAGATCCATGTGGCACAACAGGGCACTGATCATTTCCTCCTGGGCTGTGGGGGCTTCATTCTGCTCCCCATCTTGGTGTTCCAGTTCAGGGAGCTGGACCCTCAGGGAGCAATTGGCATTGACAAAGACTGAGGCAAAATGAGCACCCAGCAGTTCAGCCTTTTCCTTGTCCTCAGTCTCAGAGGGGGGAGATTCTCTCTAGCTCTTCTTTTGCTATTTACATATTTACAGAAACTCTGTTATCTTTAGTGACACTAGCCAGATTTAATTCAAGCTGAGCTTTTGGCCTCTAATTTTCTCCCTACATATCTTTGCAGTAACTTTGTAATCTTCCTGAGTTGCCTGACCTTCCTTCCATACCCAATAGACTTTCACTTTTCTGAGTTCTGCCCAAAGCTCCTTGTTCAGCCAGGCTGGTCTTGTACCACGCCGGCTCATTTTAAGATGCAGAGGTACAGTTTGTTCCAATGCCTTAAAGATTTCCTCTTGAGGACTGCCCAAGCCTTCCTGGACTCCTTTGTCCTTGAGAACTACATCCCAGGGGATACCATTGAGCAATCTCCTGAACTTAGCAAAGTCTGCCCTCCGGAAGTCCAGGGAGGAAGTTCTATTGACCTCCCTCCTTACTTCCCCAAGAATTGAAAACTCAGCCATCTCATGGTCACTTTGTCCAAGACAACCATAAACCTTTACATCTCCCACTAGTCCCTCTCTGTTCACAGTGATGATCAAGCATATAGGACTTGTGACACTTGGTTTCCATGAGTTTCCTGGAAAAGCCTCAGCTGCACTGAAGAGCAGCATGCACAAGGGATATCAGCTCCCCTAAGATCTGACACCCAAGATTATCACAGAAGTTTCTTATGGAATCAAAATAATCCACTGAAAATCTGATTCTAACATGAGGCTTAATAAGGAATCACTTATTGTCTCAGACAACCAACAGTTTAAGCTTCACAATGCTCATCTGATGGATGGAGAGCAGACTGCTATCTGCCAACACCTCCTCTACCCTGGGGCCATCCAGGGATCACCTAGACAAGACTAGGACCTGATTTTCACCATATTCATTTCAAATTCCTACTACCTGGAGGTATTGTGCTGGCAAGGTGACTGCTGCACCCCACAACACTACGAGGATGTGCAAGCACCTGATTTTAAGGGAAGGCAGAGAAGAAAAGCCAACTGATTAGCCAAAGGTCACAGGCAGCTGGCAGCAAACACAGAGCCTCCTCATTCCATAAAAATGAGCCACTCGGATGATAATAGGGATGTTGTAAGTCAGGTGAGGAACTGTTATGGTCCTTCAGAAAAAGACCTGGGTACCTTTCTCAATGCACGTGCCACAAATCCCTGTTAAAACAAGCACAGCTCCAATGAGGAGATCATGGGCCAATCCTTGAGGTTGCCATCATGCAAGAGAACCTTGCTAGACTCACCTGCTCCCAAAGCATAGCTTACAAGGGTCAGCCTTGCATTTGCAACCACCTGTGGATTTATTTTCCCTGTGGATGGGAAGAAATGTTTGTCTGTGATTCCAAACTGAGCTTTTAATACAAAGCAACACAAAATCCCACATGACTCCAGGAACCCTCTCACACTCCATCTTATGGAGCTACATCTCAGAAGTCATCTTTACTGGTGCAAACCATACCATCCTACCTACTAAACATCTGCACGTCAGGTGCAAACCCCTCTTCCTCCCTGTGACCACTGGCACGTCTGGATACAGAGCCTGATCTCCAGCTAGATGTTCAAGGAAAGACTTCTATATGTCATTTGCCTACTCACAGATAAGATTTTGTCAGACACAGATGATCCAGTTTCTCTTAACATTCGTTTACCTTCATGAACAAATAGCTGCACTGTCATTAGTTCCCTGCTCTGTTCAGTTGACTCCTCTTGCAGCTACCACCTCAGGATTGTGGTAGCTCATTTCCCAGGAAGCTGCCACCCAGCTCCAACAGTCACATGAAAGCATTATTCCTGAACAAAGTGCTTGTCTACTCACCCTAGTATAGTCAAAACAGTAAATCTAAATTAATCCTGCAGTAAAAGATTTCAATGACAGCTTTTGACAAAATTTAAAAACAGGATCTGGCTCACCAAGGAAGATACTGATAAGGTGCAATTATTTTTCAAGTGCAAAATCAACTTTAAAATACCCATCTCAAAGATTTGAGTCTGTCTAACCCTTCCCACCCCTGTCCTCCACCCAAAATGTATGAACAAACCAAACCCACTGATTTTAATAAAACAGATCTTTCTTTCCCCAACTGTAGAAATTCAGTCTACCCAGCAAAACTAATTGGAAACCATTCAATCAGAACATGGGTATGGTTCTTTCACAAGTACATTATCAAATAGATGGGCTTGCCTTGACTAGTTTCCCATTACAGATTTCTTTTCTCATACAACAGGCATCAGATGTTAAGAAAAGTACAGCAGAAAATAACTCACGCTGATATGCTTCTAATAAAATAACTTCACAAAATACTTAAAGATCCCATTGTCTCTCATCAATATTATAACAGATTAATCTATTTTTAGAGGATTTTGAAAAAAAAATTGTAGTCATTTATTTAATCTGAGAAACAACTTGCATAAAGGTGGCAGATCACTGTCCTTTGTGAAAGTAAAAGCTTCCATATGTCACTTAGCCAATGCACATGCTACCCTGACAACTTGGGATCTTGAAGAGCTTCATTAATACCACTATAGATCAACTGTCTGTGAGCAGGACTAAAAACAGTTTAAGGAAGGCAAGTTTTGACCTAAATTTCACCCACAGTTTGGTCTTCAGTGCAATGTGGAGAACTGCCAAAATAGATTGTACGGAGTTCCTCTGTCTAATGGAAAGGGTCAGTCTAATTTTGGTGGAAACTTTTAAATTCACCAGCAAGAACTGTAACAGCTTTAAAAATACCTAGCAAATTATCATTAAAACATGCAGAACATTTATTTTACAATTACAGTTCCAAGTCAATGATTCCAAAGCCTTTTATTAGATCATAAAAACTTAAGACCAACTTATAATGAAAACTCTAATCAAATAGGAGTGAATCATCTGATATGACACAATTTCTTGAATGAGTAACAGATTGAAAAGTAGTAATGATTGAGTGGTTTAAATCACAAGATATGAGTTAAGCCAAAGAAGCAGATATTTAATCATAAGCACTTGTTTCAAGTCAGAGGAGACAGTGGCTTAAGGTGGACCACAAATCAAGCCACTTAACGGGCCTGTGACAAGTCAGAATCAACCATACATGTAAATATGATGGCTTTTGTGTGAATGAACTCGCTACCTCATCCGAGGCAGAGAAAACGCTGATTTCACATTTGCTTAGTGAGAAGAGGAATTAGGTAAGGAGAGAGGATGACATCCCTGCATGGTCCTCTTTCAGAAGCCTGGAGAGCCCATTTTTTGGGAAAGCACAAGCACACAGAAGGAAACCATAAGTGCTCATGTTTCAGTCCAGCTCTGAAAAGACCCTACTGAGTGAAGGCAACATCCCATCTTTGAAGGCCTAAAAAACTAAGAAGTCAAAACCAAGTTAAACTGTTGCATGTTGGCAGCACTCTGCAATTAGCTGCGAGGGCTTTTCAGCTTGAAATGGCTCAGCTACAATTTTTATTTGTATACTTGGTGAATTCTGCCTCATCCTTAATCATTTTTGTGTTTGGAGAAGGTTTGGGGTGGCAGGGAAGGGAGCAGGGGAGAAAAAGTGAGAGGAATAGTATATTTAATTAACAAAAAGCAGTTCTCCAGGTCAGCATCTGGAGACTGCTACAATATTTTAGGCATCATTGCACAAGGCACTCACCTGATATTCCCTCCACCGCCCAAAGACAAGGCTGAGCCAAATATAGCCCTGAAAATCAATATACACTGGGGAAGAGCTTCTAGGATCTTGATTAAAGCATCTCATGTCAGAAGAGAAATTACTAAAATACTGGGAACGCAGGTGGCTGCTGAGCACGGATCTACGGCATCTATTTCCCCTTTAGCAATAAACTACCCTGAGTCAATTTTGGCATAAAGCCCTCTGGGGAGCTCCGCAGCAGAGAGCACAGCAACAATGAGGAACATGGATGAAAGCAAACACGCCTCTAACAAAACAGTCCTCAGCAGTTCCTCCACTCTCATCCTTCAGCTGAGACTCACATCCACCCAGCAGGCATCAGCAGAAGCCGATGGAAAAAAGGAGACAAGTACGGGGTGTGTCAGACCACTCCAGGTATAGGACAAGTCTAATCTTGAAAAGGTGACGGAATTAAAAATAAAATATTAAAGAAATCAACAAATATTTCATCTTGAATTCCTCTTTAAAGGTTGCAGATTCAGGCAAAACAACCAGAATGCAAACACACATGCTGAACAGGAGATAGCACAGGCACCAAAAGATTGCATCTGAGACACGTAATTTTTTTACCAAGAAATGCTTCAATCCATGATCAACCTTCCATGAAGTATTTATTGCTTTTCATTCATCGCACGGTACTGATATTTTTAGCAGAGCCAGAGGCAATGGGAACAGCTTACTGATTAACAATTCAAGGGAGTCTTTAAATGTCTGCTCGTATCATGCCATCTCCTATTTCCCTAAGTCAGAAAAGTGACAGCACAAAACAACCCTTCCTCTGGTTGGGAATCAGGGAAAGGAATTATTTTGAAAATAATACTTTGTGAACAGCCAGGGATAAGCAAATCCAGTGAAATCTGTAGTTGATCAATGTGAATTAATGAGCTAAACAAGGTGAGGGAAGAATAAAGAAAAACATCAAGTTGGATCCTGCAGTAAAGCAAACTTTCCTCCCAGTTACCTTTCATCTAAGAAAACAGCCTTGTATTCAAGTGCTTAAGATTTAAGTGCTGCTTTCAGCTTTTAAAAGAGGAAAAAGTTGTTAATGATTCATCACACCTCCTCCGTTTAATAACCATTTCCTTGTGGGTAAGAAAGGAGGTGACAGCTAAATATTTTTTGAGATAAAACACACCAAAAGAGAGTTTAGAAGCTGCGGGCTCCTGCTCTTCCCACCCCACAGGATGAGGACATCCAGTGACCACATTCTGGGCAGACATTAAAGTGGTCTCAGGCCCAGCAAACCTAACTCAGCAACAGAAGGGGTTTCATTCCTTGCAGCACATGGATGCTGAAATCCATGCATGTACCTCACCAGGCTGGCCCAAAAGCTCATCCCTATTGTATGGACCCTTGCCACCCACACAACCACGCAACAGGCACAGGCTGACAGTGAATTAGAGAGCCTCTAGCTTATGCTACAACTTACCCTACTCTAAATCATCCGATAACTATGACTGACAAAAAATGAGCTTGGGTGTGATTTTGGGTCCAACAAAGAGGTCCTAAAGCTTGAACTTCCCTCCTGCTCTGCAGGGAGCTGCCCAGAGTCTCTAGATGTGGCAATTCCCTCCCGTCTTGCATAGAAAACCCTTAATTTGCTGACCAAATTCTGTGCCTGCTGCAAAGGGCTTTTTTTAGAAGCCAAACAATACAGCAAATTGCCTGGGGACATTTGGGGGCTGGCTGAAGCATTCTGCAAGGCTTTCCTTGCCAAGCAACATAGGTGAGCTTTACTACTACCTCTAGCTAGTAAAAAGCTTTTATTGTCATTGCATGGACCACATTTTGTACCTCTAGTTTAGGCTTGGAAACAATACCTGCTGCAGTAAATATAATGCCATTTTAACTATGAGGGCTCTAAGCTACATTAACCTGCAGTTTCTCTGCTAGCTTACACCAGAGCATCTAACTGGTGGCAAAATTAACACATTAAGCAGCTTGTAAATAAGGTAATAATACAGCAATAAGCAAACAACAATATAATCTGCTTAGTGTATGGTTATGACATCAAAATAATTTTTCAAAAATTCACTTTTAATGATCATTTGGGGTGGGTTTAACTCCCCTTCCTTCCCCTCCCCCCTCAACTCTATGGAGGAAAGAACCAGGATAGTTTTAACACAAAAGGACCAGCCTTTCTGCACAGGAGCTAGACTTCTGGAGCACAATAAAAACCATACACCATCCCTGTACTACCCTGTCCTGGTGTGAACAAGGACGAATGAGCTCCTGTCTGCAGAGGCTTGAGCCTGTCGGGAGCCCCGAATCCTCGCTGCCTGGCCAGCAATCCAAACCTGCTTCAAAGCCCATCTGCACCACACTGGTTTGGTGCCTTTCTGAAGGAGCTTTTGAAGCAGACACGTTACAAAGAGCAGAGAAGTATCTGAGAGGGGGATGCAGGGAGAGGGCAGCCCCTTCCTTTGAAGGGATAAAGGAGAAGAGGTGTGGTTTTCGGCTCTGTTAAGACCAACTGGACTACCACTCCTTCCTCTTCGAGACAGGGATTAATCTCTGATTTCAAAAGCCTGTAAAATCATGTAGTAATATTAGTCCAGAGACTCTTACAAACCATTTATTCATACATACATCAACATTTTTTTTTTTTTTTCAAATAACGTGGAAGTGAGACTGGATAATTAGATCCAGAAAGAAGAAAAAGCAGGAAAGTGAATCTCATGCATAATCCTTTGGCTGCTCCTGCCATGCTGCCCTTTCTCTTACCATGTCAGAGCCAGAGCCCCAGGACAGTGGGGGAAGGCCCATCCTGAGTGCTGCCCAGCACCATCACAGTGTACGCAGAGGCAGGAGGCCTATGGGGCCAGCAGCAGTGGCCTAAATGGAGGGCAGGGAGGCAGCCACATGTAGAAGAGCCATTTTGGGCAGCCCCATGTGGAAGATGCAGTTTGCTCATCACCACTGTTAGGAAACCCCCAGGCTAGCCCTTGTTGCTGTCACACAATTGGATCAGCAGCCATCCTTCATGCTTTGATTAACACCAATTCTTAACTAAGACTGCTACCAACCTTCAAAAACTTATCAGAAAAACCAAAGGGATCACTTCTCTAATATGCACAAGAGCCTTACAGACCACCAGTGGTTTGCAGATGACAGCTGGAAAAGAACCTTAAGAAGGCACAGCAGCTCTCCATCTGCTCCTCAACAGCAGCCAGAGATGGCACTAAGAAGCAAGAAGCCCAGTGTCATTTCCTCAGCCTCTCATACATCCATGTTCTGCAATGGACATGCCCCCACACAAACTATTTGTCAGATATACTCAACCACAGCAATAAATTATTTCACTATTACTTTTATCACAGCTTGGGAACACACACATCCCTTAAAAGCTGATGGAAATGCTATGGGAAGGGGAATGTCTTTCCTAATTCAGTAATAGTGCTGTACACAGATATACACAGGATTTCATATTAAGCTGTGACCAGTAATATAAAGGGGGGGAACCAATCACAGTTGGACACCTACAATTGTCCCAGTTTGCAGTTTTATTGAAGTAAAGCTTTTAAGTTTAAAAAAGACTAATTCCATGATATTTAATTCTAGTATTTTTTAAATACATCACAGATATTTCACATTTGTAATACTAAAGAAATTGCTTGAGACTGTATTGTAACAAAGTGAGCAACTGTGAAGTTTATACCAACAGGAAAAACTGAAAATACTTACAGGAGGTAGTTACCTGAAACACTGTAAACACAGCCTTACAAAGAAAGAAAATTAATTCTACAAAGTATGCTGAATGTAGATCCATTCTATACATCTCCAAGATGGTACACAGGTCATGTTTTTCAGAGTATTACCTACAAAATATCTAGACATTTACACACACAAGGTCTTTAAGACTGCCCCCTGCAGCTCTACAGAATGGAAAAGTCACTCAGTTTAAAAGCATAAGACGAAAAATTAAGAGGACAAGAGAGCTCTGTCCCTCCCTCCTTACATAATAAGTTCCCTTATGCAGACTGCAGCTAACTGCACTGCTAAAAAGAAGAAAAATACAAAAGACATACTTAAAGCCAGCACACTAACTTGCAGGACAATTCCATCACCTTTTCACAAGCAGTCAGTCCCCTGCCACCCATCAAAACCTGTGCCTGTATATCTGAGAAGCTTTCTCTCCTGCTAACCATGGCATCTTAATCACTGGAGGATTTTCTGTATCACTTTAACTAAAAATAATCAGGGTAATAAAAAAAAAAAAAAAAAAAAAAAAAAAAAGCAACATTGCACAACAGTCTCAACAATTTTTTCTCCTTTCACCCCCAGGGCCAACGATGCAGTAATAGTCTGGAGCCAGAAAAGGAGAGAGCAGCATTATCAAACAGATTATTATATTCCCATGCAAGGTGTGGGTTGTGAGGGTTTTGCCTTGTTTGACTTTGACAAGTAACTAAATTTCAGAAGCACCAATTACAGGTGATACATTTTTGAAAAGACGGAATGTTTCCTTTCCTCAAATTAATCTTTAATTCATGCAAGAAGTAGAGAAAAAAAAAATTATTTTCCTAAAACACACCTTGACAATGACTGAGCTCCATTCTACCCAAGCCAGTTCACTCCTAAAACAGTTTCAATAAAAATGCTCTGAAAGCTTTAATTTGGTACTTGAGATGATTTCACAGAACAGGTTTAGGACTTGGGTACTGTACATCCCCTTCTCACCCTTTTACATCAGAGAAGAGCAACTAACAATCATCACCCTTGGTTTGTGACAAAGGGAAAACATTTTGATTTCCTACAAGCACACCACAATGATTTTATGTTAACTAGAAATGCAATTCTAGGTATAAAGGCTCAAGTCATCTGCTCAAGTCATGAACACCACAAATTGGTCACTTTACCATCATCAGGATAAAGTTTTAAACAGAATATCACGGGACACAATTAAGCAACTTCTTCCTTAAGCTGTTTTCTAACACCATTCTTTCAGTTATGCCTGAAACCTGGAACAACACCCATAACTCGTTTTTCCACAGCTATACTTGATATTACTTCTCCTTTCTTTTCTCTAAAGGATCTGCAACAAACTCCTCAAGGCAACAACGACAAAAAACCAGACATGACAATGACACCCAAGTGGCTAAGTCCCTCAACTTGACAGCAAATTAAGATTAATTTTAATAACCTATCAGGATACATAGGCAGGCACCACACTTGAAAGTCAGCTGCTGGGACACTTCCGAGATCAATGGTATTTGCTTGCATTTACAAACATGCCAAAACATCTTTCTGCTTTTTTCCAAACACGGTTTTAACTACCACACTGCAAATTAATCAGATGGACATTTCTTGCATATGTATGCACTGCAGGGCTGAAAAGATTTCTCCAAAATTTTGGAGAAACTGAGTAAGAGAAGGGTCTTGAGTGAAAAGCAACCACTATCCAGAGCCAATGCTGATTCTTGCATAAGGTCATATTTTTCATTCCCAGTCTGTCCTACCCTTCACCCACTACATGAACTTTCCAGCACAAGATCAGGAATACCCACAGCTCAAACACTGGCAGAAATCGTTCAACAAAGAGACACCACTGCCTATCTCACATCACGCCCATGTAGTACGAGCACAGCTCCACAGTGCTGGATAGCTGCTTATTTTTACAGTAGGCATAGAGCTGAGCTATTAAAAATACCCAGAATGGAGTCCAAAAGGTGAGAATTCCATGCATCCTGTATGAGTCCATAACATCTTTCATCTGGAAAAAACTAAGAGCACATCAAACTCTTCCATCATGATACCCAAGTTGTTAATCATCATGAGACTTTATCCTGAAATATCTCTCAAAAGGAAACATTAAACTTAACAAGCAACAACGAAATCAATTTAAAACAAACAAACAGGCAAGCAATGAGTAAAAGAGTAAAACCCATCACATTCTGGCCACTGTCCAGATCTATTGGCCCACCACTGGCCATTGTCAGAAGAGGACTGACTCCCCTTGTGAGAAGTCAAAATTCAATCTAGCACATGGATACAAATTAGGGAGTGAAACCTTTAAATTGATCTGTGTTACCACAGAAGTCTTAAAATGAGAATCTCTCTCAGGGTTAGGAAAATATAACCTCCCTTACCTGACAGACAAGTTTTGGAGAACAAGGAGGGAAGATAGATTTCTCAGAATCCAAAGCCAAGCACTCACACCTGGTAAGAAAGGATCTCTTTCTTTTTTTTTTTCCCCAACACAAAAGCTCTACCTCCTTAAAAGTTTCCTTCCCCAGATACACTTTTAAGCTCACAAAAAATCTAGGTTAGGGCACAGCCTATTTCCCCCCCCAATCTACTGAAGTTGTTTTGAATAAGCTTCATTTACATTTCTCCAGCTTGCATTACTAGAAGCGCTCAGATCTTCAAGATCTCTTCCCTAATATAAAAGGACCTAAAGGCATTTTGGAAAGCAGCAGAGAAGGGAAGCTGGGTTTTTGGAAAACCTGAGCTCCTATCTGGTAAGCAGATAATGGTTCACGAACCCAAATCATCCCTAGTATAATTATCTCTATCTGTTCACACCTGGAAACAAAATACTTTTGGATGAGAGAAGAAGGAAACACAGAAAATGGCAGCAAATTGCTTTCCACAGCATTTCATAGAGTGTGACCAAAACTTTGGTTTCCATCACTTGAAGTGCTGCAATTGGGAGCCCTAAGATGGCTCTCAGCTGCACAAGGAGCAGGCAGCCTCTAAGATAAGCACTGTGGTTGCTGTGCTTGCTTCAGATCAGAAGGAGTAGACCCAAGAGATACTGTAGCAGGATCATTAGAAGAGGGAAGAAAAGCAAATAGCCCAGAGCCCAGAGTGAGAAGCTTTGATCAGCCTGTTCTTGGCTCTCCTTCAACACATGGAGATTTCTCCTTAATGGGAGCAGCAACTCAAAAACATACTTTGCTTCGAAGGGCTCATTTTAGGCTGCAAAAAGACTCCTAAGGTGCTGCTTTGTTCTGCTCTCCAGTCCTTTCTAAGGGGCTCCAACCAGGTCAGGCTCTCCTTACCTCCCTGTCAGGAGTGAGAGCTGAGTGATTTAAGACTCCCAAGGCTGCTCTGGCTCCATCTTTCCTCCACTCCCAAATCCCACTTGCTCAGCCTGGGAAAGTAGATGTGTGCAAGTTCTAACACACTTTGTTCCAGCATTTTGCATTTGCATTCTGCTCTCCCACTTGCAAGATAGAGCTGCAGAACATTTTACCGCATTCCCAGAATAGGAACAACATTTAATAAAAGTTTCTTCTTACCAGAGCTAGGCATGTGGTTCACTCTAGGTGGATTCAACAGCTCTACTGGCTGGTCTCTGCCAGAAAGTCCATCTGGAAAAAGAAAAAGAAAAAAAAAAGAAGAGAAAAGTCAGAACAATCCTTTGGCAAGATGAACTATTTTTAGACATTCCACTCCAAGCAGGAAAAAAATAAAATTAAAAAGATCACTAACCAATATCAAAGCAAACTAGAAACACAGGTAGCACAAATCAATACAAACAAGAATATTACCAGGACAGCAGTGTAACAGCTGCTCACACTAAAGGATGAAAGATATTGCAGTTGAAATCACACTCGGGTTCTCCTAGTCTTTAAATCCACAACTGGTACCAATTCCAATCCAAGGCAATAGCATGTCATTTTACGAAGCTTACCAAAGAGTAACTAAATCACAGTTCATTCCTTGCTCAGAGAACTGAGAGTTAGGACAGAGACAGAGGTCTGTGAAGCTAAGTTGAAGAAAGGCTGTAATATGCCAGTGAGATGTTAAGGAAAACTGACAAATCACTGCAGGAGATTAAAATGCATAGACACGCATAACAAGCCCCATTTTGCATAAGTTTGGATTTCAGAAAGGCATTAAAAACATACTTTGTAAATGATATGCAGAAATCCATCCTGCTGAAGCAGTTTTCTAGTTAAAATATTTCAAAGATTGTATCTTGCATTCAGGTAGAGTTAAAACAGAAGCACACGATACCTATTGCTGTAGACTGCCAGACCAGATTTTCCAGTCACCCATTCCCCTCCCACCTTTCCCTCCTCCCAATAAAAGATGAGGGGGAAAAAAAAAAAAAAATTATGTATTCAGTACTTAGATGATGAATACCTGAATACAGAAAACTTATCTCAAACCCACTTGTCCCACTGTTAATATATCTCCACCTTTGCCAGTTCTGTCTCACTTGTTCTTTAATGCCTTTCTGCACTTGGTGCTGCACTGCAGATATAATCAAGCCAAACCCTGTCTGGAGACATCAAAGAAGCCACGCCATCTCTCTCAGTCAAAAAGAAGGACAGTATTACAAAAACATTAAGGTGTCAGTGGAGCCTTAAAAAAAAAACAACAAAAACAAAGCATATACAAAGTAAAAACAAATAAATCATTAAATCACACTTTGTTTTTTTTCTTTCTTGCTACATTTTCTGGTCTAGGTTTATGGAAAGGAAGCATAGTTGGGTCTTCAACACTTGTAGGGGTTTGCCTCCAGTGACCAGACCCAAGGATTAGTGCGTCCTCAGGCAATATGTCAATAAACTAAACCATAACCATGCTGGCTTCTCCTTCTGAACCAAGTCATGTAGATTATTCACACTGTAATTTTTTTGACTTCTTGCCTGCTACTTCTAAAGCCAAGTGAGTGGCTGGGCTTGCTATACCTGAGCAGCCAACCTCTGTTGCTGATGGGATGGCACTTGGCCAGCTGAGCTTCTCCTGTGCAAGCAGCAGCAAATGACATTAAATGAGTTCAAGCTTTTGCTCTGTTTCTGTGCTGAACACACCAGCATCACTCAGGGACCACAAGCAGCTCCCAAACCCCATCTCTTCAACCTGCCAACATGTTTTAAAAAATAAAAAATAAAATATCCCTCTGCTGGGTCCTACTAGCAACAAAGCACCAGCTGCCCAGGCAGCCAGCCGGCACCACACATGGATCCGCTCTGGCACAGGCTGTGGCTCGGCCAGAGAGAGCAGCTGGGAAAACACAGAGGTGAAAACAGCCCCAGGAACCACAGCATTTTCCTGGGGAGCAGAGTAATTTCAGCTTCTCCACTGAGCTATTTTCAGCTGAAGCTGGACCTTCAGAGGAGAAGGATCCATCTGCAAAACAAAGCAGCCCTGGACCAGCAGCCCAGGTGCTCTGCAAGACAAATCCGGGTCAATTTTGACAAAAACACCCATTTGCAGCAAGGCTGCTGGAGGGAAGGTGCCCTTCCCCATGCTAAATCCAGAGGTTCTGAACAAGTGATGTCTTAAACCTGCACCTCCAGCAGTACAAAGCTGCTGGCAGAGAATAAATGCCAAGAGCCCACCTATTCCTGCTGTGAATCTGCAGCACCAGTGATTTTGGGAGGCTCACCTGGCTGGCCAGGACTAGCACCTGCTCAAAGATGTCAGACTGCTTCAGTGCCATCCAGACCCAAAAAGGCATCTTATTTTGTTCTCCACGGACCACCTCCCTCACTGTTGGGAATTTCAGTCTCACCAGTGCACCAGAGATCACTAACAAAAGAATTAGTCAGGAGGATCAACGACCAATGATGGTCATGAGAAATAAGGTACCTACATTTTTCAACTAATTTAAAAACAAAACAAACTAACCACAAATCAACACTTAGCCAATCTTTGTTTCAAAGTGAGTAATAGACTAATCACAGAACAATGGTTAAGAAAATCTTCTAAAGCACTGATGCCTTAAACACTGGGAAGTGAAACCAAACTATTTAAGACCAAGGTTCTGTATTTGCTGCACTGAGTGATTAAAAAATAAAACTCTATTTAGGAGGAGGAAAAAAAAAAGGTTATTTCTATAAGGCACCTCTTGCCTTATGTTAGTAGTATGGATAAAAAAAAG
Source organism: Florisuga fusca (assembly GCA_038090715.1). Lineage (NCBI taxonomy): Eukaryota > Metazoa > Chordata > Aves > Apodiformes > Trochilidae > Florisuga > Florisuga fusca. The sequence goes on from JAAWXA010000048.1 coordinate 2,047,407, forward strand.
GTTAAAATAAGATGTAAACACACAAGTTGGCACATGGTTTGCCTCCTATTAAGGGGTAAGCCATCTCACACCCCAAGTGTACTAGATGCATGCACCCAGCAATCACAACACAGCAAATATGTCATCTGTAAAAGCCTGTTACCATATTTTTTTGGTTTTTAAACCCTTTGTATTGGCATGTCCAGACCATGATCATTTCATCCTACTTATTCCTGGCAACCTACATCCCTTCGTTCCCAGACCTCTGTATATTCCTCTCTCATGCAGCTTGCAGGTGGGTACCACAAGGTACCTTCTGTCCTGCAGGAGAACAGCTTGGAGCTCCAGGCAGGCCCAACCCAGCCTCACCATATGACCCAGGACATTCCTTGGGCACCTGCATTCACTCCCTCTGCAAATGCACAATCACCTCTTGATTGGGGAGGGGTGAACAGGCAAGCCTGTGGGTCACGGGTTGAAGTACCCAACTACCATGGCTGTGGTGCCAGAGCATTCCCATTCCATAGGCAAAACAAACATCCTCATCATCTCCACAGTTTTTAAAACACTGGGAAGCAAAGCAATGTTGAAGATATTTCTGTTTACTCACTTTCCAGCATCTAGAGGTGTTTTGGATTTGTTTAGGGCTTTTTTAATTGAAGTAGTTGGAAACACACACACATTGTGTTTTATTGCTGTCATACACACACCTTCTCTCTTATTACAAAATAGTAGCAGCAGTGAAAAAGCAAGGATCTCATAAGCATTTCAAGCTCAGTTTCTACAGCTACTATGCCTCATTGCAGAAGCAGCACACGTTTAAGAGAACATTTGTCCTGTAACCAGCCTTTCCAAGCTGGAATTCAAGTGCTGTCTGATTTTTCCCAGCAGCATCCCAACAGCCATAGGCCAAGCCAAAAGCTTTTACTCCAATCACCTTCATAGAACGCAGGCAGACTCTTATCTGGTTTCAGACACCCCTTGCTGCCAGCATACTGCAGAAGATTCTGAAAAATCACAGTCCTACACTGGGTGACCTACTTAGGTTTTGACATAGTCTTGCTCAGGACTTGCAGTGTCTGTACAACTCCAAACTGTGATGCTCCATACCACCAATGAGCTTCACTAACCAAAAAGGTGAGCATCCTAGACTTTAAAGTTTACTGCCCATGCAGAGTTACCATGGCTTTTTGGGCCCAAAAATAAAGCATAAAACTGTAAGAACATGAACTTGATCTCTCAAAGCAGTTAAACATTCTTATTGTCTCCTCTGCTCCTTAAAACGAGCTCATGAAGCTAAAAAAAGCTAATAAATCCTTTAATTTTAAGAGACTAACTGATCAGTTTGTTAGGATAGTTGAAATACCATTGCATTTAATGAAGCATTATATTAACTGCCAACAAGATACTGACACAAAAAAACCCAAACCAAAGCAACAAAACCCTTTACACCTTCTGAAAGGAGCAGAAAAGTCCATCTACACCAGTCTGAAGGAAGGCTTTAAAATCATATCTGGCCTATGTCGATTTTTGATCAAGTACTAAAATCTACACATCCAAAATCCCCCAAGATTCCTCCTTTGCTGCCCACAAAAGCACTTGCTTTGATGGCTTCCTTCTCTCTCAAACAGACAAGGTAAATGGACGCCAAATTTGGAAAGAATTATCTGCAAAAGAAACTTTCAGAACGAACCACTGCAAGATGTAAGGGTTTGGAGTCCTAGGCTGTGATTAGTGCTGCATACAACCTTAAATGAGAAATCCCTATGTTTTGCATATTCAACCTCATTTCTTCTCAGATTCTGTTGCACCATTACACTGATGATAAACAGGTCACCTGGGGCAAGCCAGGCCTTTAAAAAAAAGCATGTTTGCTGCTGCTGCACTGGGTATTCTTATTACTGGAGACTCCCTCCCAAATCAGCTGCTGTATAACTGACCCTTGTGTGACAAGGGAAAAACCATGATGGTTTTTGTCAATGTTTAGAAAGTACTAGCAATAGTCTGGGTCAGCAAATGCCAAAATGAACATAATCTGTTTCCATTACATAGAAGTCTTCCCTCCTACTTTTACAAAACATTCAGCTCAAATCCTCTCCACTCTTCACCATCTATCAACAGGGAAAGCTTAGCTATTACAAAACTAAAACAGAAGACACTAAAATTATCCATGTAACACGCAGCTCAGTAATTTTATCACTGTTACTGCCTAGGAGGGATGTCAGGGGTGCTTCTGCAATCACCAAAGGTGGACAGGGGAAGCAGTTTTTCTTACCATAGGGGACAGGCAAAAAAAAGTGCAAATTAGTCAAATCATGGAACCATGATTGGACACTTTTACAAGACCAAATCCTGGTTTCCATATTACTGAGACAAACCAGATTTCCTACTAAATATTTTTAAGCTCTCTACTGGACAAATATTTCCTGAGTTTCTAAAGTAAGTGTCAAAAAATTGTCCTCTTGAATTGCTTTTGTATGAGTCAATCTAATGATTTCACCAAAACTATTAGAAAAGTTCAGGGGTGACTTGTCTCACTTCTGCCAGGGAGCCTGAACCAGTGATAAAGTGATGCCTACAGATGGTCCAGTCCAAGATGCTTGCAAAGGAAAGACAAACTGCACCATCCATTGAGCCTGGAAGGAGGCAGATATCAGCCTGATTTATGACTCAACTTAGAGAACATTTAATGTAGCTTAATTTCCAGATGGGTATTTCTACTCATTAATTAATAAGATGAAGCCATTATTCATTGATGGGAACTCCAACACTTTATTTCTATACTATTCTCTTCCCAAGAGTTGTCTAAGTTACTTTAAAAATACAGCCAGGGCAGGTTTCAGAGCATCTGGGTTTGCAGGACTTAAACATCTTGAAAACTGCAAAACAAAGGCAAGATGGCTACAATATGCTGCAGAATAAGACAGAAACATGTGCAGATAAAAAACTCTCAGAAAAGATGAAGCAGCAAAACAACAACATCCAAGGAAAAAACAAAACAGACAAAAATAAGGAAGGTCAGCTTTATTACTTTAAAAAAAAACAAAAACAAATAATGAACATAAACAGGAGGCTGAAGCTCTCAGTGAGCTCTTACTGTAAGCAGCCTTACTATAATTAACTTTGATGAGTTTAAAAATGCAGAGCAGAACTGGGAACGGAGAGGTTATTTAAATAGTCTTCCATATATTCAGAATTTCTGACCTGATGCAAATCACCCTGGCGTACTTGAACTCCATAAGTAAAGTGATGAACAACCAACAATTATCTTAAAAGAACACCCAGAGCAGAGGAAAAGTACTACAGAGCTGTGGAAGTAAAAACTTAAAGAGAGTGAGGGGAGAAAGGCAGAAACAAAGGGTACAGATGGCAGTACTGAGTAGGATTTGATCTCCTAAAAGGATGCTTTCAAGAAGCATAACAAAAAAAAAAAATAAATCAAGTAACAGGAAAAGCAAGAAAGATGGATCAAGGTGAAGCCGAAGGCAGGTACATGATTTTTTTTTTTTTCTCTGTCAGTGTGTCTGGCTGGCAAACTGGCAAAAAAAGTTTTGGTTTTACTCAAGTTTTATCTAACAAACTAAAACAAATCCTTCTTGTGAGGCTCCATGGGGCACACCAGTAAGAAAAGCATTAATCACCCTAACACAAGTACTCACCTGGTTTATAAAGCTCACTCAATCATCATCTGCTTCTGGATCTATCATATCCAACACACTGCAGTTCAAAAGTTACTGGTAAGAGCAGTAAAGATGCATTTAAAACTCAGTTGTGCCCTCACACCACAGAGATCTCCCCTCTTTGGAGCATGAGATAAAGAAATCAGTGACGAGCTGGCAAAATGTTTTGGATTTTTTCATTTGTTAATGGTCAAGTGTACAATTACATGCTAAGAAATACCTTCTTAGCAAAAGGTTAAGCAAAGATTTAAAAAAAAAACCAACAAAAAAACACCAAAGCACTTCACAAAACTGAGCATCTACCAGTCCACCTTGGCAATGATGGAGAAGACACAAGTTCATTCCAGGATGCATTAGCAGGCACATATGCAAGGCAGGGATTGGTCATTACTCAGGGATGTGACAGCCTCTGTGGATAAAGCAGTGCCCTCAGTTTCAGATTCAACACCAGAAGATGAATTGGAAGCAATCATGGAGAAACCTCGAAGAAGAGATTTTTAAAGAATGAGACAGACGTTCTGCAGAACTCAGTAGTTTTCCCAGCATCAGCCTGTTCTCGGCTGAGGGAAGATGATACAGTGGCCCTGAGACTTCTTCAGGATGAGCAGTTATCTGTTAATGCAGGGAGTTTGAGACTCTTCAACCAAAGACATTTCTACTCTCATTTAGTCATATTATTTCTGGACAGTACTTCGGAAAAGGCATGGAATTATGTCTCCTGTAAGCAACAAGTCCTCAAACCTAAGAATTTGTTACTGTGCCAATCTATGCCCTCCACACAAGGCAGCTACTACCACTTGCCATTCAAGTAGTAGTATTCCTACTATTTCTCTACTATTCCTATTTCCCATTCAAGGTGTTCCTTTCCAAGCTGGTTTTGGGGTGGACTTGGCACAAAAATGCAAAACTTCTGATGGACTGGAATGTTCTCAGTGATACAGCACTAGGAACTAGAGCTTTTTGTTTCCATATTTCCAGTTCCTTGATAAGAAAGGAAGAGTGCAGAGAAAAGCTGTTGAGCAATAATACATCTCAAAAAGGCATCAGCAGTCCAAGTACTGCTGATGAATTTATAATCATTTCTTTGCAACCCACTCGCAAGCCAGTTACAAGATTATTTTGGCTACTTTTTTCTCCTCGGGAGGATACAGCTCAAAAGTGCCCCTGTGCCTTCCAAACCAAAATAGAAAGAAGCTGTAATTTCTCTGTGCCAAATCAATACAAAAAGCTTCAGGCAAAACAAGGTGGCTGACAGTAAGCTCAGGATAAATAGCCATCAGTTGGCATCTAAGAGACCATCCCAACAATAACCTTTCAAGAGAGTGCATCAACATTTAAAATTAAGCTTTTGCCACAGACAGAAATGGGACATTTCTGGATCAATGAGTCCGGAATTTGTAGTTGTCATCAAGAAAACAATTACCTTGCTCTTCTCATTGCCTTCTAATAAAACAATTGTGAACTTGTCTCACAAAAAGAGAGATCCATTCCCCATCTCTCCAGCCAGTTTTCCATCTGCTTCACAGTACAATTGCAAGACACTTAAACACAACAATACTGCACTTCATAGAAAAGCTCAAAGACAGAATCAGCCTCACAGTTATCTTCACTCAAGAGACAAGCTGCTGTGTGCTTGAGCAGGTTTATCTTCAAAGCCTCTACAAAGAAGAGCAGGAGGACCAGCTTTCACCATGCAGTGTGAGCAGGGTCTTGGAGCAAGCCCCTGGCTGCCCCATTTCCCATACTTTCCCCTATCCTGTATTTTGATTGCATCATGGAGCAGTCTGAGCACACAGACTAGATTTTAGGGGGGGAATACACCTCAAACTCAACCCAAAAAACCCTAAAAACCTCCAGCCACTAGCAAGGACTCGTATGTGAGGGACTGGACTAAGCACAGTACTAAATAAAGCTTCTTTTGAACCTCACACAGTCCCCATCAGCATCATCTGCTACCCTCCATGGAGCTGAGCCTCTAAATGGTACTTGCTGTGACAGGGACAGGCTGTTCTCTGTGCCTTCCCCCTCACTCAGCTCAGTCCCTCTGATGAAGGTTACCTAGCAGTCTACAAGCCAGTGCAAGTCCCAGCCCTTGTCACCAGGCTGCTGCCAGCAGCTGAGGAGGAGACACGAGGAGTCACTCAGTATGAGGAGTGAGAGCACCCTTCTCTCCTACTGGCACTGTTAGGAGTTATTTGTTAGTTTGCTGTCTCCATTAATTGTGTAATACCACAGCAATCTTGCAGACCTCTTCAGCGCCCCAAAATATCTAGTTCTTCCCCCAATATCGGTATATATGTTCCACAGACACATCATAAATACTATCTTGCATTTTATACATGAGTCAAGGGGGGGTTGCTTTGCTGAAAAACATGCCAATAGTATTTATCTGTCTTAGTTCTTGGCAGGATTTGAGGTAAGCAGGTGGGTGGTTCTGGTCAAGTGTCTTGCTGTGTTTCTCAAACCAGACTACTCTTGGGATACCAGGTGGCTAGGACAGGATCACTAAGGAATAGAAGTCTACATCTCTGATCACTAAGCACAGTCCACCAAAACATCTTGCCTTGCATACTAACAACTATGGTGCACAACAAGTTAAAATATTAGTAATGAGAACAGTAATTATCATGGACGCATTATTTATTTGTCTACTTACTCAAAATTTACAGAGGAAAAAAAATGTCTTCAACATTTACAAGAAAGCAATTAAGGCAGCGAATGGATTATTTCTCTTTAAACCTATGAGAAAATGCTCAGTGCATATTTCCTCTCTAATTTGTCTGCACTCAAGAATCTATTTTTGGAAGTCTCCCTAGACTGTATTGTAGCACCACATGTACTGTAATGGCATTTTAATTAGCCCAGAGAGCTGGAAGATGCACTATGCATCCAAAAGAGAAGCAGCCTAACAAAATGAGAGCATGAGAGCATCCTTCTCTTCCCTTCTTTGAGATTTACAACAGCTATCAAGTTGAAATAACAGTTAGGATTTCAATTGGAATCGACTGCCACTGCTCTAAAAATTGAGAGCATTGCAACAGCCTATAGAATTAAACAAAAACAAATGTATTTTAGCACTATATAGTCATACTTGAAAGGTGGATGGCAAGAATAAAATGCTAGAGATGCTCACAAAGCAGAACATGGAATAGAAGGAGAGGAAACAATTAAAAAAAATACATATACTAGAGTTTAATTCTAATTATGTTAGGTTTTGGACTGCAAGTACAACCAAGAAAGCACACAGTTAGATGAAAGCTAATCCAACCCTGTTTATATTGGGTTGCTCTGGGTTGGGGTTTTGTATTATTTTTATCTTGTTAGTATTACTACTACATCCAGGATCTGAGTTAGCCACTTTCCACTGCCAGTGAGTGACATAATGCATAAACATCATCAGCATGGTCCTGTGTATATTTAATTTGCTGTAAATCTGACTTCTTACTTTTGATGAAGCAGAAAATAGGTCAGGCTGATGTCCATCTCAGTTACAGAAAAGGCTGATGTATCTAGAATTGTAAAACTCCTTCATGCCCTGAATACTGATTACTCCAGACACATTCCGAGCTCCAGATGTCAGGTAGAGCATTCCAGTGAAACCAGCAGCAGACCACAGCACTCAGCACCTCACAAGGAAGAACTGTGATGAAGTTTTAAGCTTTCTTTTGCATTATAATCTACATGAAAATTTCACAAGAGTCAGAAGATACTCAGGAGTAACATCTTCAAGAGCCTCGTATTGCTTTCCTTCCCAGAACCTAGTAAAGATAAATCCAACAAATCCTACTTTGGTTAACATCAAGGTAGAAGTAACACTCAGCAACAGTTAATATGAAAAGCAACCTTTAATATATTACTAGGAAGTTATCCTAGAAGTCAAATACTTAAGATGTATTACAGGCAGGAAGCACTGTGGTCCTCAAGGTGTGTACAGAGTAATATCCAAATGACAATACATTGCTTTTCAAATGCCAGAAAGAACAAGTGTTGTGCTGTACTTCCTACACCATTATTTTCCTTAATTCTTTGCAGTGGGAAGCTAACACAACTCCTACTAAACATGACAATCTTCAGTCTCTTCAACAGGCTCTGACGACTTCACCTGCACAAAATTTGAAAGATGTATCATTTTGGAAATCCATAGTAATAAAATAATCCTTTACATGTAAATGCAAGTAACCTAAGGTCTGTGGTAACTTATCCATTAGATCAAAGAGATAATACTCACTGAAAATGGTCTGACATAATTACCACAAAAAGGAAGAGTGAGCCACTTCAGTAGGCTTGCTTCCCCCTTTGGATAAGGAAAGTCAGAACGCCCCACAGCCAGCCCTTCCACCATCCCCCAGACAGACAAAGCATTAAGTGGGGAAAAAATATAATATAAAGGAAAGAATTACCACATTCAAGTAATAACTTGTATAGTACACGTGTATTTTTTGATGTATATTTTTCATTTTAAGCCAAAAATATATTTAATGTTTCTTTTCATTGCATTATCCTGTAACAAGTTTCAAAATCAGCTCATTTGATACAAAGAAAGTAACTACAAAGTCCAACTATGGACAAGCTTGAGCACGTGCTTGCAGATGTAAAACAAGTTTCCACCCTGGTAAGACCCCCCCCCTGCAGTGCTGTGTCCAGTTCTGGGGTCCCCAACACAGGAAGGCAGCGGAGCTGCTGGACTGAGTCCTGAGATGGTCACAAAGGTGCTCAGTGTTGGAGCTCCTCTGCTGTGGAGCCAGGCTGAGAGAGCTGGGGTTGTTCAGCCTGGAGGAAAGAAGGCTCCAAGGAGACCTTAGAGCACCTTCCAGTACCTGAAGGAGCTACAGGAAAACCGGAGAAGGAATTTTTGCAAGCACATGGAGTGATAGCATGAGAATGGTTTCAAGATGGAGGAGGGGAGACTTAGGCAAAATCTTAGGCAGAAATTCTTTGCTGTGAGGGTGGTGAAACAGTGTCCCAGATTTCCCAGAGAAGCTGTGGCTGCCTTATCCCTAAATGTGTTGAAGGCCAGGTTGGATGGGGCTTTGAGCAACCTGGTCTAGTGGGAGGAGTCCCTGCCCATGGCAGGGGGGTTGGAATTGGATTATCTTTAACTTTCCTTCCAACCCAAACCATTCTATGATTCTGTGATCCTAAGTCTTCATCACTTGTCACACCTTGGTAGCCTGAGAGATTACTCAGTCAAGAAGGAAAACCACAAAATACCCCTTCTCCCATCAAGCACCAAACACCTGCCAAGCAAATGCACCCTGCCACAAAGGTGTCCTGAACACCAGCATGCACCAGTTCACAAATGTGCTTCAGACTCCAAAGTTAGGAGCCAGCTCAGTCTCTGTTTCAGAACTTTACACACCTCTCACAGGCAACCTCCTCCACACTCAGCCTCTGGTCAATGTGAATGCCCAGGCCCCAGCTACAGGCAGAAGAGCCTGCTGCTATCTCATGTCATACACCCAGTCACCCTGAAGCATGCCATACCAGGACAGCACTATGTCAGAGACCTGACTCTATTTTAGGCTTACCCAGTCCTTTCCCACAGTCTCTCTTCTGCAGCCAACATCAGAATGTACTTGGTGGTGGGCATCCAACACCCCCTCCTGCCTAGTGCCACCTCAGGCCCCACCAGGACAGCTCAGGGTTTCCACCACATGGAGAATGAAACATAGAATTGTATCCCTGTCTCCCCAGAGAGAGACTCAATACATCCTGATCCAGCAGGATCTCATGATGTTAAATCCACCTCAGCTGATAAGCTGCCCACATAACCAGCCTGGCACTTTGCTCATTAGTTCCTCATTATCCCAGCCCTATCAAATAGAAAGTCAACTACTATCACCACCAAGCTGCAGGACTGTTGTCCCAGTCTACCTGTTCCTGATAAAATACCAGCCATTATCTACCAGCTTTAGATAGGACATAATATCTTCATGTCAGTTAATGTACAGATTTCTAAAATTTGGACTTTAGATATTTTTAAATCTCAGAGGGAAAAAAAAAAGGCTATAATTTCAAAGCATCTAAAAGTGGATTCCACTTTCACAGACTTGGTGAAACTGCAATTTCCCTACTTGCAAGCAAGAAGCCAAGACTATGCTGTTTATTACTATAAATACATTCCAAGATACATCCCCCAGCACGAAGCACTTCAATTTTAAAGGCAAGAGATTCATCAACTCTTATGGATAGCTTCATCTTTACTGCTTTTATTCTGTCAGTGAGCACAGGCTCCTGGCAAGAGCGAAGGAGGGTACAATCTGCCACCATCTGCAGGGTGCTATCCATCTGAAAAGGTGACTGTCCTCAAGAAATTAGCATAGTCCAAGCATTAAACTTATCTGGGATATTACGTTCAGACTCTTTCAAGAGCCACTCTGAAAAATGTTCCTGTTTCCTCATAACTGCACACTGGGGTTGTGTTTTTTTTTTAAGTTTTAATATAGCCTTCTATCTAAAGTGGATAAAACTTTCTATCCTTCTTGGTATGTGAATAGGGTCACGCCAGTATTCCACAATCACATAAAAATCCTTCTACAGGAGATGGGTCTTATCAATGCAAGGCACTTAATCTGCCAAGACAGGTGCCATGAACTTCAGCACACTAAAAAAAGCCAACTCCACAGGACCTCCCTGGCATTCAGCAGGAGAGGTGCTGCTGGCACCCGGCCACTTCACAATCACCGACCATTCAGAACACATGAATTCAAGTTTGATAGCTACAAAATCACAGATATAATGGCACTTTAATCAAAACTAATATTTCAGCAAGTTTTAAAAACTGATTGGTGAGATAAAAATTGTGAGGAGGAAGAAAAAAAAAAAAAAAGCAACCTTGAAATTATCTGCAATTGTCAGTAGAAGGAGACCTATGAAGCATATTTTAAAGGAAGGATAGAAGGCTGAATAACCTGCTTAATTTTCCCTTCTCTCTGAATAAACTGTCAGGAAGAAATCCAGCTGAAAGATAGCCTGGCTCTTCCATGCCTTTGAACGAGATTCCAGCTCCTGCCCACAGGTCTCACAGGACACTCCAGTCAAGCTAATGAGATACCAAGTGAAGGAAAGGTTTGCCTCATTAACGAAGGAACAAACTGCATGTTTTATGAACCAAACAGCCCAGGTTTCCTTCCTTATCCCAACCCTACATTTTGCTAGTGCACATGCTAAACAGGACTCATCTACAAAACAATTTCCAAGGCAGGCTGTTTCCAAAGGCTCTGATCCTTTCCACAGCAGAAAAAGGAAGTGATAATAACCCATTACACCAATGCTTTCAGAAAGCAGACTAACCCAGGGAAAATTCCTGGATGAAGCAGAGGATACGGAGGAAATTGGCAAAGAAAAGTGATGCTTGGATCCCTCCCTGGACACTACTGGCAATGGGAAACATCTATGATTTCACTACTAAGTAGATGCCTTCTCACCTTAAAAGCTGAAGAGCTTTTTGAGTGGATAGCAGAACTGGAAAGAACAGAGGAAAAATGGGAGAATTTTTTGTTGAGGAAAATAAACACAGAGACATGGAAACAAGACAGTCAGCAAACTGAGTAGGACTTGGGTTTCATGGAGCTGCTGGGTCCCAGGTGGCTGTCAAGAGTGCAAGGCTTCAAGTTTGAACCTTCCAGAGTGCTCCATCAAGCTTTTTCTCTATCAAAACAAAAGCTAAAATACTAGGGAACCCCACAAACACACACAAGTGAAAGTATCATCCAGAGATCTGAGAAAGCTTCCAATAAAAATAAAAATTTAAAAATAGTAATAAAAAAACCCCAAGAACAACCCACACACAACAACAAAACAGCACAGTCAGGGAAGCTGGACTATCTGCTTTACACACAGCTTGTCAGAGACCTCCAAATCCAGAAGCCTGAGCAGAACCTCAGGAAGGCCCTTCTCATCTCCCTGCTGTATCACCAACCTTTTCCAACATGCAGGAGGACAACATACTCAGAAACAGCAGCTACATATGTGCTGGTGTATTCCATCTTCATCCTCTGTGTGTCACAGTAACCACAATTCCCCACTCCCCCAAGCCCGGATGATATTGGATGGGGCCTTGAGCAACCTGATCTAGAGGAAGGTGTCCCTGCCCATGCAGGGGAGTTGGAACTAGATAATATTTAAGAGAGATCTGAGTGAGATCAGCCTGCTTCCCATCTAGCCAGGGCCAGGGCTAGCTTGAGTGGGTCTTAAAAAGCCTTGCTTCCTTCTACATCTTTTATCCATTAGGTTAAATACTTCATCCTAAGAATTTGCACTGGGATGTAAGCCAACAGTCAGAGGAGGGCTAGCAGGACTCATCCACACACACGTCTTCCTTGGGTACCAGTACAGCCTTGCAGCTCTGTCTTCCCAAGAAACTCATCTTCCCATGTGGTATATTCTCCATATTCATGTTATTGTAACAGCATAAAATCTGTTCCTCACAAGTGAAAAATATTTTTGGTCAAACATTTAAAGGATCAGAGACAAGCTGCCTATGCTTATTAACAGTCTAAACTTCACTTCACCCTAAGCCCATTGAAGAAGGGATTCACATGTTTAAAATGCCTCCCTCTCTTACAAAATGGGAAAATGACAAGTTTTGTTTTCTTGCTTTGCTTATATTTAAAGTAGATGGCACATGAAAACATAAGAAATTAATGCACAAAGTTTGGACAGTTATTTCTGTGCAGTCATATATTAGATCATCAGGACAAAGTAGTTGCTACAAGAAACTCCAGGGAGAAAGAGCTGCAATATCCTCAGCATATGAAAGGACAGTCCATGTGAAAAGAACAAGCACCCCTAATCTCCAGGGTTTTATGTACTGAATTCACAGTGCTCCTCTGGATGAAACTGTCATGCAGCACCCCAAAAATTACCAACATCCAGAGAACAGAATTCTTTTCCAGCCCACTGATTCAGGGTGCTCAAGATGAAGCACCCAGAGACAGTACCCAGCAAGGCCAACTGCTAAATCAAAATCATCAACTAAACTCTGAAATGGCCATGGAAGTACACAAATAAACTGAAATTAAAAGTATTTAATGTTTCCTTTAATTGTATTAAACACCAGCATACAGACCTGGCAGTCATTTCCAGCCTTGTGCCAGTAAATCAGAGCAAGGTGAGGAACACAAGGATCATCACTTGTTACTCTCTGGAAAACTTACCTGACAACAGGAAAAGTTCAACTTACACCACTTCACAACTATTTCAAGCCAAGAAAGCTCCTGAGTTCAACCATATTCAACAAGAAGGTCAGGTACTCAGAAGCTTTCTTCTCCCCCAGCTTGATAACCAACTCAGAAGGCAGGTTCCCCCAAATGAGGCTCTCCAGCTTCCTCCCAGTTTTTTTTCTCATAACCAGATGCAATATTTTACTTGCTGGCCGTGTAGCTGAACATCAGAGAATGTGCTAAGAACTACACAAAGAAAGATATTTTGATGGGGAAGGAAAACAGAGCTACAATGATAACCAACTGAAAAGACACAAGACCTCAAGAAGTAAGAGATGTTTTATAGGGTGTCACAAGCAGCATGTAGCCATATGTTCCTCTTCATAACACTCGAGGCACATTATACTCCATTCATGAGGTTACATGGGCTTCATCCTGCGTGCTTCCAGCTCTGACTTATTGCCAAATGCAGCCTCTTCTACTCCCCATTTTTATTTTTGCAAAGAAAGTCTCTTCCACTTTGCCCAGATCAGTGGGATGCAGGATGCTGGGATACACATTTCCATTTGGATAAACTGTGTGGATTTCCCAAAGCCCAAAATCCTTGCTCTCAGTCTCCAAACTGTTACACTTCTCATAAAACTGAGACTCAGCAGGAAAGGGTATCTTTTCTTGTCTAGGAGAAACTCAGGCTGGTTTATGCTTTGTTGTTGATGAAAGTAAAAGTATTATTCTCATGAAACCGAGACCACTCACAGAAGCCAGGCTCAGCAGCATCTCAAGGGGAGAGACAGTGACTCACTCAGCAGTCAGCTCCCAGCTCCAAGCCTTGGTACTTGCTTTGATTCACCCTGACAACTGAAAGCCAACAGAAAGCTCTGGTAGAGGAAAGCTTCACCAACACCATGAGAAAGGTACAATCAACATTTTTTTCCCTCGCACACAAAATTTCTGGTTTTCTTGTTTTGTTGCAAGTAGGGGCTCAGCACAAGCTGGAATGTTTCTGTGATAACCAACATTTGTGTCTTAAAGCTTTACCACAACGGATCATTTTCCCTATTTAATACAGTAATATTAGTAGTACAGCTGTGCTACCATAACAGCATTTTAAATTTCATTAAACACAGCAACATGAGGATAGCACACCCTGAAACAGAAATTTCTCATCTCTGCTCTTTTGAGGAGCAACTCCCATTTCCAAGCCAAGGAAAAGCAAGTCTATCCTACTATGGGGCCACCCCAAAATGCTGGCCTTTTTTTATACTGAACATATATTCAGTATAAAATCAGACCCTTGGCCTGGGGTGGCAATGTCAGTGCAAAAACCTCATATGCAAACCTCTCTCCATTTTAGCTTAAGGTTAATGCTTGTCAGTGGTTGCATGAAGCCAAATGCCAGCCCACTGTGCCAGGCTGCTTCAATAAAATTACACACGAGTCTCTAGTCCTTACCTGACCAGGACAGACTCCTTTCAGCCTAAACAGGTTGTAAAACCCTTGGACTCACCTAACTGATGGCACTGGGCAGCTTCAAACAACAGAAAGGCATATGAACTGTAACAGCAAGAAACACCAAAAAACCACAAACAAACAAACAAAAAACCCAAAAACAAAACAAAACACAAAAAACAAACAAACAAACCCCAAAAAACCCCACAAAAAACAAAAACAAAAACCAACCACCACACCTGCAACTCTGTGCCAAAGAGTCTTGATAAACGGGACAAAAGTAATGAAAGGTGTGTTAAGGAGTACCACTTGTCCATTCCTTTTGAGCATGGATGCTTTTACTTGCAACCTTCAGTCTTAAAAGGGACTAAAAAGCTCCAAGCAGCCCCAAAGACTACACTTCCATAAATGCCATGGCTACACGATCTGCAGAGCGTAGGAGGTTTGTCCATAGAGAGCAGTAATGAAAAATGAGGAATCTCAGAGGTTGTAACACCAAGGGGAGCTCTGGAGTCCATGAGGATTTCTCTGAATGCAGAATCAGATGACTGCATGATGAAATACATTTTGTGTGTTACAAAATTAAAAAACCAAACCAAACCAAACAAAAAACTTTCTAAAATAGAGGTCTCCAAATCTTCGAGTGAGATGAAGGTTTGCTGTAGGCCTTCATATCTTATCCCGCTCCCAACCTTCATAAGCAGGGAAACTATGAAGATAAACTGCAAGCAACATACTGAGAACCACATAAATTTCATGCAACCAAAAATGTGCTGGATCAACAGTGAAGTCCCCACTCCCAGCTCAGGAAAGTCTAGAAGAGCAGCTGCAGCAGCCCAACAGCCCACATACCCTCACAAGACTCCTTCCGTTTCCTCTAGGGCTCTTTTCCCAACCTTCTTCTCCTTCCCTCCGAAACAAAACCAAAAAATCCCAAAAAACAAAATCCTGAGCAAAACTCAGCACTGATTTACGACCACTGAAAACATCAGGCTTTAAGGTGCACAGGAGTTGACAGGAGATGCTGCAGGTCACAGGCAGTACAGGTAGACTCTGTCAACTCGCACACGGCGCCGGCCGGGAAGCAAACGCCACCGTGACCCGAGTGCTGCCAGCGGAAGGGAAAGCCACACCATCCCAGCTCTGGAGTGGTTTGACAAACACGTACCCTACCACAAGCAGGAAATTAAAAACCACAGCTAAATAAAACAAAGGCTGAGAGTTGCGTGCAATGCAATAAAAAAAAAAAAAAAAAAAAAAAAAAAAAAGAAAAATCAAGGTGTTTTTTAAGTCCTTCCAGTTCTGTGATATTGGCTTTTATTTGCTGACTGCAAGTAAAAATGTGTAAATCAAGATACTTCTTTTTACTATGCAAAATCCTCAAGGCACCATTTACTCTGTAAAAATCAGAAAAAAAAATAAAAAAAGGATTTCAGGTTTTGATTTGTGGGTTGGTTTGGCTTTTTTTTTTTTTTTTAATTTGAAGTTCCTCATTTTCACATTTCAGAAAACCAAGCCTCCCACAGCATTCTGTGTGTCCCAACCAAAAGCCAAGTGGCACCTCCCAGAAAGCCATCAGAAGTCCATTAGAGCTTTGCCCAGCTGAAAGGTCTCTCCTTCCCATGGAAGAAGAAAGACAATAAAAAAATATTATCAGCAAGTGGGGAAGTAGAGAAATCAAAATTAATCTCTCATACTAATGTGAAACAAATTTTCAAAGAGCAAGGTGAACATGGCCACACAATAACCTATTCCCAACGCTGCAGGAGTCTGAGGTCTTTGCTGCCAATCTCACGGACACAACACTGTGTGGAAAGAGCCATCCCACTATTCTGATCCCCTTGGAAGCTGCACCAATGCCCTGGGGACATTAAAATGTCAGAGAGCAATTTTACAACTACATTGAGGAACACCACAAAACAGATTCAAGACTTTTTGGGGTGGGAGGGAAGCGTGTAGGAAGATGGCAGCTTGAAATCACCAAATTATTAACCGAGAGTTGCCATTAGAAGTACCCAAAAGCCCCATGTTGGTGCAACCAGAAGTGTCCGTGCCAACTCTGAGCACTCACTCCTCTCCCATGCTGCTTGTGATTTTTTTTTTTTTTTTTCCAGCAGAAAACACAGACATGAGTCTCTGGGTTATGCTTCTGGCTCTGCTAAATAGCCACAAAATGAAAAGGCTCTGAACTAGGGCAGACTGGACTAAATAACCCAGTCTTTTTCAAGTCAGTGATTCTCTTCGTCCCAAGTGATGCTGCTTTCAGAAGGAGGATTCTCTGAGGAGCAGACATCTGCTGCCTGGAGTTATGAGCTAATATCTTAAAGAATATTTTTCTTTAATGCATAACGGTCCTTGAACTCTCTCTCTTTAAATAAATTTAAATGTCTTTTCCTTCATGACACTTTTCCAAATCCATTTTATATGTGTTGAAGATAACAAAATAGAAGGCTTATTATAGAGAAGACAATGTTATTACATAAATTAGCACATTTATACAAATGAATGTGCATTCATTGATTATGTGGATGTAAAGATACAATTACTGTCCTAATACAATAATATATCCTATTAGTTTCCATGAATAGCAAGTAATAGCATGTTCAGTAAACAACCCATGTAACAAAAACATCGAGAAAAAATTTAAATGATATAAAGAGAACCTGAATTTACTTAGAAATATTTCAACTGGAAATGCTTTTCTGTAAGCTTTATTCTCTCCTCTTTCAGGGTGGGAAGGAAGAACTCTAAATTGGCAGTTCCTTTAGATGGTGGGTTCCTGGTTTCCCACTACAACACTGCCTTCCCTGCTTTCTGGCAACACTGGTGGCCCATAGGAACTGCCTCTCCCTACAACATAAAAATAATAATCTTGTGCATTGCACAGGCTGCAGAAGAAAACCCCAAAGTGGGCACCAAGTGCAGCCAAACAGCCCTAGAACAGCCCAACTGCAGAATGAGGCCAAGGCAGGGGAGCAGGGGTTTGCTCTCCCATCTCTCTGCCCAGCTGGGAAACCATGGCACACAACCCACTCCTCACTCCATGGTCCAGAGGGAAAGCAACCAGCTCCCAGCAATCATGGCATGCAGCAATGCACAGCATTCCCCAGCAACTTTCACCCTTTGGTTTCCACCTTAGATCAGTCCCTGAAATTATTTAAATACCGTTAGTATGAGATTTTCTCCTTTTGCCAAGACGCTGCCAGCAAGGTGGGATCTCAAGGTGACAGAGTTGGCCATTGTTAAGCAGTACCAATGCTGGCAGGGGAAGGAATCTGCCAGTGTTTACCAGGCTCCAAGGCATTCACCACTAACAAAACATTCATATTCTCAGTTTCTCATTTCCTAGAACTGTTGCACATTATTATCCTGAAGATACTCTCCTACCTGTATGTTACTTAAAACCTAAAAACCGCCATGATTTCATACTTTGCTAAATAACAGATGCCTCCATCAGCTTTCACTGCATCTTTTAGTGTTTTACACTGACAGCTATTTCTGCTTTCAGCTATATTTGCTTTTGTGATGGAGAAACCAGCCCTGATCACCTCTCATATGTTGCCTTGCTGCCTTTTGTTGGCAAAACAGCACCTGGAGACCGCGCTGCAGTGACAGTCCCATCATACTGGCAGTGCCCATCAATGGCCTCCCTGAAAAAACTCAATTCTGGCCCACATTTCAATATGCCAAACACCCAGATAGCAGGAGTTGTTCCTCCTTTGTAAGCCACATTCAAAAGAGCAGCTGAAAACACTTGACATTTGTCAGTTTTGTTGCTCTAGATGAGATTCCCCCCTTCACTGTGTGTGGTTTTTCACTTCTTGGATTGAAAATGCATCAAGACAAAGCTGATCTCACTGTTGCTGAAGTGCTGTATGAGAAAAACATCATCCAAACTGAAGCCTTTGGAGGGGCTTTAAGCACAAAACTAGCAAGCTCAAGCGTGAACAAACCCACAGAAATGTGCCTCAGTTACAAGCTCTGCATCTAACCCATCCCTCAAACCAGCACATCCAACACAGCTTGGGCCAGGGGAAAACCCCTGGATGTGCTGCATCCCCGGGCACCTCTCTGCCACCAGGATACTGCAGGCAAAGCAAGTGGAAGCAAAGAACTGTTTATACAGCAGCAACCCTTTCCCAGCCATAAACCTTGTGTTTTGATCCCTCTCTGCTACATGTTAAGAATTCACAGAGTAATGCAAGAGAAATCCTTCCTTACCTGTAATTCCACTTCAGTACTCAAGACATACTTTGACAGTTCTCTATGAGCGTATTGTTCCCAATCCACAGCTTAAAATTCATCTGTGCCCCTGCATCCTTGTCATCCTCTACTCCTGTCTCTGGTGTACATGAGGCTTGACCTTTTCAGATTACATTTACAGCATTCAGAGTCTTTGTGAGCTCTGTTACGGAGAAAAATGAACCAAGAGGAATTTCTGGAATGGTGACTGGACTAGTGATGTTTCCTAGGGCAAAACACACACTGCTTGTATTCCAGCTTCCTAATGCCCTGGTAAACAAGAGAAAATTGAATGACAAAAGCAACCTAACTAGCTGGAATCTTCTGAAAGATGAAAAACAGACTTCCAGGGCTGCCCACACCAAGTTAAGACATTGCAGCAGTTACTGTGCAAGAGTAGAATAAACAATGCTCCAAATGAAGAATCTAACAGAAAAATAAAAATAAAAAAAATATGCAGACCAGCAATTGTATTTTCAAGTGAGGAAAAGCCAGGCATTTACTTCCAAAAGCATGCCACCATGTATCCAGCCTCACGTTTCCCCTCTTCCTTTGTGCTGCAGATGCTGTACTTATTTTCATCATGTACTTAATTTATAGAGACACTTTCAACCCATCTGCCTTGGAACCACCCAGAGTTAAGGTGTGTTCCCAGGCTGGGGGCTCCTCCTGCTCACCCCAGCCTTGAACAGACCTTCCTCTTCACTGCCAGCCCCAAGAGGGAGACAGGAACAATTTTCCTTAAATACTGAATGCTTGCAATACACACTCAGACCCCAAAACACCGGATTTACCAGAACTCCCACCCTGTGTGACCATATCCATACAGCCACAGGGGAGTGCAGAACCCAGCTCTTGGGTAAGGCTGATCAGCTCCTGGATAATGATGATCCACTTAGACACACATTATTTTTGAACTGGGCAACTCAAAATATCATCAAAATCAGGTCCTAAATGCTCAACAATGCTACAAAGCACCCACGTCCAGCAGTGCTACCAAGAACCCAAACAGAAGACACCATCAGCAGTAACAGTAAGTTAGAGCATGAAAGAGCTTCCTGCAAGTTGATCCTTTTTATGTATTTTTTTATATATGCATGTATTTGTATATATTTATGGTTTTTAACATTTTTAACATCTTAATGATTGCAAACCAAGACCAGAAGGAGGAAGAGATGGTATAAGTCCAAGAAATGGCAGCATCCCACAGATTCCCCACCCCAGTCCTGCCACCTCACTTTGTACCTTGCCACTCTGCAAATCAGACTCCTATAAAATGTTCAGTCTCAAAGTAATTCTCAAAAAAGTCTCAAAACTAATTAATCTGCAATGTACAGTAAATTTTCAGATATTTTCTATTTAACTACCTGTTGGTATTTCCAGCACTGTACACTGAACAGACAGGAAAGAAAAAAATGCGCACAGACAACACTGTTACAAATCAGAGGCATTTGCCTCTGTTTTTTTAACAACTTTTCCTAAAATGCTGCTACCACACACCATCTATTCCTCTTGTCTTCTATCAATATAATCTACTGATCACTGTCAGCAACAAAAATCCAACAAAAAGGTAAAGAGAGCAATATAAAACTGATAGCTGACTTGAAAGGAGACAGCTCCCAGAGCAGAGGAATTACTGTGAGAAGGGAGATCAGCCACACAGGACAACCCAACAAAAACCTACCTTGCTAGTTCTGCTTGAGGCTAAAATCCAGCTTGCTTTTAGCATTTATATGAAAGCTCTACCTGGGAAAGGGAGAGCTTATGATATCCATAAGCTTTTGAGTAAAGTAGGTAAGGAAGTGAGAGCCATCAGCAGAGCTTTGTCACACAGCAGATGAGATAATCCAGGTGCCAGTAGGTACCCCTGCCCTCCCAAAATAAAGCATCAAGAAAGGCTCTGGGTGCTTTTAAGTGCTGTACACACAGTCCTTGCTATCTGAGAGCCATGGCCTGAAAAACTACCTGAGGAAGCATCCTGAATTCTTTAAAGGATGGCTGACTTTTTTCATCCCAAGAAGTGAAAAACTTAAGTGCACCAAGAAGAGAACAAATTATTCATGGGCTGCAAAGTTATTGCACTCATTCTTAAATTGTGGTTAAAGCCACAATGTGGTTAAGACCATGTTCAATTACCTCCAGCTAACTGGAGAGCTAAAGATATGTGTGGGAAGAAGCCTGTGTAAGCTACTCACAAACTCCTAAACAAAAGGCCCCAAGCAGACTATCCCACAAGAGCTGGTGACGTGCCACCACCATGGAGGTGACATCTCAGCTCTGCAGAGCAGCACAGATTAGTGACCTGCACATAATCTCACAGATAGGTCCAAGGAAAACACAAGATGCTCTCCACAAGCAAGAGAAACCCATCATGCTATACCTACAGGAAAGAAAAAATAAAGCACACCACTCCTACATCACCTTAGACTTAAAACCATACAGGAAATATTCGTTAAGAGTAAAAAACCACCAAAAAATATTTTTCTCACCTTCCTGCTGGTTGATGACATCTCCTGTGTTGCAGTGTATATGGCTTGGTGTAAAGCTGTTGACCCTCACATGCAGGCCTTCAGATCACACAGAGAGCAACTTAATACAAAGCTGCTGAGATTTCCAGAAGTTACAGGACCCAAGTTTTCTGTGTAGTTTGTGTTGTAATGTCAATCTGAAATCTTAACTGATGACTTTTTTTCATAATACCCTAGGAAAACTCATCCCAAGAGTGTCAGGACAAACTCATTTACAGAGCATCAGGAACACCACATGTGTACCCACTTTTGCTAAACACTTTGAAATGCAAAGTTGCCAAAGAGCAAGTGTACAGTTCTGTGCTTCGCAGCATGTTCAAAAATTCTATAGGTGACAGAATAGTTACAGTCATTGGAATGGTTCACTTGGATGCTCTGAGTGACCTGTAGGAGAGGGAAGGCTTTGAGGTGGGTTTTCTCAGTTTGCTCTGCTCAAGTGCTACCTGTTGGAAACACATGGAATGGCAGAGCAGAGAAAGTTTAAATCACAAAACTTCAGGCACTTGCTGCCCTCAGAAAGGGCCCACCAGCCTGGTGTCTCCTCTGTTTACTTCATTTTCACTGAAACAAATTACAGACATTCATAGGTAAAAGCAACTTCAGAGGGCTAACTCCTGCCTCAGTGCCTTAAATTCTGAGTCTGTCTGCAGCTGTGCTCTGGAACCACAGGAGAAGGGCTGGAATCCAGAGCCATGGGCAGCTTTAGCAAGCTGGACAGCTGAACTGCTGCAACAGAAATCCTTTAGTAGCAACGGAGGATCAACAGAAAACAACAAAAATTGTGATTTCCTTTTCTGTAACTGTGCAGCTGTGAGCACGCAGGCACCTCCATGCCAAGGAGCTCCAGAGGTGAGCAGCCCCGCATCCCACTGCAGCTACGCAGGGAAGGACAAAGCAAAGAAACACCAGGACAAGGGCATGTGACTGGAGGTATTCAGAGCAGGGCTCCTCCAAAAGCCCACAAGCCTCACACACCACTCTGTCCAGGCTCAACTCTTCCTCTACAAGGCATATGGACACAAATAGTAGAGAGAGAATATATGGCAAGTCCGTTTGGGTTTTCTTCTGCTGGGGGTGAACTGGAAAGACAGGGCTCTTCAGGCATAGTTTTGGTGGCTCTTGGAGGTGGGGAGCTCAGCCAGCCTTCACCTAGGGGAAAGACAGTCCATCTGCTCCTGCTGTACTGGCAGCACCTTATGCCAGGTTCCCTAAAAATTCATCAAATCATTAATAAAACCAAGTAAGACAAAGCTATTTTTACTCCTGTTGACACCATTAGAAATGCAAGCCGTCCCTTACAAAACTGTAGGCTTTACTATTCACATGAAATTATTATCTGTCCTCAAAAGTAGATACTTTATATAAAAGTAACCAAAAAGGACTATGAACATGCAGTTTAGAAGCACACAGATCAGTGGGGCTCTTGTTTATCTACAGTTTAAGAATCTTCCATCTTAAGGAGGTATTGCACTGATCTGGTGCTGGTATTACACAGCTGAGCATTTCTGTACACTCACTACAAGAGACTGTGCTGCTGCATAGATACCTATATAGATAGGGATATAGATATGGATATAAATATGGATATAGATATAGATATGCACGAGACAGTGCTGCTGCAATATCTACATGCATGTGCATAATGTAAGATGCAATTACTAAAGGATAATCCAGGAAAAAAAAAAAACCAAAAACCAGAATATATACAACTGCCAAATTCACAGCCAGGCATTCATGTTAGCTATAGAGATCTGCTTTGAGAAATACCACAGGAGACTAAGGGAAATACAGCAGGAAGATTTTTAAATGCTCAGGGCTTTTAGACTAGCAATGAAATGACTAGTGTGGAAGAGAGTAAGTTTCTTTTGTTTCTGACATCAAGCATTTCATCAGATGCTGAATGCCACAAAAAGGAAAGGGGGAGGAGCATGTGGATAGGGATTTGAATAAAAAGATTCTAACACTGAAGTTTGACAGTACTTAAGAGGGAAAACTCAAATTCCTAGTAAGATTCAAGGCAAGGTTTTCCTGTCATTAACTAATATCAAAAAGGAAATAACTCTTTTCAAGACAGAATGAGAGCAGCCCCACTGCAAATACTTTCGACTGCAAGGCCAGAGCCACCAAAATAAACTGAGCTATAACCTCCTCTCTGGCACAGAACAGCCACCTCCAGCTCAGCCTGGTACAGCACTACAGCATGTGTAGAGCTCAGGGCCCCTGAGCAGAATGCTCATGGGTTGTCCAACTGGCTTTACCACCAGTATTTACTCTGCCATGAGTACTCACTTCAGCAGGTCCCATTTCCTTACCCGTCTTGCTCCTGCCCCTGGACTTGTTTATCAGTTGAAGCAGAGCAGCTGTTCTGCAGACACATGGGGAACCAGAGCAGCAAGTGGATTAAACAAACAATATACACACCAGTATGAAGAAAGACCCCTCTTTTGAGGTACTAATGATAATAGAGCAACAGAGGATAATTTTGTATTTCCAAAGCACCAACCTTCTAGAGGCTTTATTAAAAAATGAAACACTTTAAGATAAAGTCAAAATCCAGCTAGAAGCTCACATCAGACACACATAAGTTAATGTCCACCACTTTGTCTGCATAATCCCAGAGAAGATCAGAGTCAGGCGTGAGGCTGAACTCTAAAAGCACTTCATCTGCTACACTGCCAAAAAGTAAAGGGTTTTTGAAACATCTGTAGTTATCTAATAAAACCAAACCTCACTCACTAAAACAGCACAAAACAGGAGGCAGTGGCCTATTGATTTTCCGTTAACTTAATATTGATGGTTTTGAGCCCAGAAGTATTACTTACAAAGATTAAAAAAAACAAAAAACAAACCAACAAAACACAGCATGAAGATTTTTCATAGTGAAATCTTTTTTATAGTGAAAAGTTAACAAGCAACTCAATGACTCAGAAAACTGGTGAGGAGGAGAGTAAACATTCTGAAAAACTTTCAATCTCCAGTCTTAGGTTACAGAATGACAGCATGCCAGAGCATTTAACAATTTCCACTTAAGTCAAGCTAATAGGAAGATTTAACTTTAATTTCCACTGGTTTACAATCAAAAGCTTTCCTTTACTTTAGGATGGAAAAAGTGTTACCCCTCCTACTTTTTCAACTTGCACATGAAGCACAAATAAGGTGCCAAAATGAAGTATGGTTTGATGGATTGCAGCTTTCCCCTTGCATTTGGGTTTCCTCATGGAGCTAATTTCTTCCTGGGCACAGCTTTCTGCCTCTCCCATCTGCCCAGCTACAAGCTAGCACAAAACCAAGGCAAACCTGACACATTCCCCAGTTTGACGACTATGCTTTGGAGAAATAGGGCAAGTTCTTCTATGACATCCTTCCTCTCTTCCCTTGTCCTACATTTTCTTTGAGCAACACTTGTGCCAAGCAGCTCTCCTCCAGAAAGACCTTTAGCAGAGTGGACACTCTTTTAAGAGCCAGCTTTACAAGGGCCATCTCATCTAAACCATGTTCCTACCTGGAAACGTTGGACCAGATGATCCTTGAAGTCCCTTCCAACCTTCTATGATTCTATGACTGTTCAAGAGCCTGCTCTAAAAGCAATCTCTGGTCATTTTTGGAGGCAGAAGTGTTACTGGAGCAGCCTGCTAACAGAGCAGAATCAGTGTGGGCAAACTCACCATAGCAATGAAGTCAAGATGGGGTCAGTCACAGTCCAGTCACAGACTGGATGGGGTTCTGGGCAACCTGGTCTAGTGGGAGTGTCCCTGCCCATGGCTGGGGGGTTGAAACTAAATGATCTGTAAGGTTCCTTTCAACCCAAACCTGTCTGTGAATGTATGATTCTGTAAGTCCCACCAGTGTCACCAAGGCCCCTGGTTTGCATGCTGCATGGAGAACCAGCAGCCCCCACCAAACCCCTCCTTTCCATCATGAGGTAAAGGAGATACCCAAACATGTTTGGGAAGGGATGGAAGCTGTGCAACAGCACCCACCATCTGCCAAATTAGAAATAATCTTCATTACAAAGCAGCTGATGGATTAAGAGCTGCAGTCTTGAACACTTCAAAACCTGCATGGGTAGAAGACACTTTGAGATAAAAATCACTGAACGGGTCACATGCAGCCTTAGAAAAACCCAGCCCAGTACTATGCTGGTTTTGCAAGCCCTCCCTTTTTTAAGTCCAGAACAGCCTCGGTTTCTTCAAAGCTTTTGGAAAACTGCCCCTCTACTCGCTCATTAGCCTTAAGTGCAGCCATTTGCTAATTTCGAAATGCAGCTGTTCATAAATCAAAGTTCAAAAGGTGCTTCAAAACAAATCAGTCCCTGCAGCTGCTGACCGTTGATCTTTACAACTTTGGCAATTTCTTAGCAGGGAAATATTCTTCTAACAGCAGCACCAGTCTAAGGGGTATCACCAACTGCTTCTTTGTGTCTAGGCTGTATGTTTGGGGTTTATTATCATAAAGCTACCTGGCCAAGTGCCAGGGAAAACGCCAGAGGATAAGCAGCCATAGGTTAAGTAGCGATTTGTCAGCTCAGCCTGCAAAGGCCTGCAAGACAAGGAGAGTCAGAAGGTGCCAGTCTAAGGGCAAGGGCACTTCTGATGGCCAAAATACAACTGGGAATCCACACCTGTACTTCATTAAACTTCATTTAAATTTGTCAAATATTCAACGAACCAGAGGAGAACTTCTACTCTAGGGAACTGCCTGGCTCCAGTTGATTCTTCTGTCACATCTCCCACCCTACACATCCACAAGTGCAACCACAGTGACTGAGGGTACCTCCCCAGAGTGCTCATAAACACCAACGTGGAACTTACATTGCAACTTGCCACCACACTTACTGTAGGAAAAAGTCCATCAAGTTTACCAGTAAAAAAATCTGGTAATAACTGTGGCAATAACTGTTGCATGAAACTGCAAAAAGAGATTTGCTTAACAAACAAAAAATAAGCACAAGGGTTCTTTGCAACATTTGGGAAGATGTTCTCCTCTTTACCTGCAAGTAATTTCACAGATGCTATAAAATACCAGACTGCAAATATATGATGAGATTAACTGATAAAGCAGCTCCCTCCTTTCTAGTCTGTCTCTGATTAAAGCCACCCAGCAACAACAACCCCAGGCCTAGAGAAAAAGACAAGCAGGCCTGCTAGTGCTCATATCCACAGGAAAACACTAACATTGTCTAAAGGCTGGACAGTTGAAATCAGACAAAATTTACAATTAGAGTCCAGAGGAGGAAAACATGGGGAGAGAAAAAAAACGACTGCACTTCTCCAGTGTTTTATCAACATTTATTGATTTATTTTAAAAGCTGGGTGGAACATGAGTAATTAATAGAATGCCATATGCCCATGTGCTGCATCTGCTACAGCAATTTATTCTTGTAGTTATTTTATTACCTTCTTTGGCAACTGAATGAGATAAGGATCAGCATCCTGACACTTGGAAATTAGCTTGTTTCCATGACTGTCAGCAGGAAAGCAGGAATTAATTCTCCAATTTCAGACTGAAAAATAGTGAGAGCAAGTCCAATGAAGGAAAAAAAAATGTTTCTGTGTTTGCAAGAGGGGGGAGAGAAAAAAAAAAAAAAAAAAAAAGTGTTTGGAAGAGCAGTGGCCTTAATATGCTGGCAAGCCTACAGCCCATGAGATCAATGTTTTGATGAGCAAAAGGACCGGTGCCAGAGGGGAATGGGGAGGAGGAGAAGAGACTTCAATGAGCTGGAAGCATGGAGAGAGGAAGAGGCAGGGAAGTGGTGTGAGAATGAACTGGGTCAAGGATGGGTATAGGACAATGGAAAGCAGAGGATGTTTGCATGGGAACATCACAGCCAAGGAGGACCCCAGATACGGGTCCTGAAGGCTGGGAGGAGAGATGAAAGGAGAAAAGAATAGTTGCTCTCACCTACAAGTGAAAGGAGATTTAGTCTGGACCCTGCATAAAGACAGACAGTGTGCATCTTGCACTCTGCCTAACCACTAGGCAAACCTTCACCAAGAGGGCTTCTTTTGTAATGCCTCTCCAAAAGACTTTCTGCTCAGCAGCAGCATCAGTTCATGTCCCATCCCAAGGCTGAATTTGCTAAAGGGATTTATTTCTGGTCTTACAATCTACTTCAGGGTGGGAGCTCCATTTCAGCACTGACATTGCCTGGTTTGCAATCCTGCTGCAGTCACTGTTTCTAGGTCAGAAGGTACAGATTTACTGTCAAAAAATATAGATAATCCTGTGATAAAGGACTCCCACGTTTAGAGATATAGAAAGATGATTCTGTAATGAAGTTCTTATTTTAAAAAATCCAACAAATAATTAAATGTAAAGAAAAATGGTACCCTTTTACATATAAACAGATCATTGTACTCTCTAAAGAACAAATGCTCAAACTTATAGATTCCAAGAGTTCAGTGGCACCTCAGTGTACCAGCAAGACAGGCCTGGGGAGCTGACAAAAAAAGCACATCAGCTTCTCATCTCCCACTTGCACTACAGGCTTTCTCCCCAGAGCTTGAGTCTGGATCACTGAGCCCAGCTTCAGGAGGATCAGCCTGAAGGAGTTACTCGCACATTTGCCTTGGTCTTGTGTTCCAAACTGTGAACAAAGCCTCTTTTAAATGTGGTTTGATTGACGCAAATCAAGAGCTGAGCGGTGATTCATCGTTGTCAGACCATAACACTTGAATAAAAACAGCATGTAGACAAACTTGCTGATGCTCTCAAATGCTCAGCACTATCGTGAAGGCATCAGTCAAATGCAGACCCCTCATGATACGGTAGGTTTTATTCCCCCTCCTTCTCCCCTATAAGACATCTTGCATTTTCCTAGGTAACAGAGTTGTAATAAATCTTCAGGCATAAATGTGTAATTAGCATATTCCTGTGCTTGCCTACAGCTTGGCAAGAAAGATTAGTGAATCAAATAGAGTTATGGCATAATCCCAGTGGATTTAAGGGATAACCCACAGACAGACCCTGCTGACTCCCTGCAGTTAGACAGCAGGACTGCAGCACCATCAGACATGTACTTTGACCATTCAACCCCCAACCTAAGTCTACTGCCTCTCCCTCCATTGTAAAGATGTTTGCCCTCTCTTTTCCTTTCCCATGAGCTTCATGGGAGACTGAAGAGCAGGACCAGAGAGGTTTGAGTCTGGGGACAGAAGCCTTTTGCCCCATTTTTAAGGGTGCCTTCAGAAAAGTCAAAAGCAGCATCTGAACTGACTCCAAGCTTCAGCTGTCCTTGCTCAGCCTGCACTGGTCCTACTTTCCTTGCATTTCATGCAGGCTCTACAGAGGGTGTTCAGAAATGCAGATAAAGCTGGGATATTTCTACATTCTCCACGCACCTCAGTCCCACATATCTGTAAGAGACACAAACATGACCTGACTCCATGCCTGTATCCTCTGAGCAGGCCAATTAGGAACTATGCAGTCTGAAGTCATGCTGTAAGACAGCTAGAAGAGACACCGGGAATAGCAAACATAATTAGACTTGGTGTCTTCATTCCAAAACAGCCTAAATAGAAAGTCTGCAGCCTAGAGTCATGCCACAGGGCAGCTCCAGACTTCCTGTGAAGGAGCTGACATGCTTTCACAAGAAGATGGTTCAGTCAGAAACACACTTCCTACTTCAATAAAGCCACATCTGCCCCAGAAATAGACACAGGTATCCCACCACCTCACCCACGGGGCTTACAAAAGCACTTACAAAAGTCAGACCTTCTGATTGGCCTCTGGGTTTGCACATTTGGGAGAAACAGAATAGATCACAAAAACCTCTGTTCTCCTCCTAGCTAGAAGAGGGTGGGGTTCAGGGGAAGGAGCTGCTGGGCACAGGAGGGTCCCTGCCACCAGCAGCAGACTGGTGCTGTGATGCTGTAGCTCTCCCCCACCACACACAAAGAAATCATACAAACCTCCCCCATAATTAACTCATGAAAATGACACCATTATGTTTCTGCAAACAGTTAGGAAACAAAAGAGAATATACAAAGATCCTGCCAGCAACACAAAATAAACTGAAAATATTGTTTCATACTAATCTTTCCATAAATCATTTCAAGACAAACACAACTGTAGGTAAAAAGATACAAACAAGGTTGACTTCTGAAGTAACTCTTAAATCCAAGGTGCACCTTGATGATATTCGGGTTCTCAAGGTAGTTAGGAAACATCTGATCTCCAGCACTCTGCCTAAATGAGACACCATCTTTCCCTCTGAGGGGCTGGAAAAGGATGTCAAGATCTGTCCAGTGGCCTCTCCCAAACCAATGCTCCTCTACGTTCAGCTCTGCCAGCATAGCAATCCATCCCAGAGCTTCCGGATCCTGAGTTGCCTTTGCTAGAACAAGCCTATATTCTGCACCTGAGCTCCCAAAAGAGACTTCCTGACCCATGCATCACCCACAGCCCTCAAGCTCCTGCTGTTTTGAGGATTCCTGGAGGGAATGGTGTTGAGCACCACCTGCATCTCCCAGCTCCTCACCTCTCCTTCCAGATGGTGTCTGACCCAGGGGAAGTAGCTCCCCTAGCTCCATTCAGAAGCGGGTAAAGAAAAGGCTAAGAAGAACCTACAAGTTCACAATGCTCACCTCCTCCCACCATTTTCTGAAAGTTAGCTGGGAGTGAAAAGAAAAATAAAGCCAGACCAAGCTGGCAGCTCTCATCACAGGGTCCCAGGAGAAAACAGAATCAAACCAGGAAGGACCTTAGACACAGAGTACATCCACATCAACATTTCAGTCTGGAACAGGGTGCCTCAGAAGGGCGTCTCCTGGGACACAATCCATGACATGGCTTAAGTGGTGGGTCTCAGACATTTTAGCAAACTCCATTTCTCTGCAGAAAAATAACCCAGAAGAGGTATTGCAGGAGCACACCTAATGGACTTTCTCATGGCCACCATGCCACTTGTGGATATTCAGTCCACTCAACTAGATTAGAGCTGGTACAATGTGAGTCCCTATGGGACATTAGCATCTGTTTCAGCTCCATCCCAGCAAGGACACAGCCCGGGCCATCAGGTCTGCTCCTGCACTGATCTGCCCACACAGAGCCTCTCCACAGCCTGGACCCAGTCCTGTCTTGTGCCACTTACCCACTGCCATGCTTAAGCAGTGCTGCACCACTACTGAGAACATATTTTAACTGAAGGGTAAGCCAAAATAGAGCTTTTCAGAATAACACACCTCTCCAGCTGGCTCAAAAGGAATGTCTAAAATGTGTGAGGCACTCGAGTTCAGCATCTCTGCAATACTGAGAGCTAAGACCTGCCTAAGGAGGAGCACACCAACACCAGAGTATCAGACTTAACTCACCAGGATGAAAATTAGTTAGAGAGGGTGACAGGAAACCAGGAAAGAAGATTTCTCAGAAAAAACACTATCATGAAACAGTGAATTAGAGCAAGTTCAACACTGCAGCACTGCAGTTGTCACCCTCCTCGGTTTCCGGTTTAGTCATCATTTAAAAAACAAAACTCAAAGCACAAAACCCTCATGAAGTTAGTTGATGAAGCACTGTAGCATGATGCTGGGAAGGAAATTAAAAAGGATAATTTGACATGGTATTTTTTCAGTATAAACACATTTGGTCCCATGTTATTCCTAAGTGATACAACAAATATGCAAGGCAGTGGGGTTGAACACACCCTCTAGAGCTTCAGGTATTAGAAGCCACTAAAATAACTGATGCTCCAAAACCTTCTGACAGCTCATACTTACGAGTAGGTAAAATGCAAGTAAAACTTCAGATGAGGTGAATAGGGACAGCACTAGAACAAATAATGTAACCTGAGCTTCAAAAACCTAAGGTATGCTTTTTTTTTTTTTTTGGTTAGCTCCCAAGAAACTCTCTTTTTTTTGTTTATATTAAATTATGCAGTAGGAAGACTTTTTTTAAGTAGTGTGATCAATCACTATAAGCAAACTAATAAGTGCCCATGCAGTTATGGCAGGATTTTTTCCCCGTTACACTGCTGCACAAGAATCTGGCATGATGCACCTTCAGCTGTGCTCTCCAAACAACAGATCACTTCTTATTTTGTTGGCCAAACAAAGAGAGGAAGAGATTTTTTTTCAGACAGAACCCTACAAGCAGCTGTCTGCAAATATCAACAGCTGGAAGTCAACACACATTATCTTAAAAATAGAGAAGGCAGAAGATCAACACGTGAGGATCGGGACAAGGTGACAGACAAGAGCAAATATATACTTCCAAATATAGTCCCTGTGGTAAATTTCAATAGCTCTTAGGTTTGGGTTTTAGGAAACCATCAGTGTGACTAACATACTTAGGAAGTCCAGAAATGAAATCTTGCATTGTTTTTGGCTTAATGCAGGAAATCAGCTTTAATGACAACCTACAGTTAGCTCTGTAGTGATTTTCTTTCTGCTTCATTGACATACATGACAAGACTTGATTAGCAGAGCTAAAATTAAAAACAAAACATTTTTCCCAGCTGCAAAGAATGCTCAAGCATTCCTTGACACCTCACGAAAAGAGAAAAAAAAAATATTTCAAAGCAATTCCATCACCTTTTTGTATTTCAGCTTTCCCTAGCATTTTATATCAGAAGTTTTGTACTTTGTACACCCATGACCACAGATTTTTTTCATCACCAGGATGAAAAAAAATGCTGTGAAAAATGACTGTCAAAAAGGGCAGTATGTATTGTTGTATCACAAATAAAATTATGACTTTTAACTCAGAAGATCAGCATGAACACACTCAAAAGGAACACCATGGCACAATAGGGATTCCAGCTTCACTCAACATTAAGATTTCACACAATCCAATTACATGCATTAGAAGAAGCTTCAAGATTTATTTTTTTTTCAGTGTGAGAAGTGATTTTGATTTAAAGTGCTTTCCCCATAAACTGCCATCTAAACCCCATACAATTGATGTTTATGTATGGGGAGGGGAGGAAGCCCCATATACCATGAACACTGTGATTTAAGTTTTGCCTATTTTGTTTACTCTTCAGTCAAATACCTCTTTTCATCAGCTTTTCAGGGGCTTTGGTGCTACTCTGAGCTACCCCAGATTCCCTCAGAGTAGCCAGAAGCAATTTGGGATCCTCAACAGCGTGCAGCTCAGGCATTTCCAATAGGACTCATTTAGACCATAAGCAGTACTTGGATGTCTACAGAGCCCTGAAGTTGGGACCCCATTTAACAGCCTCTCCCAAAGCCTCCTGCCCCACTGATTTTTCCACTGCCTTAGAGAAGCACAAAGAATGGTTTAGGGAACATTGTTTACAGTAGTATTTTAAAAACACAGAACAAATTTTAAGGGCTGCCTGACAGGCTAAAACCACCTTTGCTAGCTGCAGCTGTCTCATTCAAAAATTGCAGAAGGGTTACTGGGTATCAAACACCCAATTAATTCAGAGTGGTCTAACATAATTCCTCTTTTCAGAACTTTTTTTTTTTTTTAATTTATTTATTTTATTTATTTATTTATTTATTTATTTAACAGACACCAGACATAGTGTAATCTGAGGTGACTGCTCCTGATTTTGACTTTTTTGACAGCTTACATCACAAAAGTTTAACTTCCTTGACAGTGTAGTTCTCCTATGCAAATCCTATTTGGGCCATGCTTCCCAGTTCCCTCAACACAGTCTTCCAGACAAGGCTAGCATCCTGGTACTCTGACAGCAACAGCTTCTTTGCACACTAAAAAAAAAAAAATGCCCTGGAAGCACAATTCACGACTGAAACCAGTCAAGCAGCTCACTACCAGTAAGTAGGTTATGGTAAGAAGATCAGCTGTAACTGGGGAAAAAAGCTGACTTGTTCATTTAGAAAATGTCTCATTTCTAACAGAGATTTTCTTCTTGTTACATCCTGTGCAGTAACAACCTACCTTCCTCTCTCCAAAGTCCCTGTCTTTTTTATACAAGATCAGAAGTTTTTCAAAAAGAACAGAAATTGCAGCATCTAGTGAGTAATGTGACTGGAGGTTTTACTGACACTTGTTTGGCACAACTGGGATGGCTCTTACAGCTTTACCACTTCTGAGTAATGGACACACTTAATGGACAACTGAAGTCAATAAAATATGTATGCTATGTAAACATGAGAAGTATATGCAGAGTGCAGATCTTCTTTAGGGTGTTCCCACCACCAGCTTAATTAATATTAAGACTTGGCAAGAACCTGCTAAGCAGCAAGGGTATCACTAGATCATTTATTGCCACTTCAGGTATCTCAGAAGAGCAAAAAAGAAGAAACACTGGTACAAGAACTGTGCTCACACCTCTAGAAGAATTGCACATAGATAATTTCAGATTCTCAAATCCAAAGCAGAAATATAGGTTGCTTTTTGTTTTGTTTTACAAATTTAAAGCAGAAGTGATGTCTGAAAACCTCCAGAGATTAGGGGAAAAAAAATAAATATTTTTTTTAAAAAACAAACTAATAAAAAAATGCAAAACCTGTAACATCTTCTTTGAGCCCTTCTCTCTGACATTAGAAAACCTTTGCTTTGGAAATAGAAAGGAGGGGAACAGAGAAAGAAATAAGGGTTAATAATAAGAAAAATGGTTATGGAAAGGAAACTTACTTTGATAAATTACCATCATCATGATGGGAAGGGAAGTTATCCAAGGAAGTGATCCTGCAGCACATCAAAACACTCCCAGAACTGCCCAGTCCAACTCAATTGGAATGGTCATTAAGTACTTCCCAAACCCCACAAGGTAAAGAAAAGCATCCCAATTTACTTGAAGCCAGAAGAGGCAGAGTGGTCATTAGTGTGTTCATCTGGCCTCAAAAAGCTTGCCACGGAAGTATGGTTTATGGTACAATGCAGAAAAAAGAGCTTTCCTGTCTGTGTACTGAGTTACTAGACTACAAAGGGAAAATAAGATGAAACCATGAAAACAGGGTTCACCATAAATGCTACGTCTCAATGCTGCAATACCTTGATTCTTCTGTACTTAGAGCAGCTCAAACTCTTGGTAACAGTTTATTTTTTTCCACACCTGTCAACAATTCTGATTAAAAACAAGTCAATGCCCTAAATAAAGCAAGTATTGAAACTGCTATGCAGAATCATTTCACAGAATGACATACTGGTTTGGGTAGGAAGGGATCTTGAAGACCATCCAGGTCCAACACCCCTGCCATAGCCACAGACATCTCCCAGTAGACCAGGTTGCTCCAAGCCCCATCCAACCTGGCCTTGAGCACTTCCAGGGATGGGGCAGCCACAGCTTCTCTGGGCAACCTGGTCCAGGGGCTCACCAGCCTCACACCAAGTCCTTCTCGAGCGCTGACCTCAAGCATGTTCCCACCACACATACAATTTTAATCATGACTATAAGAATCACCAACTCCAAACATTTAATGTAAAACTGGTGAGAATTTTCTAGAGGTACTGTGACTAGGAGGTTGCTATAAAAGCCTCAGAAGACCTTCCGCTGATAAATCATGTATACTGATTGAATCCTGATTTGGAAATTAGGGTAAGCAGAGGGTTATCATATGCATGAAATTACATGTAGCAGAGCTGCAGGCAAGGAAGTGACACTTTTCAGACCCCCAAAGAAACGGAGTAGAGATACTGCTTTCATGACTCTGGGATCTACTCCTGCTCAAAAAGCCGCTTACACTGCGGAGAACACAAAGGCTCTCGAGCTGGCACTACTCAGAAGATACTTCTGCTCAGCATTGCAGCTATTTATAGTGAGCCCAGTTTAAGGTGCACATGCTGCTGCAGACAAGCAAGCCCCTTGTTTTCACAGTAATTGATCTGCATGGATTATACAAACAGTTGTTTTCTTGCTCATTTCTACTCCACCAGCATCTCCCAGGATAAAAATGCACTTGTCAATACAGCAGCTGCTATCAAACGGCAGAGCTCTTAGCAGCTGCTAAGCCTTTAACTGGGGACTCTAGGTGAGTTCTGGAGAGATGTGCAGAAAATACAGCTGTGAAGCCTCTGCCTGCAGCTGCATGCAGACACAGAGGAGTGGTAATCTCTTTCCACGCTATTCTTCTGGGGTTTAAAAAAAACAAAGCCAATTTTCTCAGCTTCACTCACTAGAAGTCCTTGTTTAATTGTATCTGCACTGGTCTTTCTGAGTGAGTATTTTGATAGCAAACTTGGTATTCAGATTCTGTTTTCAGAAAAGACAGTCCAATTTCTTTCATAGCTATTACTTCTACTTTAATACGTTACCATTTTCTGTAAAAATTTTCCTTACCTTTCTGCATCACTGCAGAGAAGACACATTTATAGTGTGCCCTGGGAGCAAGCATAGCATGTCTGAAGTTGATCTCTTCTCTCTTCTCAGCGTTGTAGGACTGTAACATTTTGCTCTGCTGGGCTGACAACCAGCCTGCCTTAAACAAGTCTTGTGCAGGAACAACCCCTGAATGTTCAGAGAAGTGTTTCACTTCTAAAGGGGATGAAAAATCCAGGCTAGCAGTGAGAAGACAAAAACTACCACGTGTGTGAGAGCCTTCTTTTGAGGTCTGCTGCTGCTGCTGCTCAGACTCAGAGGACCACAAATAGCTGGTGACAGGACAGAGATCAATGGGTGAGGTGGTCAAAGGTACATGATAACCACAACTCACTACAGCAATAGCTCTTGTTTAATGCTGTAATATATACACAGAGATCAAAGCTAAACCTGCCTTTGCAATTAACACCAGCCCCCAAATAAAATGAAACGCAGACAGCCGGCCTTTCCTCCCCAAGCCCTTGCAGGGAGAAAAGTATTTTCTTGCACTTAATAATTACACCAAGCTTGACACAGAGCTGGCAGCTGCCTTTACAACCACTGTCATGCTCACACGAGGAGCTCGACACAGAGCTGGAGGCACACTTCCTCCTGCTATCTCCCCTACACTGCTCTCTGCAGCAATGACATCGGACCAAATGCAGGCTGAGAAGATGCTATATGCAGGTAAGAAATAAAAAAGTAAGCTGTTCCCCACATGTGTGAGTGCAGTTTTTTTATCTGGCATCAACCAGGACACACCTCACCCCTTTTAGGTTAATCAGATTTTCAGAGCTTCATCAGAGCAGGACCCAAAAGCTGCAGTTTAACTCGGTGGTATGAGGAGTATCCCCTGCACAAAGATTCCTTACCACTTTTCCATTTTAAAATTGAGTTACAACTTGGAGAACAGAGCCAAGGCAGGGGCCTGGTTAGCATACATTCAAAGCTTGAGTCTGTGAAACTCACTTTCACCCACAGACAGAAGCACAGAAAAACAAAAACACGAAAAACAACACAAACTCCAAACAAAGCCCAAACCTTTGTTTTCCCATCAGTGATTTATCAGTTTAATTTTGGTATCTGTGCATTGCAAAATCACTGCTTACATAAAAAGCTGCCTGCCTGTTGGGCAATACACTCTATAGCTCTGCTGCAACTGAAGCTGAGAGCAGGGGATGATAAGCTCAGGAACAGCCCCTCTCCTCAGAACCCCCCTCCAAAAGCAGCTCCGATAACTCAGCTCTGTTTTGCAGGGCTACAGAAGGGAGGTGTAGGATGTACGAATTGCAGACTCAACTACAATTAACACAAACCACTGTACACAGGTGCTCTGCTTTTAACAACCCATTTATCTGCTGTTATGGATCAGCTTTGCTGTCCTTAACCACAAGCACTTGTTTTCTGGTAAGCATGTGCATCACCTGACCCTGGCAACAAGCCCCTGGGCCACTGCAGAGCCACTCAGAGGAAAGAGGTGAGGATCCCAGAGAGAAAAAACATAACCTTCTTTCTTTGCTATGTTTTGAGACTTGAATTCCATCCCTTAGAGTTCAAGCAAGTCCCGGCTCTGTCCTGCAACAGCACCCCTAAGCGAGATACTAATTTCATAGAGCTTTTAAGGGATACATATAAAATCAGCAGCAAACAATCAAATACAAAGGTTAATACTGAGAACTGACAGAGAAAACTCACTTCTTCCAGTCAAGGCAGCAGTGCACTACATTATCTTGGTAGAGGGGAAAAAAAACCAACAAACCTGGAGGCTCTCTCTCCATTAGTTAAAATGTAAACACCCTCAACCAGGAGCGTATTCCAAGATGTGATGTGGAAATCATGGCTGAATTGCAGGGCTGTGTGAAACCTTGCATAGGTCTAACACGTAAACCCACCCATCAGTGATGTCAGATTTACACCAAAGTGCCTTTGAAAAGATGCATGAAGAACTGTCATTTTACAGGGACTGGGTGATCACTTAAACATTTATAAATCCCCCATAAAAGTTGGACACTGTTCTTCATCAATTTTAAGCCCAAGAACTAAACTAAGGGCGTTGCCTTAGTCAAGAACATACATTACCTCCTGTGAGGTCTTCTGGAGTCCACAGACTTCCCACCCAAGCATTTGCTTGAAAACCTTGAGGATCTTGACTGACCAGCCACCGCTTAAAAAAGCAGGCCTAGTTGAACAGAAATAGCTAAATATCCATGACTACATCATCTGAGCCAAAAACTGCCTTCCTGAAGAGACACAAACAGTTCCAAACCAAGACAGGTTCCACAATTGTTTTGCTGCAGCCTCAGCAAGTGAGAAGTCATTGGCCTCTTCACAGCCTGTACCTGAACAAGAAGTGCCCAGAAGGCTTTTTTTTCCCTTTATGATCAAAAGAGCAAGCTTGTATCAACCCTGGCTGATTTTATGCAAAACATCTGAGTGTAAAGGAGCTATTCTGTTTAACTAGTGTTGTCCCTACACGTTGTTGTCGGCTGCCGTGTCCCCCAAGGAAACGGAGTGTGGAGACAAAGATGTTTGTTTCTGCACAGGACATGCATATATGCATTTGTATATATGTACGTATATGCATGTTGAGCATGTATTTTGCATACATGAGCAGACTTGACAGCAGCAATAATTCCCATTTATCATGAAAACCCCATTAGCCACTCATACTGCTTCAGTGCAGACAGACCCTTGTATTTACCAAACAGCTTGCAGAGATGCCAACAAATTGTTGTATTTCAAGTCCTTTGCCTGGTACCTGTCCTAAAGAGCTGCTCCCAACTGCCCAAGCCCCTGAGCTCAGCAGCAGAGAAGACAGCACACTTGGAAGGTGCACTTTGCATCCATCACAGCAAGGTGGTGCTTCCCCCCCACTCCTCCTGTAAATGATGAAAGGTTCATTTATTCAGGAACCAACTACAGCGAGCTCTGGCTTACCTGGGAAAGCTTCCCATTCACCACAGGCAAGTGGAGTTTCTAAGACATGAATGTCTGTTTTATGAACACCTGCATGCAGTGAATGCTTCAAGTAAGAAATGTATAAATGTGAGGATTGTGTATAGGGGCAATATGTTATATCTCTAAGGAAAAAAACCATGAGATGAAAAAAGGTATAAAAGCCTAAACCATCCACTGGTCGAAGAAGATACTACCTCACCTTCTAAAATTCACAGGAGAATATATATCCCTAGCTACTCACTCCTTGTGACATCTCTCCAATATACTCTCCCAGCATAAATCACAGTCCTAAAAAATCATCCTGTTCCAGGTGTGCCACAGCTACCCGAAGCACAGACTACAGCCCCACCTCGTGCAAGCCCATCCCATATTGAGCTGAACAACTAACCACAAAGCACAGAGATCCTCAAATGCAAGATGTGTGATATGGGAAGCCCTCTATCCTTAATAACCATCCAGAATAGATGGTCCCAAACCCCTCGTCAGCAAGAGAAAAACTGCCCACTGTGTTAATTCCATTAATGCCTCCAAAACTGTATCACAGAATGTCAACTTGGAAGGGACCTCAAGGGTCATCTGGTTCAACTCTGTCTCACAATCTTCATCCAGACACTTACCAAGCAAGTTACTGGAAAAGCTGGATTTTGGAGAGAGGGGTTGCGGGGACAGAAGCAAGCACCCTCTCCAGCATGGATGCCACAGGACAGCAGTTCCTCTGAGCTTCCTCCTCTTTTTTAGGGGAAGATTACAAAGCTTTAGAAACCAGCAGCTGCCTCAGGGCAAGATGTGAAAAGACCAGCTTGACTCTCTGCTACACTTCATCTCACAGAGAAAACAATTTTCAGTAGTGGCAGCAAGCCTGCAGGTGAAGGCAGGTTAAATAATTGCAATTTAGTAAAAAAAATTCCCAAACATATATGGGTTAATAGTGGAGATAATGGCATTTAACTCAGCAGGTTTCATCTACTATGAAATCTGGGGAAAATGTTCTACAAGCACATTACCCACCATCTGAAACTGGAACCAAAATTTAATTCTCTACCAACAGGCTCTTTTTACAGGACATCAGCTAGAATTCCTTCCCCTCTTGCCAAAGGATAAGGGCCAGGTAAAAGCTATACATAAGTCAGTGCAAATTATCTACTAAATGTGTAAACATATAGGAGTGAAACAATTAATTTCATAGCTTCAGAAGACAGCAACAAATTTCATGCCTTCCCAAAGTGAGCAGACATCAGCTAGCCTCTACCACTGTAGATTTAAACCCATTTCAGATCTGCCACAGAACTGAAAATAGTATGATAAATTGGCAAAGTTTGCAAGTTAATTTGTATCAGCCTTTAAACAAGACAGGTTTTGGTGGTCTTCCTCTCTTATTATCTCAGTGTCAAGGACAAATTAAAAGTCACAATAAAGATGCCAAATGCATCCCCCACAACAACGAGCATCTTTGAGATTTACCACCACTGGTGTCTGTTTTCCCATAGTGCAGCTCACAAACACATAACCAAAGGGCACATATGCAAGTCCAAACAACACCATCACCTTTCAATTATGCAGCCATGAAAGCTTCTCCTACCCATGGGATCTTCTGGCTGCTGTCCATGGGTGTGGGCTTTCTCCTGAGACTGTCCAGAAGAGGGCAAGAGACCAACAACTGGAGCAAAAGATGAACTGCTGCAAAAATTAATGCTCTCCTTTAAGTCTGAGTAGGCAGAACCTGACAGTTCTTAAATAACATACACCAGTGACACAGACTTTAAAAAATGGCCTCACTTAGATCAGCAGTTTGAGTTAACAGCTCCCTTCAACAGCAATCCACAAAGCAGGCCCTCCCTCAACTTTTTTCCTTAGCCCAGCTACAATCTTCCCCAATTACAAACATATAACCTCATTACTATAGGAGCTGATTCAACACTAATTTAAAGAAATAGAATTCTATGCATTTCCTGGAATTTTTAACAAGTCCTCTGTAACTCTTTAAGATACGTCTCCTTTTCTTTGCAAAAGTTTAGGTCTTATATGATAAAACCAGATATTGTAATAGGGTAAATTAAAAGGACAGAAGATCAGCCATTTTGGATGAAGCATATCCCTTCAAATTGTGCTTTCTTGTCTGTTTTCACTGGATGTCATACATTCTTGTGTGCAAAAGACATGGTATGTCTTGGCTAGTTTGGGAGAGGAAAAATTCACCCTGGACAGCAGGACCACCTGAGAACCTTTTACCTTGAGCTTTTCTTGTGGACAGGAAACAAGGAAGCTATTGGTG
This sequence comes from Florisuga fusca, assembly GCA_038090715.1. NCBI lineage: Eukaryota > Metazoa > Chordata > Aves > Apodiformes > Trochilidae > Florisuga > Florisuga fusca. The sequence goes on from JAAWXA010000048.1 coordinate 2,087,906, forward strand.
TTTCCATTCTCTCTTTTACACGGATTTCAGCAAGAAGACAGCCCTGTGGGGCTCAGTATTGCATTTGCACAGCTCTCACCTACAGATTCACCAGGGCAGGTACACTAGCTATGACATTAAGATCAAGACCTGTAAAGGAAAACTTACTGCACTATCCTTAAGGTGGACTGTCTGCTTGGGAGACTGTCTTTTTTCCTCCACTTGTTAACTGATACAAGACTCCTGCCATAACCACAAAAGCCATACAGACAACTAAGCTCTGCCCTTGCACTTTTGACCGTAAAGAGGTACCAGAGAAGGTGCAAGCAAGGACAGCCATGAGCTCTCTCCACCCAGGCAGAAACTGAGTGCAAGGACCCATCCAGGGACAGGAGGACAGCATGGCAGTCGGTCAGCACAGCCCCCAGGCCATGCCTCCCAGCTCCTCATCCCTCAGGGGCTACAGCCCAAGCTGCATCCTTTGAAGAGCTACCTAGCTCTGGATTAGGAAGTTGCAGAGACAACAAGCAGCAAACCTGCAAAAGAGATGAAGCCACAGTTACACATCTAATGGCTCTCCAGGCATGTATTTCAGGTATGTGCTAATGGGCTAATCTCAGCACGAGAGCAGAACCTGTTTTTTTAATGCTGCAAATAAATTTCTCGGCATCAGTTGGTTTGTTTAATCAGGTATTACAATACCAGAAGCCTCAACACCTATAGAAGTAGCTTAAACTTTTTCATTAAAATCAACTTAAGTACAAGACTGGAATGAGGTTCAAAGACAAACAAACTCCATGGTGGACAAATCATTTAAGACATGCTTTAAAATACAGTTTGGTCACTGGGGTTGGGCGGGTATGTTTTTTTTTAGTGTAGACACAAACCCCCATGAGTTTGCTGATCAACAGAGTCTAAAGAGATCCTACACAGCTCCAGTATATGAACTTAATCAGCATTTTGTTTTCATTGCTGATGTTTTCATTGCTCTATACTTCTGATGAAGAAATCCCACCTTTGCACTGCAGCAGCCTCTCAAGTCTACTGCACACTCAAGTCAGCACCACACAGCAGGTTCTTTCTTATAGCCATTACATTTTAAGCACATTTAAGGCTGTAGTTAAGGAATTTAGTACGATGCATTGCAGCTTCAATGTTCTGTTGATCAGGTAAAGCATTTAAGGGCTTAAGTTCAGCCAGTTTGATTTATGAAGAAGCATTACCTTCACAGCCTCAACTCTTCTTCCCCATGAGTTGTTCCTGCTTGCACATGAACATATGCAAAAAGCCCAAACCAGTAAGTCAAAAGAAAAGCAGGGTCAGGGCTTCACTCCTCATATTTCAAATAGCAAAAACAGAATTCCCACAGAAAAGGTTATAACTTTCAAAAGGTTTTAGATTTCTAATCTGCCCAAGTACTTCAAAAGTGACAGTGGGGGCGGAGTGAAATATTCAGCTTTTCTTAGAAAGGTTTGTTGTTTGCAAAAGAAAAAAACACCAAAGCAAAAACCCTAAACAAAACCAAGAATTCACTCTGCTAAAAGGTCAGTGCATTGAGCTCATCAGTAAGATTCTTACAGGCTCTACAGAAGGAAAGACAAATATGCTAAAAGTTTTTACATTTAAACCTTTAAGATTTAGATTTATAACCCTTTTTAAAGAAAACTAAATTTTAAACATCCAGTCATCCTAGCTCCATCTGCTCACATGCTCAAAAGTCTCTTTATTCTTTGCCCACCCTTCAGTCTGCCTTTATAATTAAAGAGATGCAAAGAAACAGAAAATGGGAATATAAACAACAGTAGCATTGAGACAGCATTGCCCATTTAGTCCTAGGTGCAGCCTGACCTGCTGCAGTGGAACTCGGGAATCTGTCATTTATTTGATCTGAACTGCTGCATATGAAAAGGATGGACCTACTGCAGCAGCACTTTGTTTTCCAGATGATTCTGACAGCACTAGAAAATGTAGTGGGGCTTTACCTCAAGAGCAAAGAAATCTGAAATGGCATCATCCTCAACCAACTGCAGCACCTCATTCCACAGAGGTATCTTTCCTCTGCAAAATGCTTTCCATGTCATAGCAATTTACAGCCCAAATTCTGAAAAAACATCCAGCAGTATTATTAGTTTGCAGTAGAAGGTCAGGCTGAGCTGCAGCTGCCCTGGATCCATCTTGGACTGTGCTCAGCTTCACTCACAGCAAAGCCAGAACACTGACCCCTCTTGTCTCACCACCAGTGACCTCCACTCGTGAGTCAGAGCCCTTCCACTGCAGATCACACTTTCTGCCACAAACAGGAGCTGTCAGGGGATGACATCAGGCCTGCCTGCTTCATGTAGTTCCCTTACACAGCAGCATGAGAGAGCAAGAGACAGGTTCTGTACAGATACACAGCAGTCACACTGACCATAGGCACTGCTGCTACCAGAATAACTTAAAAGGAAAGTATTGCTACTCTGACCTTTCATTTCAATAGCATATATGTCCCCCCAGAATTACTTTTGGGTAACCACATGCTCCAGAAACCAGATCTTAAAGACTGTAGAAAATTACTTAGCAATTTCTGCTGTTGTTAGAAACAGTGGGATCTGGGGCCAAGGAAACCCCAAGTGTTGCTTTGAGGAGAGAGTCTCTGAGAGGCTCCAGCACCTGAATGCCCAAGTGATATGTGACAGTTCAACAGCTTTATGTCAGCCTCCCCATAAAAAGAGATTTTTTTAAACTTTGTAATAAACAAAGCTTAAAGAAGAAAAATTAAATCAGTTTCAATTACAGCAACAACTCTGAATAAACCCATGAAAATCAGTACTCAAAGCAGTGCTGATCTGAAACTGCTCACTCTGTTTCATTTGTGTTTCATATAAGACATATTTTCTGAAATTCTTATTTACAGAATATCCATTATCTGCCTAATAGCGAAGCCATCCAGCAAAGACTCATATAGGCTCATACCTTATGTTATAGCTCTCCAAGTCAAGTTTGGCATTGCTTTACCAGCATGCTTCTCCACCAAAGCCTAGACCACCAAGCCACCCTATTGCTTGGGCCCCTCTGGCAACGTAAATACCTAAAACTCTATTCTCCAACATATAAAAGAATGCCTGTTGCCATCCCAGTGTAAAAGTGAAGTAGGAGAGATAGCCTGATTTCAAGAACACTAGGGATACAACATGAGCAGAGACATTCCTGGTTGTACTCACAGTGCACAGAAATACCCTCGTTTGTGTAAATACAGCCTTAGTCAACAGGAGGACAAATCTGTACACAGATAAATGCCACACATTGACGTCAGTGCCAGAGCAACCTAATCAAAGTACAGCCTTCATCTATTTTTAAAACCTAGTTAAAAGTAGTTTTCCTTTAATAATAATAATAAAAAAGATATTAAGACAATTTTTTTTTAAAAAAAAACCTTTTCAAGATTCCCTGTGGCAGTAAAAGAGAGCTGAAGTATTTATTTCTCTCTGGTATGGCAGACATAAAAGCAAAGCTATGCCCAATCCTGAAACTAGCTGTTCCATCCAATGTGTCACCAGACTAGAAAGCAGAAGATAAGGATTTGGGAAAGCGCACGCATCGGATTGGCACTGGTGTTTGTATTGGAAATTTACCCAGACAGGTTAAAAATAACACAGCGAATGTTCACAGCCATGCTGAAGGTCGCTTACAACAGAGCTGCTGTTTTTATAGTAAGAGCTCCTGGTGACATGTGACTCGCTGTTGCTAGTATTTTTGTCCCCAGAAAACATGCCACACAATCAGGTTCCCTTGGCTAAGAAATAAGGTCACAGAGGCTGGTCACACCAATACGGCAGCACCACAGCAGAGAAATCAAACCCAGTGTCTACTTGATTGACTTCTAAGTCAGTGGAGGATTACTTTTAAGAAGGAAAACATTGAAAAAAAAGTCATCTATGTCTACCAGCACACTCTGGCCAGCATCCCTGCTACACATTTCCATGGTTTTAGGCCCCATTGCCTCTGGGTTCATTTTCAATAATGTGAGAGTCAGCACAGCTCAAGAAGTGTTTACAGAGACCAAGCCACAGAGCTTCCCAACCTTCTGGCCTTGCAGAGGACCAGTGTAGAGAGAAGAGCACCACTACCTTCAGAAAGGTGCTTTTGTAGGCGAGGTGGCCAAATGTCCAGAGTAACTAACCTGAGGGATGTTCTCCATGGTGACTTGGGGGCTCAGGCTGCATCCCACAGTCTCCTGTGAAGTCCTTGAGGTGGCAGTGAAGCCAGACTTCACAGGTGAAAGAGGTCTTCCAGTTTCCCTGCAGTTGTGAAGTTTTCTATAAGTGCTTCGTGCAGCAGGAAAGGAAAGGAAGACTCTTCAATAGTTAAATCTTCAATTTAGGGGAATGGACCTTACCATTAAAATTCATCCCTCCTAGAGACAGCAGCAGGAGAGAACTGACAAAAGGGCAGGAGAGAACAGGCAGGGCATACAAAGTAGCACTACAAGATGCACTGCAAGTTAGTATTTCCAGGCTGACTAACTACTCAGATCAAATTACAGGAGGAAACAACCAAATACCTTTTAGTAGCCAAGTCTCTGTTCCCATCAGAACTTTTTCAAAGGCTTTCGCATTTACTTTTTTTAATGAACATACATGGAACACAGACTGGTTTTTGCATTTTCATCCCACCCCAGCATCCTTTCCTTAATGTTAGCCACCTTCCGTATAAGCCATGCTCAGTACAAACAATATAGGTTAAAACCTGTGCCTAGATTTCTACAGAGTAATAGGAGAAAAGTGAAACTACACCAAGTCCTGAAGTCTTCTCTCTCTTCCTCTCTAGCAGTGCAGCTACAGCACTCATTATCAAGGCTCATCACCACTTCACGTGGTAGTGGTCTCATTTTCAAAAGGTTGCTTGCTCACCCTCCAGCAACTTGCAGAGCACAAGCTAAAAAAGTCTCATTCCCCAAGACTAAGTCCATCTTGCTACTGGTTTCCCAGGATTTTCAGAATCCACTCTTTTTTTTTTTAAGTGTGACTTCTTCACAAATATTAACAACTTCTTCACACATAAGTTTACATCTCTCATCACTGGAACTTTGGACAAAGTCATTACTTGGTGTTAGCAGAGATAGGCAGTAAGCACAGACAATGAATCCAAATCCTCTTTCCATGTTATCCTTGAAAGGAGAGGTGGTGTGGATGGGATGCTATTCCTAAGTGTTCGCTTTTGTCTCTTATCCTTGTTCTTTGCTGTGTTTTAAAGGAAAAAAACTGCTGTTCAAAAAGAGCAAGAATCTTCTAATACACTGCCAGTACTTCCTTCAGCTGGAACATACAACTGCTGTAAGAATTTCTTGAAGCGTCTGTACTTAATAGATAAACAAAGACGCCAGATTCGTGAAAGATTTCTGATTCATTATTCCACACAGAAGCACAGAAAGTAAAGGCGTGTTTAGCATCCAAGGTAGGCTCCACAGCAGCCACCTGGTAAAAAGCTGTCAGTGCAGAACAGAAGGATTTTTATTCAGTGGAACATGAAAGCTTCATTCGTAACCTACTCACAGCAGTCAGTGAAAGAGCACACGGAGGGGAGCCATAAATCAGCTGCACAGAACCCGGCCTGCAAGATGCAGCCGGGATGCCCGACACAGCTCCCAGTACACTCCCACTCCCATGGAAAAACTCTAGCCCCCAGGCATAAACTCCACCAGAAAGGTACTGCTGGCATCTAAGCATAAACCTTCAGCAACAACAAAACAGGAGGTTAAAAACAAGAGAGGAAGAGAGAGAAAATTAAAATCAGCGACTACTCAGTGACATCATATATATGAACTTGGGAAGATACATATGAAGATGGATGTTTATCGATCCCTCTCTCAACCAAAGGTTGCCTTATTTAATGGAAGGCAGCAGGGATAAACCTCTTGGATAAACTACCAGTGGAAGAATCCATTTCCTCACAGAAAGGATCAATGATTATCCATTTTCCCTTTTATCCTCCTAGTCACAGAGAGAATTTGAGAAAACGAGCTAACCGCGGTTCCCATCTGCTCTCCTCCCAGACATTTCTTCAGCTGAAAGATCTATAGCAGAGCCTGCACCAAACCTTTTTTGATAGGATTTTCATACAAAACTTAATCAAGCATGGTAAGCAAAGCAGCTTCACTTGAAATGCTAAATTTAGCGCCAGTCTGCAGCTTGACCGTGTAACCCACAGAGCTGGACAAGCCGAGATGGTCTCCTGAGACCAAGCAGTTTTGTCCAGCTCATTTTAAATTGGAAATATGCTAGTACACAGATCTGGAGTAGCACACAGACCTTAATTACATGAAAGAACGCAAGTACTGAATAACAAAGTCTTTAAGCAAGAACCATGCTGAGAGCTCTGAAGTCCCCTGCAGCACTTTCCCAACTCCCCCAGCAAATAAAACTCCACATTCAGGGAGGGAAAAAGGAATACGAAGTACATTTACTGTAATACTCACAGATGAAAAATTGTAATTGCTCTGCCTTGACATCTGGTTTCTATTTTGCTTCCATTATATCAGATTACATAACAAACAGATGATGCACTAGAGCTACAGAGCTCTTCTGCAAGTCTTGTGGAGATTTGGTGTTTACATTCTTGTTCATAAAAATTTAAGCTATGCCACACACACAGAGGCATGTTTGAAGGAGACAAAGGCAAAGATAAATGAGCAGTTTTCAAAGGAAAAAGACCAATGGGGGAGGCAGTACTAAATCCGTATAGAAAATATTCCATTTCACAATCCAGTTCAGAAATTGAATCTGCACAGAACAGCACTTGCAGCTGTGCAAAGTTTATATGAACAAGCCACAAGGAACACACAAGTTTACACCCTGGTGAAACAGTTAGGTAAGCAAGTGCCAAATTTAGTGATGCAAACACAAATTACACTCTACCCTGCCCCATTATTCTTATCTAACTAAATCTAACTCCAACTCCACATCACTCATGACCACTCTCCACCTTCTAATTCAGGACTATAAAACAATTTTATTTCTTTCTTCAAACAAGAGTACTTTCAAGTCACTTCTGCTGTCATGGTGAGTCACTGCCTTAAGAGCACCTGGCAAACGTGTAACTTTCAAAATCAGAAGTCTGCTTTGCTGACCTTGCCCCTAGACACACGTTATAAACTTTCTTCTGAGTCACCAGCACATCCTTCCTCCACAGCAATTCAGGAAGTCATGCAGCAGTTATGAAGCTGATTCAGCTCAATACAGGTGAACTTCACACACCAGCAAGGTTTCAGTCTGCCCTCACTCCGTAAAACCTGTAGCTTACCTTATCAGAACAGATGACACATTTCTTTCCAGAGTGTGCCTACACGTGCTTCCTTCCTCAGCACTGCAAGACGCCACAAGACAGTTGCATCCGAGCATAATGCAGAAACAGGACATCATAATGCAGTTGTGGGGTTCCAAGTAACATACAGGACCATCTCTGGAGCTTCTAAATCACGTGCTCAAATATGCAAACCTATCGCCAAACCCCACAGTTATCAAATCAATGTCCCCTCTCCAAATCACAACGCATGGGAATGAATAGCCCCAGAGCTGCAAAACCATGTCACTTGTGATGGTCCTCTGCTTCTCTCTACAGGATGCTCAACTTTTAACTGGAACAGTTCTGAATCATATACAAATCCCATATTCACAGAAAATCACATCCACAAAACATTTTCACGCAGGAAGAGATCAACTATCAAGTTACCTCCAGACTACTCACCACACATTTAAGTTCTCAGTGTTGCCTTCTTTACCTGCACTTCTGCACATGTTTATGTGCTGCAAAGCGCAGGTAGAGCATCTGGCCAGCAAAATCATGCAGATTCTTGGGCATCATAATGGTAAGAATTATATACTCATCCAATATATATTATACTCATCTTAAGTTTTGTTTCTTAAGAGCCCTAAATGTCTCTTATTGCTTGTTATCAAGCAGAACACTAGATGAGACATATCTTCAAGTACCACACTTTCTATAGCTTCAGTAAATACCAAGTCTGAGAGGGACTTCCCCATTTTGGCCCGTGGCAGTCCCATTGCCACTAGTTATTTTAAGAGAAGCAAGCATGGGACCCAGTCCCTAAGAACAATAAAAGAGTTTCAGTGTTAGCATGTGTTATCCACAACAATTTGAGGGTGTAAATTTTCCCTCCTAATGGGACCAACAGGACTTACATGGAGAAAAGGAGGCCTAACACACAGCATAGGATGCAAAAATCCAGATATACATTCCCTTCATACAGCCTTTAACTAATTATCCCTTTTCTCTGCAAAAGCCCACTCACAGGAAATTTTGTAGGATGTGTATCCCTTTGATAGCTAAAGATTACAGTGAATAACATTGCAGACAACTTTATCCTTTTCTTTCATAAACCCTATTAAAGGGCATCCAAGCAAACACAGCAACTGATTCCTCATCTACAGTCAAGCTTGCAGGAACCTAACACTGCTTTTACTACAGGTGGAACACATCTCATTTTTCATCACTAGTAGTGAGAAAAACTTTTAAAAATATTTCTCTGCTCAGCCTCTACCAAAACAGCTTGGTACCTAGAGGCCCTAAGAGCTGACAGGCATCCCTAACAGATGACTCAAATAAACAAGAGCAGGAACAAGATCCTCATGTTTTGCTTGGGAAATGCTGGCAAGACTCCCTGCACATGGCACCTCTCCAAGTAGGAGGTTAGTGACATGTAAATTGGAGTCAAATATGATTTTTATATATATAAAATAAAAGCATTGACAGATATCACCTTAATGCTTCCCATTTTCAAAGGCCAGTTATTAGCTTTTCTCCCTACCTTTTTCTTACATAAATCTACACTTTTACACTACATGGTATGTAGATGGTATCAGAAATGTTGAAGGTACTAGTTGTGGGCAGACAAGTGGAAAAATACTCCAAAACACTACAGTTTTTAAGAATCCTGTCCCTCAGGTACTACAGGTATCTGCTGCCAGCCTGCCAAACAAAAGCAAAAAGGATATTTTGCCAGTGAAAGAGAATCACTTCTGGCTGTGTCATAACACGTTTATCATTAAGCACCAAGCAGGCAATTAATGGCATTAATCCTACAACAAAAAGATGGTACTAGGTGTATTCAACTTGTTAACCATGATGTGCTTTTTTCCTTCTGAATGTTTCCTCACTGGACTAGGTTCTTAGCAAGCCCAGGAAGAAGCATTCCAATGGGGGGAAGGAAAAAAAAAAAAGCAACACCAAAAAAAAAAAAAGCTATGGAACCTCCCATTACAAAACACCAACCACTGAGATATTTAAGGTCTCTAGCTAACCACCCCATTGCTGCTCAGAGACTGCAAAAGATAGTGGTTCTTTACTCCAGGGCATAGCTTATACCTACCCCAACTTTGCTGCTGATTTTGAACCATCAAAATTAATAAGCTTCTTCTTCCACTTCACTTTCAAAAGGCCTTTAGGTGTCCATATTAAAATGCATCAGAGCTGTATTACATGTGTAACACAATTTAACTGCAACAGCTTTCTTCCAAATGTCAGAAATCCCAGCAGCTGCATGTACTACTCAAAGGCAGCCTGCTTTTTTGGTAGTTTGGTATGACAAAATTTGCAATTGGGGTAAAAATCTGTTACTGCATTAGGAAAAAAACCAAAACAGTTCCAACACGCTGGAAAAGCTTAATTTACACCAGCAGCCACTGTTTCAACTACAAACCCCAAGAAGATCCATCAGTCCCTTTTGTGAAACATTCATGCTAACACAAACACACAATGCACTCCTGGGGGAAGCCCTCACATCAGCAAGACAGCAACCACCTGCTAGGCAACAGCTTCACATTTCAGGGTGGATAAACACCTCACTTCAGTTATCCCTCCAGCTGAACTCTTGCTTGCAGTACTTCAACTCACTCCCAGTAAGAGACCGTGCCTACATTTATCACTGATGAGATGTTTGTAGCTGGTGAAGAATACCGAAGCAGTGGCTTGTTATCTAAAAACATCCTCTTGCTGATAGAGGGGGTAAAATAAAAAAACAGGCAAAGGAGTCTTCTCCAAAACAGCCAAAACAAAAACAAACAAAAAAGCCCCAAAAAAACCAAACAAAAAACCCCAAACCCACCAATCAGTGCATAGCTCTAGTCACAAGTCCTCCAACAAACCAAAAGCAGAACAGTGAACTCCACAGGGAGAATAAAGGATGCAGAGAGTCTTAATTTTATGCTTCCAGACATTTTTATTCAGAGCAGCATGCGACAGTCTGGGGCTACACATCTCTGACTGTTTTGGAGGCCAAGATGAAATAGCTGTTTCTTCAGAACCTAAATTTTAAGAGCTTATTCATTCCTGTTCATCATTTGTAAGCAAACTACTCCTCCATTCATTACAGGCTGGCAGAATGCAAAGGCGTAGTGCAGAAGCCTTCACTTTTACTATTAAAAATTATGCTATTTTTGCCTTTAAGCCTCCAGTATGTATCACAAATCACACATCCTTCACACGCATCACCCCCAGCTCCCTCCACTCAGCTATTGTATCTTTCAGAGCTGTAGGTGTCTTCTTCCCATAGCTTAACCTGCTGAGAGCAATCGGGAGCGAGATATGACATCTGGTTACGAAGTTAGTTGCACGTGTAAGGCTGGGTACAACTGCTCATTTATAGGACAGCCCAATTAATAGAGGGCTTCACGTGACCAGCAAACCATGGCTGACAACAGAGCTGTCACAATGACTCTTCAGTTTGTGCTAAACCCCACAAACCCCTCCCCAGGCCTTCAGCGTCGATGTCACCTTTCACCACAGAAGAACAAACTTCCATGGCTGCTCACCACCAGACAATGCCAGACTCCCGAATCCTCAGAGCACAGTGCATTTCCTGCCCTGTTTCCACCAGTGATAAGTTTTCCCTTCTGCTCAAATGCCAGACAAAACATCTTTAAGCTGCACAACCCAGGGCACTCAGCAAAGGTCAGTGGTTTGAAGAATCTGCACAACGTATCAGAAAGCCCCAGGAGCATCTGATGACTGGAAGGAGAGACTGATCTACAATTAGATGTTTCAGTGTTCACTATCCTGGAAAGAGTTCCATGGCAGCATTTCACAAGTCCAAGACCTGGAAAGAAGATTAAAAACAAACAAACAAACAAAAAAAAAACCAACAAAAACACAAAACACCACCACTCTCATTTATTTTCTCAGCACCTAAAAAGGGTTCAAGTTGAAACTAAAATTTGGAGACCAGCAATGTTGCCTGCAGCCCAGCAGAGGCAGGCTGTCTGCTGCAGGCATGTTTAACAGCCTCACAGCTCAGAAAATACCTCTGACTGCATCTGACGTATACATCACATTACATGGAGGCTCCGAGTCAGAAATTTTCTAATTAAGGGGACAGGCAATCAGTGAAAGTGTCCAGTAAGCTCCACTAGTTTTACATTAGGAGGAGGGAGGAGAAACACCCTGACCTGAGTTTTTCTCCTCTCCCTCTTCCCAGTGTACGAAGGTATCTCCTGCACAGTTCAGTCAGCAAAAATACCAACTTGGAAGTGGAGGAGCATAAAGGGCATCTAAGCTGATAAACCCCTTAAAATTTATCAATTCAAAGAATATATTCACAAACCAGGGTGTTTTAACAACTTGCAAACGTGACAAAAACAGTCAAGCTTGCATACATGATGAAAACAGTCTTGCAGGAAAACAGCAGAAAATATATTGAGGGTGATACTGAATGTTCTGCTTCTTTCAAAATAGGAGCCAGTTACAACCTCCCTGACAGCAGTTTCTAAACACTACTTACTTCTTTTTAGTGTAAAACAGTTCCAACTAAAGATACTAAGGGGGGGGAACAACCCACCACGGTTCAAAAGAAGTTTCTTTCAAGAGAAAAAAAGGAGTTTCTATAGCACAACAGAAGTCGTATTTCAACACAACTATGTCTCCTACTTTTGCTTGCTAAAGCCACAAATATTTATGTGTCTAAACCAACTACAAGCATAATTATTTCAATATAAAAACAAGCTCCTTTTGCAGCTCTGTAGGCTTCAGGAGCTCAAAAAGCAAGAGGAAACACCACAACCACAACGCCTTTCTGCCAGCCCTGCACCCACCTCACCTTCCCCAGGAGGGAGGGCTCATCCCATGGCTAAAAAAGTCCAACTCTTGAGACTGGCAGTTCCTGAACAACTGTTCTCCAGCCAGCCTCTCTTGGAGAAAGCAGCTCCAACAGTAAAATACAAACCAAAATAAGCAGGAAAGAAGGAATTTTTTAGTCCATATGCAGCTATTTTAAAATACTTTCCAGAAGGAAAGAAACTGATACAGTTTTAGGCTAGAAGGGCCCCTTGCTCCTGCTAAAAGTCCCAAACATATGGGATGCAGTGTTCTGCCCTACTTGAGCTCAGCATTGAGGGCCTGACAGGTATTGTAGCCTTACTAGGACAAAAGCAAGACAAACAAAGACTGGTTTGGAGTGAACGCACCTAATTCAGCCGAAGTGTCCTCTATCTTAAAGTTAAAAGCAACACACCCAGAGCAAACATTCTACTAACTCGATGGTTGGCAAAGGCTGTACAGTGTGTCGTCAGTTTAAGCTTGCTTATCCAGCCTATGTCTAGGTGTCTAAAGCCAAAAATTTACAAAAACTTCACCAGACACATCCTGCCACACTGTGCATGCTGTCATGGGCATGCTGGATGCTCCAGGAAGGAGCGCTGGTGAAGCTGATACTGCAGCAGCTATTAGACAGCCACAATGTCTTGGATCTTTTGGACTTTAGGCACAAAGGAAGCCAAAGGGAAAACTCCACGTGCAATGGCCAGTGCTGGGATCCTTCCACCCCTGACCAAACCAACACTCACCTTCATGGAGTGTAACAACTGTGCCTGATCAATGTGGGCATGTAACACCCCAGCTCTTCAGTGACCAGCTCCCAGGCAACAGGAAGAGCAAAGCATGCCTGGACTGAACACACAGCTTTACTCAACAAGTCTGCCTTTAGCCCAACATCACTGACTGTCCATGCCACCAACGCATTTATTTAAAGGTACATCAGAAACCTGAAACAGGGAAAATGAGTGAGTGCATGATGAGCAGGCTGCAACACCCCAGTCCAACATAAGGCTGTGAAAAACCACAGCCCAAGCCAAAACAGGGCCCTAAGGAATAAACTTTCACCAGCTGAGATGGGAGGATCCAGGGCAGACAAACAAGCAGCCACACAGGAGCATGGCACACACTACCTAACAGGAGCTCATCTGTACCCACTGCAGAGTTAGTATTGGAACAAATAGAGCACCTCATGGTCAACTTAGGCAAAAAATCCTTACCAAACTCGAGTTTTAGTAACCAAGGCAGAGTTAGGACAGACACATGGACATGTATATGCACACATGAACACGCATCCTTGAGCCAACTCCAATCTGTCTTGCTGCTAACAGCATTGTACACTCCTGAGCACTCACATTCCTGCCAAGATCCTCTGGTTCAGGCTAGGCACAGACTCTTGTTACAGAAAAGGCAAAAAGCATGAACAAGCACACAGTCTGCACACCAACACAGGTATGGGCAAGCAGCTGCCAAAAAGCCAAAAGCCATGATGTAACCACCACTGCTTCTTCCTGCAGCACTCAACACCTTGTGGCTTCTCTGGCACCACCACCTACATCTCAGATGGAGGAATAAACAAACTACAGAGTGAATTACTTTTAAAAACGTTCTCAAACCTCAAGCTCTGATGGGATAAAGGGAGGGGGGGGCTGGGGTGGGAAATACTCTCTGCCCCTATTTTGCACTAAACTTGACCAAAACATGCAAAAGTCTTCATAAGGATTGGTTTACAATTAAAGAGAGGACAAGGAAGGGAAATAGGAGACATTGACACTGTGGCTCCAACACTTGGCACAAGATGAAGGATCCTGTACTAAAAAATAAAAAGCTTGACAAATCCCTTCTTTGAGCTGAGAACAAGCCACACTTTCCTTTCTGGCAACAAAAGTCAACTTTAACTGGACAGTTTTCTCATCATATTGACAGGAATTAGATCTCTGAAAGTACTTAAAAATAGACATCACATGAAGGCCTGACCATTCAGGCTTCCTCCTGCTTGCAGTAGGCTGACATGGACACTAGGATCAACAGATTGATTGTTTTTCAAAGGACAGGATGAATATTTGCAGAAGATTATTATGAAACAAGCTGTTTGACAACAGCTACAGCTGGTTTATCAAAACTGGCAAAAATAAGTTCAAAAGCTTTCATCCAGGAGCGGGATGTCTAGGAAGTTTCGCCTGGCCCTCCATCAGCAGTTTTTGTTTGCATTTAGATATAGATTAAGAGAACGAAAAAAGAAAATACATCTAAACTTTAGAAATAGTCTTAACATTTCTCTGCCATTTGGTCCATCAAGCTCAATTCCCTGGTGCAGAAGCTGCAGGGCTACTGGTACAGCGAGTCAAATGGGAGAAGGGAGATGCTTCCAGAAAGACCAGACAGGCTGTTTCATGAGGGAATTTTCCCAGAAGAAAGCACTGGAGTCTTGAGGAACCAACAAGTTTCATCCCACCCTCTGATTTACGCTGACAAGAAGCTGCACATACATCATTTAAGCCTCTTCAGCAGCTCCCTCAAGCTTCTCTGTAAGAACCCAAACGCAGAAAGAAGCCTGTGTCTGAAGTGTCAGATTGCAGCTACTCAGTGATGGGGGAAGAAAGCCTTTAAATACGAAATCTATCACTTAAACACATTTCTTCAGTGTGCCCTCATCAGCAGGACAACATTTCATAGAATTCAGGCATTTCTAACACCTTGTAGTTCTGCTCTACTCCTTTCCTCCTTCTCGGGGAGTTGGGAAGAACATTGCCAATACACTACTGACATTTTTTTGCAAAGGCTTTAGCAAGCTTCTCCAGCAAAGAGGCAGCTCCATTAGCTGCTGCCAAACACTGACACCAAGCTGCAGGAGGCCACAGCACCCCACAAGCCTAGTGTTTTATTCTGCCACAGCTTGTCACAAGGCACACAGCAACACACAGGTCACATTAGATATTATCGTTACTACCAATAGTAAACTTGGTGCAAAAAAGGATTTTACTTCACCTGTAAAAAGGAAAAAAAAAACAAACAAACTACTTTGCACTGCTTCTTGGAATAGAAAAGCAACTTTGCTTTGGTTTTGTGTTTCTGCTTGTGTTTGGGTTTTTTTGTATTTGCTTTACAGTCCATTTTTTTGATTTTTAAATGAGACCAGGCTTGCAAATGGATCTCCTAACTGAGACTGGCATACAGACAGCAGTGACTGGCATCCTTGAAATTAAATGCAAGTTCTACTCCTCCTACCTAACAAATACGGAAAATGCATTTCCCCAAAATTAAGCTCTACCCTATCTTTAAAGTCTGTTAAGTCATTAACCAAGTATCTTACTTTCCACTTCCTGAAGCATCCAGCACTGGTTTGCAGAACAACAGTTATCCAAGCAAATGGCTTTGCAGGAAGTTTCTTTCATCCCATTGCTAGACTATCTAAAGATCATGTAACTGTTGCCCAATAGCTTCATGCAATTATCCCCAAAACACCCCATTCTTTTGTACAATGCAATCCCTATTCTCCTTTACAAAAACAAACATCAAATTCTGCTTTGAAAAATTGCCAGAAGGAAAAAAAGGCAGTCCCAAAAGCAAGCCTCCCAAAGTGACCAAAGGTGAAGAAGTGAAAGGAGATCTCAGACTCACTCAGGACCCTCCCCAAAGCCAGGGAGCAGAAAGCAGGCTCAGCCATGACCCCTCACAGAGCTTGGCTGTGTCTCCAATGATGAGCCACAGGTAGCCTTGAAGGAGAGGACTGCACCAGCCAAGCTGTGAAACAACTGATCCATAGCAGGACAGCAAGAGGTGAGCACGTGTGAGGAGCATCTGAGTTCAATGAAGAAATCAGTGAAGCCTGGAGTACCAGGGTCATGCAGATCAATGATCTTTGCTTCATTACTAGCACAAATACAGCTCAAGCAACTGAGATATTATGAGCAAGGTATTTATTTGGCTTGCTCACAGCTATAAAAACACAGTTTTTTGTAGTAAATAACACCTAAAAACATTCTTCTCTGATGCAGTTTGAAACCAACCTTGTATTATACATAATACAATTCTATAACATATAAAGTTAGCAGGGGGGAAAGAGAGCCCAACTTGTAACCTGAAATGCAAACACACACTCTGACATCCCACCCAGCATTCACTCCCCACAGGACACTTTCAGAGTTGACTACTTTGCAGCTGCAAAATTAGCAACCTCTGGCCTACTTTTGGGAATGTTAGAGTCCAACCGTATTTACGCTGACAGAGACAAGCAAAGGTTGTGACGATTTATTGACGCAAGAGCTATTTCATGCTCCATGCCAGAAATTAATCAGTGGAGGAGGAGGAGGAATTCTCTAAGCACCCGGTTAGAAAGGGCTTTGGTGAACTGCTAAAAACAAGCTGAGGTTTTGTATGACAAACATGATCAAAAAGAAAAAAAATTACAAAGAACAATTTTTTACATAGCACCTCCTTTCGAAAGACTTCTGGAGTCACAAGAAGACTGTGCCTGAACAGAAATGTTATACATACCTTCCCACATGAAAAAGAAAACATATGAGAAGACTAACTCAGAGCATTCCCAAACCTTTTCCAATATAAATTGATGCTATGTTTGTTCAGATCATCCTGTCTCAAATACGTTCGGAGGGGAGGCACAGGTGATGATTAAAGGTATTCTGATCCTGCAAGCTGGCTGTTGGCTCTATTTGCTGAAATCCTGGATAGAAAGAAGCAAACCAGAGGCAAAATTCTACACTGTAAATAAAAATAAAAAATTAAAAAGAAAAAACACCAAGAATCTTTAATGCAGACTGAATGAACAGCACTACCCCTACCTGCCAAGAAGCCATCACAATAAACCTGTCAAGAGTTATGAGCCCGCAGAACAGGCCTTCCACCTGCTGGAAAGGAAAAAAAGAAAAAAAAAAAAAAAATCTAATGCCAATCAGATACTTGCTGCTGGCAGAGAACAGATGCCAAAGCCACCCTTCTCAGTTTGTTAAGCTATAAAGATCCCATGCCTTCTCCTGGCAAAGGTTGTGTGAGACCAGTAGTACCTTATTTAGAATAAAGCAAGTACTTGGAAATTTCAGAGATGTTTCCTAAAGTGACAGATGTCAAAGATTCAGTACTTGGATGAACTACCAGAGTTTGCTGTATGGGCTCTGGTCTTTTATTCTTCTGGGCTATTTTTCAACTAGAGAAGAGAAGGGGTATTAGCTTAGCTAGTTCAGGATTTTTTATCTTCCCCCAAAGGCAGCTCAAGCATTTTATAGAAGAAGAGAATACTAGTATGAAAAAAGCATTAAACTAAGATGTTTCTTTTTATAGCCTGCATAAAACAAAGGTCACAATTAAAGGAGGGGGGAAATGTGTTAAACTAGAAAATCCAAGATTTGAATGCTGAAACAGGATACCAAAAATCCTTCACAATGTATTATCTGAAAATCACCAGACTTCAAGGGCTTTTTGCCTGAAGAACATTCAATTGATCAAAAATACCAAAATCAACTTTGCAGAAATAGTAAAAAACCTCTGCCTTTCAATCTCTTTGCAAATAAACCAACTGAGGGAGCATTACTTATCTCCCAATTGCACCCAACTTTATGGTGTGGAGTCTAAAGTGGCCACACGTACAAATAACTGCATTGATCCTAGTGTATTGATTAGAAGGTGAAACCTGATAGCAGAGAGTCATTACACTGTAGTTCATGGACAGCAACATCTATTAAAAAACAGTCAAACAATGCAATGAGGACACTGCCAAGAGAAGCAGCAAAACCCACACCTTCACTCCCCAAGGCTCCTTCTCCCTGCTATTACACGAAGCCTGATGGGGCTACACGAGTATAGCAGCTGTCTTTCAGGACAAAATGGTTACCTGAAGCCAAGGCTAGCAGTTCAAAGATCATAAACTAGACCTTACTCCTATTACAATTTTCTCTGTACAGCTCTTTATGTGGTTTGGCAACATAATGGCTACAAACAAAATGAGTATATAGACTCTTGAATAGTGGAAGGGTCAGGATTGGTTTTAAAAACATGGTTTCTTTGAATTCATCTGTCATTTCTCCAACATCCTTATCCCAGCCCTACCACAGAGAGCAGATGGAGCACAGAAACAGAGTTTCCAGTAGTCCCCTTCACCATGAGCAGCTGTACCTTGCTCATGGTTAGCAATTTCTCCTGGGGGAGAAGGTGGCACTGGCAAAATTGTGATTGCTCATGTTCAAGTTAATGGTAACTATCTATTCACAAAGGAATATTTTAATGTTTTTTGGTTTGTTTGGGGTTAATCAGTGCTGGGATTATCCAGCTCTTGGTATAACCAGAGCAGTGCAAAACTGAACTGACTGAATGGTTTTGTACAACTTACCTCCATCAGTACCCCAGCACCCAGCCCCAGTGCTCACAGGGAAGGGCTCAGACACCACGGCTGCACTCCTCACTCAGGGGAAGGAAGCAGCCCCTCAAAAACATCCACTTCAGCCACACAAGCTCTGAAGCAGATGGAGATAATGCAATGCTCCTCACATAGCAAGGTCCAACTCTGCAATTCCTTGCAAATGACAGAACTGAAGCAGGTTCCAAAAGCAACTGGGCAGACAACAGAAGCAGAGAAAGAACGAATAAAGAAAAACTAACCTGCCCAACCCCCCCCAGAAAAAAATATCAGTCACATGTGACTAGGGGTTGAGAGGATATATTAATGGCTTTTGCCATAATCTTACATGTTCTTTCCCCGTCTCCCAGGCAGTCCCCAGTTAGATGTGGTCAGGCTTCTGCACCTGATCTCTCTAGGTCCAACCTTGCCCAGCCGTGCTTGCAGAATGTACTCAGGCTTCACAGCTCCTGCCTTCAAAATAAATCTGATGTTGCTACATCAAAGTCGAGCAGACAAAATACAAACACTAGGAAGATTAAACCTAGTCTGCTGATTGCCCAGTAAAGTCTGTGCTGCTGGAGTTCAAAAGGTTAGTGATGCCCCACTGAACCCCATACACATGCATGGGCTTCTGATAGCACTCCAAGGAATTTTTGCCACCAGTGGTACCTACGAGCTGAGTTTCTCCAGAGATGTGACCTCACAGGTAAAGGTCTTCAGCTAGCAAATATTCTCCGTTATGGTCTGGATACAGGGACTCTCCCCCTTGGGCTGACAGTGGCACAGGTGGGAATTCAACCAGCCCATACTCCACAGAGCCGGGTGAAGGCAGAGCATGGCTGTGCTAGGATGTTCAAAAGCTGAAAGAACAACTTTCCAGGATACTGCTGGGTCTGGTCTAGTCCTAGAGGACTTTTACATACTACCTATCTGCTTTTGAAACATTAAAACATTAAGCTTGAATCACGATTGAAATTCAAGACAAATCCCGAAATTGTTACAGTCAGCACACATTATTTTTGTTTGAAAGAAGTTGAAGTAATCTTGATCAAATTCAGTTTGAAAGGATCATGGAGTCAGGAGGATCTCAAAAAAGCCCAGTAGAATTTTTCTATAACGAATTCAGCTTTAAATAGGTGCAAAGCTAAGATTAAGTTTCATCCCTTTGAAAGACTAAAAAATTTACTTCAACATTGCAGCACATCAGTCTATCAAGCACCACTCAAGCAAACTATGACAATAGCTCCCAGGAGGAACTCCAGGGGCCCTTAAGTATTTCAAAGCAAACACCACACCACAGGTAAAGTATCTGATTACAACAGTATTTTGATTTTGGTTATAGAACCAGAACATTTAAAAGATCTGCTGATACACTAATTCTAGCTTTTTTAAAGGAAAAACTAACTGTATGCCCCGTTTGCATTAGTTAGCACGAAGATGCTAATTGAGAATCACTTTTTTCCTTCTTGCAAGGAAGTCACTGGAGCCACTGTCCCTGGCTCAGCCAGCCTCTAGCTCTCTGAAGCCCCAACAGAGAAGGGAAGGGAAAGCAAGTAGAAAAAATGACAGTGTTCCCATTTACCCGGACCATCACGAGGGCTAAAAACCAAAGCAAATGTTGCAGTTTTACTCCCAACTATGGCTGCAGAGAGGGTTAAACTCTGCTCATCCTACCTCAGAAATTGTGCAATGCTACCAGTTAATCAATGAGACCTAATCCCACTGAGCATCTTTGAAGTTTCTAAGTGCAAATTCATGAAAACTAGAACGCAGCCATCAAAATTTGTAATAATATATTTCCTCCATCACAGTTTGGCCAAGGAAAGTATTTCAGATTTTGACTGCTTCACTTGGTACCTCAAACCTTGCAGGTAATCAGTGAACTTCAAAGACTCAGCAGCCTAAATAGAAAAGAACAAAGGATGTGGGGAAATTCGTAGTGTATGGCAGCCTATGGGGGGGAAGGGACTTAAGTCTTTACTGAAAGATGGGAGAATTAACACATTCACAATTTTTCCTTTGCCAATCTGGTACTCCATCCATGTTCAGTCCCTCTTACCTATATTTTGACTGCAAAGTCAGTTTCTACACTTGTTAAGGGATGCAAAAAAAATTTACTAGAAGCACATTAGTAGAAGAAATGCCATTGCAATTGTTTTTCCACTCTTCTCCCCAACCCAATATTATGAAAACTTCTTAAAACATAAAAAAATCTTTTGACAGACAACTGTCAAAAATAAAGCAATATTTTTTCTTATACAGAGAGTCTAAGCAGTATCTGTCAAATCCAGGTATCCCGACATTTGAATTCCTAGGTTTACAGGATGGAAAATGATATGTATGGCTGACATCCATCTAAGTGGATTTTCTACCCTGGCTCTTGAATCACTTTCAGAATCAGCAGGATGACCAAAATGTTCCTTCCTTCAGGACCAGCTCAGTCCTAATCAATCTGACCACAAAGGCACACCAACAACCTCACCACAGCGAGAGCCTGGCAGGAAGATGACAACCTGAATAATTTAAAATAAATGCTGAGAATAGGCTCCTTGTTACCATCCAGAAACAAATTTAATTTGGGGAAGTATACATGAAGTAAGGCACAGGTCAAACTGAGGCTGACCAGAAGTGAGTAAGAAAAATGCAGTAGCCATACAGAAAAAGGTTTCTCTCCTTTCCAATTTCTGAGGACTATACCAAAATACAGCTTTTTCAAATGTCCTTTTCCTACCCTGCACCTCATTCAAAATAATTCAGAGTTCTCTGCCTCTCATCATAGGTACACCTGCTTCTCATCTTTGCACTGCAGGATACATCACAGGCTAAAACAACTTATTTTAGAAACGGGCTTTTGAAGAATTCCAAAGCTCAAGAACTGCATTTAAAGAAAAAGTAGAAATAAGAGAAAGGTACTTAGCAGGGACACTGACCTAGAAGGAACTTCAGCTTGAACTTCAAGTTGAAGCACAAACCAATTCTCTTTTGAGTGTACAATAAAAAAACCTTGTATAGACAGTCAACTATTTGCTACTCCAGAAAGTGAAAACTTCACAGGTTTCATGGTAGCAGCCTTAAAACTTTCCAAGTCCTCAAAATGTTCTTACAGGAAATCCAGGACATACTCAGTTTACACATCAGCAAGAATCAGAACACAAGTGGAGCAGGTATTCTGTCACAGGTTGAATAAAGAAAAGCAACAAGAAACATGCCCAGTTCCCACCTGCATGGGTCTTCTGCTCTTCTAACCAAAGCTTCTTCTTGCCACAACCTGGTGCTGAATTTACTTCTCAACCAATCTCAAGAAGTCACTCCCAAACCCATGGGACCCAAATGCCCATGGCAACAGTTTGAAGGCACAAGCTCAACACTGATTCTGCTGCCGTAAAGAACACGTGGCAGTGTATGTTCAAAGGGGTTTGTCACCTCTGATGGGCCTGCCAAACAGGCGACTTTTTCCCTAAAATTTCAGTTTTCCATGAAGCACACACATGGTGGGGGTCTGGAGAAATCCTTGGTTTTTCACACAGGGAAAAGACAGGATCAGAGATAATGTAGTCTTACCTATTCTCTACATGAGACAGGTAGGGGTGGGCAGGGATACTCCTCACCCAGATGTTCTTCCAGACAACAGCTACCAGGTATCAGTTGTGTCCCATCCCTGCTGGGGGAGGACTGGAAGTTACCAGTCCTTATGTTTATTGAAAGAATGTTCTTGCCCCCAGATAACTTACAGAAACAGACTCATTATTGTCAGAAAGTAGGTCAGTGTCATTTAAAGCCAGTTTGAAATGCATCTCCACAGAAACTTCTTAATCTTTAAAAAGAGAACACATAAAATATTTATTGGATGGTGCAAAATGTTTGAAAGCCTAACAGGGAAAGCTCTTATGTATACTGCATGAAATGGCTTTCCATGGCTCATTGAGCCATACAGTATGAAAGGAGAGTGGCTCCTTGCACTCAGCAGATAAAATGCCCTACAGAAGTACTTATCTATCCAGCAAATCACAGCACATGACTTGCGAACTCATTTTCCCAGTGCTGGGTGATCATGAAGCTTTCTGCTTTCTCTGGTATCTCCTCTCAGTCTTAATGATCCTGCTGCAGATTTTTCCTGCATCAGATAGGCAGCTCATTCTTAAACTTCAATATTCCTAATTATCAAACATTCAGCATTTCAAAATGTAAATAAAATTTGCATCTCCGCAAGAGTAGCTCTGAAGAAAGAATATGGCATTTGCATTCAGACTGGCTAATTCCTGTAAGATAACATTTCACAAACAAAATGCTTCATTGAACATGGAGATTTTCAGCTTTTACAAAGGAAAGTGAACTTTAAACAAATACAAATCAGCTGAGTGATTAACTTTAAGTGTTTTGGTTTTTTAAACTAATCTTTACGGATAACTAGTATCAGCAGAACAATCTCTACTGATTAAAGAATGAAATGATAGCGAAATTCAAGCCACTGAAAATTAAGGGAGGCGGTAGAAGGCGATCACAAGAAATCATTTAAGGTCAATAAGAGAGAAAAGAAACAAAACAAAATAAAACCAACACATACTCACAACCCAGTCTAGCTGGGTAAGATGAGTAGCATCAGCAACACAGGTTACATGAGGCAAGTTTAAATTGTGGGGAAGATAACAGGTTAAGAAGTGAAACTAAACATACTTTGCCCTGCCTCCTCCAAGCTTTGTCATAATTCTAAATTTTATCTTAATTTGCCTAATTTTCTTAATTATACTTTGCAGCAGATTGATCTTTTATAGCACAATTTCAGCATATTTTTCAGTTTTGTTCCAGTGCTGGATTAACTCCTTTGCCAGAAGTCAAAGGACATGCAATGCCTCTGAGCTTTGTCTTGACGAGGTCTACACAGCCTCCTTCTCCCATCACCACAGGGAAAAGCCTGTCCTGCCACCTCACCCTCCAACAATTTCAGCCCCTTTCACCCCCTCCACTTTATCCTGCCCAGCAGTTCCACCCACAGAGATTCCTATATCCCCAGAGGAATCCACAAAACCTACCAACACTTGGAGGGAGCTGGGTGTTCCTCCAGAGCAGTGGGCACCATGTGATGACGGGCACGTGGTTCTCACGGCAAGAAGGACAGAGCAGCCCACTTGGTTCTCCTGTTCCTCACACACACAGCAGCACCCACAAGTGTTTTGCAGGCAAGTTAACTTCACAAGAGCTGCTGGTCTTAACACAAGATTCTTGTAGGAGACTGTAGAGAGAGCCTTTGGCACAGAAAACAAAGGTCAAGGCCTTTTTTTACTGTACTTCTACGGCTCAAGACAGATTGATTTACCAACTGGAAGTTCTTGAAGATTAACTGCTCCCACCTGGACATTCTACTACTCCAAAAGTTATTTCTTATTCTCTGGGAAAGCTTACTCCAAAATACAGCAGATGATGTGGCACTGATGGGGGAAGAATGAAGAGAGAGTTGAAGAAAAAACAAAAAACAAACAAACCCAAACCATTTTCATTCATCTACGCTGCAACAACTTTATGGCACTGTTCCTAAAACATCCCATTAGTGATAGGTTTCAAGAAGATTAGAGAAGAAAGCTTGCATCCACTGAAGCAAGGCTTAATAGGCTCTTGAATTAACCCAGAGCTTTCCCTTAAACAATGCACATCATTAGTAATAATTACCTGTAGCCATATAATCAAAATAGCTATCATAATTGACATCAAAAGTCCAGATGTCACCTTTGGCAAGGTTTGGAAAACATTTCTACCAATAATTTTAAAACTGACTCTAAAAAAACCAACCAAGCAATAGTGATACCATAGTGGAAGCCAAGGACGAAAAATCACCATGATACACCATAAAATTTCAACACAACACTTGAAAACACAACCAAAATAAAAACCCAATGCCTGGAAAGGGTACAGGGACAATTTCTTAACAGTATGTTATGGGAACTAAGACTTTGTGTAAGTTCTATCATTTGAAAACACTATTATACAAAGCCCACCTGCAGAACACCATTCAGTAAAAAAATAGCACCACAAGATTATTTCATCCATTTTTTTCACTTTTATGAAAGGTTTTCACCCTTTAAATGACCTAAAGTGAAACAGCTGACAAAGGGTCTTGAGTTTCCATCACATGTCCTTTATTTCCAACATTGCTGTCAATACAATGTTTGATGTCCAACTTACACAACTGGAAGAGTTTAAGTTTGAAAGGGCTAACTACCAGAGTAGACAAAACTTTCCCCCATTAGTAGTCTTATTTTTTACAGTTAAAAAAAAAGCAGTATCAATAAAAGGAAGCAAGACCCAAAAAAATGGATTAGCAGATGAATTGAAAATAAACAAGACAAACAGCAGTGGGTTTCCATTGTAGTGCAACATCAGAACAACACAACTAAGAATGACAACCCCTCTCCCAAATATCTGCAGAGCTGCCACTTAAGCAGCAAAATACTATCATGTTAGCTTTGTTTGCAGTTTTTAAATATAGGTATATATTCAGCTAATCCCATTACTGTGGGAAAAAAGCAGGCAGCCCTTAGTTCCTCAGTCCCTCTTGTTTTTGAGGCAGAAAAGCATTCAAATAATTACCCACTTACTTGAAGAGCAGATATCTATCTTGACATCAGATTGGAAGAAACATACCACAGGTGAATACTTACATGCAAAACACTCCACTTACATATCTTTGCTTACTTTCACAGATCTCCATAGTACAATTAAGTTTCAAAACCTAAGAGTCATAAGACTGGTAATATTAGAGACTTACAAACCAATTTCCAAGGGTCAGATTTTCAGCAGTGCACCCCTATTTACTGCAGTGTCTCTTGCTCTCAGCCTCAGAAACACCAATGGGCTGCTAGGAGTAATTCTGAAGCAAACATAAAATTCTTCTCCCACAAATAAACAGTTCCTTACATCTCAGGAGCTGTTCATTGGCTTTTAACTTCAGTCTTATTTGACTATTAACCCAAAACTGATTAAACTGAAGTCACAAAAGTAATCTCTCAAGGCATAATTAAGTACTTTCACATGCCTTGTCATTGTTCCATTACACACTTTCCAGCAGTCATTTTCTTTACCATGAACTGAAACAGTCAAACCAGGAATATTAAAGCACAACTAAAATTCCTCTTCCAAAGCACAACCTCAAAAAGCTCTGCCTAACACTGTTACCTGAAACTCCCTAAATACAAATGCATGAGACAACTTTAAGCTATAAAGCAGCTGAGTTTCTACAGGCCCTCAACAAAAATGCTCAATTTTGCAGTGATGAATCATAAATTACAAGACACATTAAGGATGATCCCCCAGACAACACTAAGATAGATCAGCTGCCTATTGTTCTAGCAGACTATTCTTTCCAACTGAAAGGTACTTTAAAAGTCAAAGAGCTTTCTTAACTATCAATACGCCCCAGCAGAACCATGGCCATTCCATTCCTTAGAGGTGCTCAACATAGTATTGAGACTGATCAGCAAATTACACCTCAGGTGTAATCAAAAAATAGCAGGAACTTTTCAGTGATATATAATGCAACATTCAGAAACCTGAAATGGCACAATTTTCTTGTAACTCTGGTAGCACTATTTTGCATCATCACACAAAGTCTCAGTTTTAAGCAAAGTAGTACAACAGGGAGAGCCACAGGATTACCATTTCAAAATATTAAAATGCCTGTTCATGTAACAAACTCATGGTGTTTTGTTGCCATTAATAGATTTGAAGTGTTTATGCCCTTACCTGGATGGCTTTGGGAGCTCATTGCTAGCAAGGTCTTGTCCTTTGGCGGGGGGATTCAAGACGGATCAGTTTCCAGACAAGTAACAGCAGCTCTAAAGAGCTCCAATGCTTCACCAATACATATAAATTGGAAGTGGGGATTAAATCATGGCCACCTTATAGAATCCAGGGCACAGTGACATGCTGAGTTGTATAGGAAGTAATCCAGTATCTTCTAACGGCTTTCAAAATGGAAATCTGCAATTAGAGAAAAAGATGTCTTCATTAGAGAATTATGATTTGCAACTCCTTAAATTACACATTATATAGCATATTTAGTCCCAGAAGTAAATATTAAACTGGGAGACTATTTTAGGCATTAAGGTTGCCGGGAAAGTAATTTTCAGAGTTACAGATGTAATTTTAATTAACAACCATAAAAATGCAGACTAATATTTGACTCCATAAAAAAACCAAACTTTTCAACTACACATTCAAGTCTTAAAAACCCAAAGTCGCATCTTAATTCTGATCCTCCAACAGCACCATATGAAGCCACTTCAGTCCAACAGCTTCCATATTTTAAAAGCCATATGCATGAGTGGTAACTGTACTTCACGCATCTGTTCCCTAAAGAAGTCTAAAGAAAAATTCCTCAGTGCCAAGAAGCGGTCTTGGAGCAGGAAGGAAAAAAACCCACACAATCAATTCCACTCCCACTCTGCCCAAGCCTTCCACAGATTATTAAGAAGGAACTTCATATTGCCCCAGGGGGGAGAGGGAGAATCCACTGGTCCCAATTATTTTCAAGCTGTATATTAGAGGGAGGGAGAGGGGAATAAAACCCACTGAAGTAGCAGCCAACTGTACCCCTGCCCCCCCAAATAAAATATCAAAGCATCCGAGCTTACAGAAACCTCCCACCTCAGAGGCCCCCACAGCTGGTGTCTCTGATGCAATCAGCAATCCTTCCACTGAAAGAACTTGCTGCAAGGTGTCCTGAAGTTCAGGTTTGGGGGGTTTTATGGCCCTGTACCAAGTGGCATGCAGTATTTCTAAACAGAATCACAGAACCATTTAGGTTGAAAAAGACCTTTAAGATCACTGAGTCCAACCATAAACTCAATACTGATGTGTTCACTACTAAGCCATGTCCCCAAGTGCCACATCTACAAGGTTTTAACCAGCCACGTTCTACAGGCAGGGTATCTTCAGGAGATTGCTCTGCTTGAACACACACAGACAGACTTGCCACTGACCCATGCTACCAGCTAGAACTACTGAAACAGATTAAACCAAATTGTGTCCTTTATGCAAAGTGTTTCCCAACCCCAGATTATTTTCCTTCTTTGCACTGAAAAAGTCATCAGCATTCAGGCTCCCAACTGATAACCCCTCCTGGATGCTGAGGATGACGTGTTAGAAGACAGCTGGTACCTGGAGGAGTGCCTTGCTGCCCTGACAAGGCATTTCTGCCCTCACAGCTTGGCTGGCAAGAACAGTTTATACCTAGCACTCCCTAACCCACTTCAGACATGAAGTAAGCCTGCTAGCAGAAGCCAACTAGTCAATCCATCCAAATTCATCCAGCTGACTCTGCTCAAAGCAGAGCAGGGAGCACTCACCCCAAACTGCTCCACCAGCAGATCTGAGGGTGTGGTGACCTCCAGCAAAAAGACAGCAATATTCCTTGGGCGGGGGGATGATTGTGATAGTAACTACTACTGCTGGTTGCACAATGAGCATCTGTCCACAATTTATCTGTGCCATTATGTTTCAAGTAGTCCCATCTATTCTTGGAAGAGCTCTTATCACGCTCAGATATTCATGTTCCTTTCCAGTAAGGCAGCAAGCACAAGTCTAAGACTTAAATGCCACCACCCTTGCTTATGATGGGCCCCACTTTATAATGGTACTTCCCTGGTTTGGAAAATAATGCCCAGGTAGACATCACTGAACAAAGAGACCTTCGCTTGTGTAGTTTATTATAAAACCTCCTTAACTGGCTTTTCTCTCTACCCCAAGTGTCTCTCTACTCTCCAAGTTCCTCTGCCCATCTTGGATTTTCAGAGACCTGGAATGCTCTTTCATGTTATGTGTCAAATTCAAGAGAAAATTACTTAAGTGTCATTTCTAATCCCTGCAGGTCCCTGCCGTCCCAAACGTTCAAGAGCTTCCTGTTCCATTAATTTGCACCTCCTACTGAAGAAAGTCAGGTCAGCTTAAGCCAGGCATTAGCAAAACACCAACATCATTTATTTCCAATAAAAACAGCAGGTAATCTTATAGCATAAGGAATCTCAGCTGCAGGCAAGAAAGACTGGGAATGGAGTTAACAGATTTCTCTGTATTCATGTTCAGGATGCAAGAATGAAGCACAGAGCATGAAAAGTGAGAAAATTTGTATGCATTTAAAAAAAAGACTGAAACAGTAGCAGCAAATCTATTTACCAGCACCACCAGTATACCTTTTCCCACTTCCTCCCTCCCCCAGTCAGGCACAAGAGACCCTCAAAATATTAAGCTTCTGCATGTTTTAGTAATATTAGTACCTGGCCAGAGCTGAGACAAAAAAAAGTTATGATCAGATAGACAAGCTACATATTTTAAAAATTAAGGTGAAAAAAATTCCTGCATTTTTTTGAAAGACTGAGTAAACTGCAAGCCAAACAGACCTTTCCAGGGTCATTTCCCTACTTATCTCAACATCAAACTCTTATTTTCAGTTACTGCTTGCACTGATCTCAACACAGACCAAGAGAACATTTACAAAGCAGTCAGCAGCTGTTGTTGGGCCCCTATTTGCAACTATTCTTCTGTAAATTCATAATTTTTGCCATTATCACAAGAGCACTTCTCAAATCAGGAGAAGCAAAGTGCTCTCTACCCTTATGCCTATGATACTTGGAGATCTAAGGTTTTTTAAGCAAATTCTCTCATTTGATATTTTTCAACAGTAATGATTCTGTGACTTCATTTCTATGAAAAAGATCATCAAGTCCAACTCTCAACCCAGCACCACCATGCCAACTAGACCATGCCCTGTCCACACATTTTTCTTAACATCTCCAGGAGTGGTGACTCCAGCACTGCACTGGGCACTCTGTTCCAGTGCTTGACCACTCTTTCAGTAAAGAAATTGTTTTTAATATCCAACCTGAACCTCACCCATTTTAAATAGATTTTTAGAAAATGATAAATCAGAGATGATAGTTCTACTTCTTCTCCACTGCCTTCCAGGACAACAGTGATCACCTCCAGCCTGCACATCTCAGCCATAAGAACAGCAAGTCCATGCCACATGTGCTCCTCACACCGGCAAGGATTGGCTGATGGCTGGAATAAGCTTCTCAGGCAGCCCACTGTTTGTTTACAGCAGCAAGAACCTCTCATCAGTAAGTTCATAACCAGCTATTTTGGCCAGACAGGTCACTCATCTGCTTTTTTCAAGGGGAGCAGGATCACAGGCACAAAGGGCTTTGCTGCACGTGTGTTCAGGTCAGACTCATGGGGCTCCAATGTGCAGAAAATAAAAAAGAGATGGACAAGTGGTGCCACAGGGGGGTTTTGCTCAGCCTATTTGCTGTCTCAGAGCAAGCCCCAGGATTGCCAGCTAGCTGGGTGAATTTTCTGGGCTGACAACAAGCAGTGGCATACTGACCATGTCAGATTTGGGACTTCACACAGAGTCCTTCCTCAGGCACTGGGCAAAGGGCAGCCCAAGAGCATCGTCACACAAGGTGGTGGATGTTACTGCAGATCCCAGGCTGTACACAGAGCAGAGCTGCACAGGCTAGAAGAAGCAGGTGTACAAAACACATACTTTTATTTAATCAAGTGTAATAAACAGGGCCAGTATGATCAAACTTTCTGCCTTGTAGGAAAACTGTTCAGAATCTGGTCCCTGATGGATTGTTAGTAAAATCGGGAATAGGAGCACAAGTAGCAAATTAATAGCTGTTTATTTCAGCCTACTTCTAACAGGATATGCCCAAGAGCACAGGCTCTCTAAAAATGTGGAGGCTGGTTTATCTACAGCTGTATCCTCACCACAGCACTGGTTCAGAAGTAGCCACAGCCTGTATGTGCTGTCACCTCTCTTTGCCACTCCCTGATGATGAGCCTCTGTATCTGCAGTCACCATGCAGTCAGAGATTGAGGGGCTTGCAGCTTCAGACCTTTGTTTCTCAGTTGTTTTGGTGCCCCACCAAGCTATCAGGCCTTACTAAACACCTTCCCAAAATTAAAGGCACTATTGGTCATTTCAGGTCTTCTTTATTCACCTCCTACCAGCAAGGACATCACACAACACGCTCAGACCTTTCAGCATTTATGTCAATAAATACATACATCTGCTTAAAATACATCCATGAGACTTCAACTGCTTCTTCCAGAAGCTGCAAAGAAAACAGCAGGAAATTCATCACCAGACTCCATCATCACACATGGCAACAAACCACCTATACACAGGAATAATGTGTGGAGGGAGAAAGCTTATGGCTTGAAACACCAAACTGTTCAACAGCTCTCTAAAACAGAAGGTTCTCACCTTCTTCCTCTCCAACTTGGTGACAAGGCTTGTCCCTCCAAACTGTGCACAGGACACAGCTCCACAACTCAGTTCTGCACTACTCCTTCCACATGCTTTGAGACAACTTTTTCCCCACTGGGCACCCAGTTAACCATTAAGAGACAGAAATGCCCGTGACCTAGGCAATGTTAGCAATCCAGCAGTTTTCCAAGTCTGTTTCCATACATTTTACAGCTACTGAAAGTTTTGTGGGTTTTTTGTGTTTTTTAATAGTAACAGGAATCTTACAGTTCTGCTATACAAATGTTTAGACAGTACACATGTTCACCTTCTTCTCAGCCCGTTCCAGATGGGCATTTCTACAAGTCACAACTACAGATGTGCAGTAACCTGAATCAAGGTTATGAGAGAAGTTTATTTACAAAGCTCTGTTTTTCAGAGTTCAAATTGCTATGGTACTCCACCCAAGATAAAAATCTTGGCCTAGGGGTAAAGTTTCAAGCCTGTTTTGAGCCAAGACAGTCAGGTTGCTTCAGGATACCCAGCTACTGATGGCCTGGCTTCATCTGCAGGCTCTCTCAGATGCATACCAACAACATCCCCAGATGGAAACGCTTAAGCCAGCTGACAAATCATTTGAAAACCTCAGTTAAACAAAACTTAACTGCCTGCTGACTCAATGCATCAAACCAGTGTTGGTTGTCATATGCATACCAGTCAGAGCACTGTACTTCCAAAGTTTAGTTCTAAATCCAGAGAAAGCTGCTCTGTCTTACAGACCCCTGGATGTTACAAGCATTGCTCAAGATACTGCCTTTTAGCAGGACAAGGAAGCAAGCTCTCAAAACAACAGCAGAAGGGATTCCAAAAAGCATCACCATCGATCCTTCTGCCTGACACTGCAGAGTAAAGACCAATATTTTATAGCTTTCCCCCAAAACCTACCACAGTATCAGATACCTTGCTGCATTAACAGGCAAAGACCATTAAGTTTAATCTCACATGCTCTACATACAATGATGTCACCACCACTCTGATGGTGCCACTTGGATTCCTACTCATAGCACATATCCTGCAAACAACCTGGTGCTGCAGCATGCAGGTGCTGTGCAAAGGCTCACAGACCACAGAGGTGGTGCCTCTGTTGGTGCTTATTGATTAAATATTTCCTTTGACAACAGATCCTGAACTTTACACACAGGGGAAAAACAAGGGCTGTCTTTGCTTGTCAGGTATTATTTACAAAATACTGACAATATAGGATTTATATGTGAGTGGAGGAGGGGACACGGAAGAGGCATATAGCTGTTTGAAAATTATAATTTACTGTGACCACAAACATACTTACTGCATCTTTTTTTTGAGCAGACACTGTGTGAAACAGTCTCCTGAGATGATTTGTCTCTCTAGGGGCAATGTCTCCAGAGCCACCACTTTTCAAGATGCCAAAAAAAGTATCAGTGGTCCTGAGGACCCACACAATGCTTTGGCAAGACCAGTTCAACTCTTACTTCTCAAGGAGAATCTGAATCTTTACTGATCTGTCCCAAAAGACCATGTTTCACAAGAATTTCCCAGTTCCAGAAACACAGGGTTTTCTACAATTTCAATGATACTCAAAGCATCCCTTTCCCAGAAGATGTTATTTGTAAGCCTCAAACATCACGAGACATCCTCTCAAAGAATTTTAAGTCTCAGAAGACAGTGTTTCTGTCTCAAAACAGATCCTGCAAAAGTAACAGGCTGCATGGTAAAATGCACCATCAGCTTAACACTCAGCTGTGGACAGAAGAGCAACTAGAAAACCATACCAGCAATAGAAAATAAAAATGGAACACCTCTTTGCTGCCGTATTAGCCCAGTTCTTCCCAAATCACTAATATTTTGTGCAAACTGGACACTCCTCCAAATTCAAAAAAAGTTTCAAAAGAAAGGCAAGAAAAATTATCGAGTGTGGTACAAATCCCTCAGAGAGGTGAAGGAGCATGTAAGTCTTCTGCCTAGAATAATGACTTAGGAATATTTACCTTGATGCAGAAGCTTGATTAATATGGACAAATCACCAATCACAGTTTTCCAGCTGTTTCTTTCAGAGCAGTAAGTTTTCCCTTTTTTTCTGGAAGAGAACTTAGGACACAGAAGGGAGGGAAGGTATCAAAGATATTTTGCATGGCAAGATGAAGCTGAGATCATTAAGTGATCCTTCTAGGCTGCCTCTGACTCAAGGTGTTGGAAAATACAAAAAATTTCCTCAATTCCAACAGTAAATGGACAAACTTCTTAGAAAGGAGGACAAACACCAAGCACTCCTACAAAATGCCAGGAAACCCATGAGACAAGCCACTGGCTCACAAGAGAGTTTGTCCAGATAAGTGCACATGTCCTGCTGTGAAACACCTCCCAAAGTGCATCTTGGATGCTGCTAGAGAATGTAGCAACCAAGCAGATAAAAGGCCAAAAGGCCACCTACACATCAACATACAGTCACCAAATCAACACCACCCTGCGTTGCCCTACTCTGGCATGACAATGCCATCTTGCAAAATACAAAGTTTACTTCTTCTAACTTTCCACATTGCACTGAAAACACATACCAAGCTCTAAATGAATTTCCACACACGTGGCGAGTACACTCACATTCATGAAGCTGAAGAAAACACTTGAGCAAACTGACAAGTGGAAGTGTCACTCAGGTATCCACATGGAATGGAGAACAAAATCTGTGCAAGTACCTGAAGCCTTCACTACAGCTAGAAGTGCTTAACTACTGATTAAGCAGAAAATCCAACCTTAACAAACAGCTCCTCACCAATGATTTATGAGGTGTGTACATCTATCTCACACTTAGTACAGATCCAGCCCTTATTCCTGGGGTATCTCCCCTTTACTAAACTCTTTCCATACTCAAATTTCACAGTAGCAAAACCAGAGGTACCTACCTTTAAGATCAAAAGCTCAACATAATGATTAAGCATACTAACCACCTAAGAAATACAGAAGCATTACCCAGTACTTCAAGGAATTAAAACACAGTACATTTGTTTACCAAATGCTGACAGTTCAATGCCAGCCATTACAAGTGCTATTCTCACTGTGTTTCTGCCTCTCCCTTAAGCTTTCACTTTCAAATACATGCTGTGAACATTTACTGCTTATATGCTCCCACTAAACATTTTAACTTTGTGACAGGTTTTGTATGATATAATGTTCAGAAAGAGATTCAATCTCTAACCGTATTTGTCCTAAGTGTTAAATTATAGTACATGTACATTAAGACTTCAAGAATAAGCAAAACCCACACTGTGTTTATGCAGTTCCTTCAGGGAAGTCTGTAGTACACTGCTAGACAGTCCCTGGTAGTTGCTTTTGGAGCAATCCTGCTATTACTTCAGGCAGTGGTTTGTTAAGCAAGGCTTTGCAATGCAGGCAGTGCCATACACATTCTGAAGTCACCATCAGGCACTAAGAGCAGCCACAAAAGTGGAGACACTACTTACAAATTGCAAGCTACTTTACTAACGTGGAACTAATCCACGGCTATTTAAGGGCAGCAAGCCTATGTAGAAATAATTAATCTAATTATGTGTAACAGAAATTCCCCATCATAATAATAATAAAATATTGCTTTCTACAGGTCATATCCCTTTGCTTCCTATTGACAGGAAACTCCACTACCGACATCCAGGGTGCAGATTCCTTCAGGAAAGCTGCCTGCCCCAGGCTCTTTCCAGTTGTGTTTCGGAGTTGGCTGCTCAAACTGATCTCTGATGGCAGCCCTACCACTTCAGTCATGTAAACCCAAATGCTGAGACATTAGCTCAAAGTGGACACACAGAAGACACTGCTATTTCAGTAGAAGTGAAGACTTCTTCACCATTTCAATGTTAAATTAAGACACTTGCCACTATCAGAGCTTTCATCTAGCAGAGGTCTGCGAGTTTTCCTCACTAAGCTTTAACCTAAGGGCTACTTGGGAGAACATGCTTTCTGCACAAAACCCCTCATGATACCATCCACAGACAATTTTGCAAATCACTACCGTGGATCAATGGTTACAGCTGCTTTCAAAGCTGAAGGTGCCTCCTTCATGTCTCAAGAGAAAGCCTTAGGTCTTCTCATGGACACAATGGAACAGCTAAGATTCATGTGGCTCCTCTCCTGGAATGCTGAGAGCAGACAAAAGTATTACCTTTATTTCTGCTTCCACAAATTTCACACCAATAACAATACTAACAGGGAGCAGCAGAGCTGGACTTTTAGCATCTCCTCTGTACTTAGACCTCAACAAGTACTGAAGCAGTGTTGTAGGTATCTCAAAAGCAAAGCAAAACACAAAGGCTTTGGGAGCAATCAAGTGATGAAGTGTGGACATCAATCCTCCAAAGTTTAACCCAAGCCTCTGAACAAAATATCTGCAGATTTCATTGGGCTTCTAAAGGTGGTATCACCTCACACTCACTCTGTGAGAACTCAAATTTAAAGCGGTCAACAGCTTGGAAAAAATTTTCAGAGTCAAGCAGGCACACTGCTTTTAGAAGAGCTGAAGATTCAGAAATGCAACTGTGTGTAAAACCTGGGTATATGTAGATTTTCAGGATTACAGAGCCCTCCTTGACTAGCAAGACTCTGGCACGAGGTCTGAAGGAGCAGGATGCTTCTGAGCTTGATCCAGTTTCTCAGCAAGAGCAGCAAGAACAAGCAGTCTCACAGATGGATCCGCGTGGGAGGGAGAAAGGATAAAAGTCTGCCTCGGGAGCCTGTTCCAGCTGCTACTGAAGCCTTGGAGGAGTTGGTACAAATTGGGCAGAGTTACCCATAAAAATCTACCATTCTGGCTTTTTCTGAAGCCTTTTCTTTCCCCTCCCTATGTTTTTCCTCTATGCTAGTATTTCTGCATTTGAAAGAGTTCAAATCACACAGCTGCAAGTAGCTCTAGACAGAAGGTAAGTGAATATTCCAAGTTTATGAACATTATCCAACTCATTTCTCCAATACTTCCTTGTAGATCATCCTAGCTACAACAATCCAGGAAAAAAAACCAAAACCCAACCAAACTAAAAAAAAAAAAAAAATATCATCAAAACTCCATTTAAATACTTAACTGAGAAGTGATAAAGAGCAGTATATTCTTTTTAATCAAAATCCACCTTACAACATTTTCCGTGCCAGGAAGAGTTTATGTGACCAGCAGACAGCAAGCTCCAAGTGAAGCATTCCCATGCAAATTCCAGATGAGCTGAAGCTTCCTATTGATGCCTCTGATCTGAACACAACTCTTTGGCAAAAAATATTATGATCTTCCCTAATTCGTGCAACAGCTTCAGCAACTTGTTACATACCCTAACATTTTAAAACATACCCCTCTATCCCTATTGGAAAGTCCCATTAAAGCATTTCAGCAGTGCTGAGATCTCTTTACTTTGATGACACCCACCTACAGACTCTCCAAATCCTCTCCATCTATGCTACTAGGGAGAAAAATCAGATCATAAGAAAGTCCCCCAACCCAGGCACCATTTTTCTTAAGACTTGCTCAATAATGCAGCTTTCAGATCAAGTCTTATTTTCCTTACCTGCTTGTGTAGTCTTCCTTTCCCTTTCAAAACAGCTTGACATAGTAAAAAAAGAAAAAAAAAAAAAAAAAAAAAGGGTACCAATACCTTCATGTAATTAGCTTTGCAAAACAAGTGAAAGCTTTCTGCTTTTCAAGCACATTTTAGCTCAACCTTCTCAACTGCTAAAAACCAATGACCATCAATTCTTTACCTGGGGTTGTTTTTCAAATGCTCATAGGGAAAAGCAGACAGAAAAGCAACTACCTTTTTTCTTCATGTACTTCAGCTGTTACAGCCCACATCTGAACTTCTTGTTCCTTCTGACAAAGAATCAAAATTACTGGTCACTAGCTGTGCCTAACCCATCTGGTCTACCAGCATAAAATAGCTGAGTACATGTGTCATCAATCACTGTTAATTACTTCATTAACTTGGAAAAAGAATATTGACTTTTTTTAAGAACATTGTTTAAGGTTAGTCTAGTTCTGTTCCTTTTTCTTTTTCTTTTTTTTTTTTAATTGAATGCTATCTGATTACCAAGAGAAAAATCATTTAGTCTGAACACTAAAGTAACCCTGTCACATAACTCGTGCAATTCTTTTGTTTAGTAAAACATTTTCCCCGTGTTTCTTTTGGAACTGCAATGCTAGTTTTAACCAGCATTAAGTTTAACCAGAAACCTAATTATGCGTGTTCTCAAGCACTCTGTGCGATGTTAACCGCGCTGCCATTCCCACCTACTATCCCCTTGCTTTTAAGTTCTGACCTTTGTCATGCTCTCGGAAAGAAAAAAGCCTCAAGGTCTCCACAAACAAGTTACATCATTTTCAAGCTCACATTTAGCCCTCTATTATGCACTGGAAAATAATGAGGCAGATATTACAAGAGTTTGACATGGGTCAACACAGCAACATGGGTACCCAGGTTTTTTGGTTCATGAGGAAAACAGGGGGAAAAAGTGTCATCGTGCTAGCAGCACAGACTAAAACCAGTTAAGATTCACAGAGTACAATGCAAACATCCCCCTGGACTCTTTCACTGCTTCAGAGGCTGACTGGCTCATCCTCCAAAGATCTCAGCCCTGCTCCTCCACCTCCAAATTCCCAGCACACGATCACACCTCCCTTTCAAGGACCCTGACGGCTCACCCAGCCTCCTCCAGCCACACTCTTTGGGAAGAGCCACTTAGCTCAAGTTCTTCATTACATTTTTTCATGCCTCAGTTAAATGGCTTAAACATTCACTGTCAACCTTCAAAAAGCTATTTTGCTTCAGAATAACGAGGTACCATTTTCTAAATCTAGACACACATCCCCTGAAAAAACCACCTATTAATGCAGTCTTATTATGCCCCCGGCAAGAACTGACTTGTCAGCTATCACAATCCATAAATACAGCCTTTTCTCTCCTAAACTGCATCTCCACGAGCCTGCCCCACAGACATGG
This sequence comes from Florisuga fusca, assembly GCA_038090715.1. NCBI lineage: Eukaryota > Metazoa > Chordata > Aves > Apodiformes > Trochilidae > Florisuga > Florisuga fusca. The sequence continues at coordinate 2,125,563 of JAAWXA010000048.1, forward strand.
GGCTCTGCCTGCCCATACATACTGCAGGCAAGCTTGCAGAGCTTGCAGAACACAGCCCCTCAGCTTTGGCTACTGCCCGGCCCATCAGACAGAAGCACACCCACACCCCCAGCACCTGCCACAGTGCGACCTGAAGTTTGTACTGTGTCCAGCTCTGGAGGCCCTGACACAAGAAAGAAGATTGTGAGTCTGGTGTTCAGCCTGGAGAAGAGAAAGATCTGGGGGGACCTTAAAGCACCTTCCAGTACCTCAAAGGGACTACAGGAAAGCTGGGGAGGGACCTTTTGCAAGGGCATAGAGTGACAGTACAAGGGGGAATAGTATGAAGCTGAAAGAGGGGAGATTTAGATTGGATATTAGGAAAAAATGCTTTGCTGTGAGGGTGGTGAGACACTGTCCCAGGCTGCCCAGAGAAGCTGTGGCTGCCCCATCCCTGGAAGTGCTCAAGGCCAGGTGGATGGGGCTTGGAGCAACCTGGTCTGGTGGGAAATGTCCCTGCCCATGGCAGGTTGGTTGGTACTAGATGATCTATAAGGTCCAACCCAAACCATTCTATGAATCTATTAAGTGCAGTGTTTTGGTAATGGTATTAGGTATCATTTGGTGTAAGACAAAAGCAGTAAAACAAAAAAGTAAACTTTCATAGTATCATAGACCTTTCTCAGCCTGTCCTCATAGGAGAGGTGCTCCCAGCCCTCTGAGCAGTTTTGTGGCCCTGCTCTGAACTCACTCCACAGCTCCATGTCCTTCCTGTGCTGAGGGCTCCAGAACTGGACACAGCACTCCAGATGAGGTCTCACAAGATCAGAGCAGAGGGGGAAAATCACCTCCCTCAACCTGCTGGCCACACTTCTCATGATGGAACCCAGGAGATGGTTTGCTTTCTGGACTGCAAGTTCACACTGTTGGCTCATGTTGTGCTTCTCATCAATCAACACCCCTGAGCTCTGCTCCTCAGGGCTGCTCTCAATCCATTTGCCACTCAATCTGTACTTGTACTTGAGATTGCCCTAATACAGGTGCAGGACCTTCCCTCAGCAACCCAGTAATCCAAATCCCAGCTCTAATGAACTTGTGGTATTGCTCTTTGTTTCTTCTAAGGTGCCCCTCTACAGCAAATATAAACGTGTTAAGACATTTAACTGTGGTACATTATGTATTTGCCTATGGTCTTACTCAAAGGTTCTTAACCAGGGCATCACCCAAATCAAATGTTACATACAAGCATGGAGAATATTGCATTGAAGGGGAAAAGAAATAAAAGTTTGTCTTTAAAAATTCAATACTGACTTTTTAAATTATTTTTCAGGAAAACCTTTTATTCTCTCAACTTAAGCACGTGAAAACTGATGCTGACATACACCTGTAAAACCATGACAGAGCTGAACCTCTGAACCTGTAAAAGCATGTCAGACCCTGAAATTCAGGTAACTGAAGGAGTAATAAAAGCTAAGTCAACAGTTATTTCTGCCATGTAAAGAACTTCAAACAGTAACTAGCTTTTTTTTTTTTTTTTTTTTTCGTTAAATGACAGGTAACATGTTAGTTAGTTAGTAGTGGGGTTTTTTCCCTTTTGGAACCACCTCTCCAAAAACACACTGTTTTCAGGGTGGCAGGGCAGTCCTGGGCACACTACTCAGTCACTGGCTTATCTCCCAAAGTTGCTGGGACTTCAAGCACAAGCATGCTGGTAGTCAAGCAGGCAGCAATCCCTATGGGAAGCCAAAGTAAATGTGTGCCTTTATATTAACAGGGATTCTAGGTTTTCCATTTGCCCCATAATTTAAACTGCAAGCCATAACCATGATCAAAATATAAAATTAACTCAATCACCAGAAAAAAATTGTAAATTCCTATCTTAAAATACTCTAAGTAGGGTTAATTTATTTTTTTTTTAATTACCAACTTCCCCCTTCAATAAAAACTAGAATTCTCAGTCACGTATTTCAAGATTGCAGCTGACAAGCAAGAAAAGCAAGGAAGAAACAACTTGCATTACTCATAAGTGAGGGGGTTTGGGCTTGGGTTTTATTTATTTGTTTTATAACACCATCAAAGCAAAAAAGGACAAAACCCTTACATGAAGTAGCTGCAGGTAACCTTCAGAGAGACAGGCCATCAAACTTCTCAGACTTTACTTACCAGGTGCTGTTTTCATCACCAGAGGTGTTCTTTAACTCAGAGTGAAGAACGACCTCCCTCTATCATTTCCACCACATTTAAAATAGCCCATTTTGGCTCTTGCACAACACAAACACAGCAAGAAAAATTGGAATTGCTCCTTGAAATAAGAAAACTGGATTGAAAAGCCACAAAAAAAATGGGACATATTTCAAGGACTGATACAGTATCTGCCATGTTTGGGTTTTTTTCAGGTAGATTTTAAAAGACTTATCAGTCACCAGCTGGAAAGAACTCAGTAACCTCAAGGAAGCCATAGGGCCCTAGCTTAGATATGCTTCACATTGTTAACTTTCTATGATTTAGATTAAAATTCATACTGCTTTTAATGCCTTTAGACATCAAACAGCTTAAGTACAATATTCATCCCTGTAAGACATTTTCTCTTTCAGGGCAGGAAAGAAGCAGAATAACCTGATTTAATCCCTCTTCAGCCTTCTCTCTCCATTTTTAAAACTCCATAGCCCAAACTTCAGGGTCTTTTTATTACTCTTCTAGGTGGGGTTTGGGATTCTGCAACTTTGTGTGCTCCTAAATATCCTCCTGAAACCTTCACACCAACAGTTTAAGCTACCACACCAGGAGGAACTGCTGGCCTTTCAAGGTGAGCTGCCAGCAGCCACCAAGCCCTGCTGTGCAAATCTCCTTTCACTTCATGGCCTGCTGCTTCCAACACTTGAAAATAAATGAAGAGGAAGGAGCAAAAGATACTTTCCAAATCTTCAGTTTTGGGGTTTTTAAGTGTTAAGCTGGATTCATCTTATGTTAACCATGTGTGTAGTGATAAGTTACATTATGCCAGAGGAAAAACAAAAACTTGCCCTGATAGTCAATGCTAGCAATTGCCACTAGTGAACACAGCAGTCCCTTGCTGTGGGAATGACTAGAAATGCAAAGCTGCCTACAAGAGACAAATAAATACCTCCCATGGATTTCGGTCCTTTCAGAAAATTTACATTTCATCACCAGTTTTTAATTCTGACACCAGCAGGCAGCTGCTGCAAAGCAAACCTGACTCCCCATTACCTCCAAGCACTCTACATGCAAAGCACACGGCAAGGCTGGGGTGAGGGGAAAGAGAATTTTTTCCTGAAATGTAATAGGGAGATAAGATCAAGCGAAGAAGAAGCAGAGGCTGCTGATGTATCTAGATGCACAGAAGCCAGTAAATATGCAAAGAGGCAGCCAGTTCTACCAAGAGTGCAAGAAGCCAGCAACAGTCAAAAAACAACTGCAGTTCTGCTGAAATACATGGCATTAAATCAAAAGACACAACTTCAGCATGGAACTAAACAGAACAGTCGTTCCCTTTGACCAAGACAGCTTTACTTCTCATTCAAGGAAACACTGAATAAAGATTTCTATTTAAAAAATGGCTCAACTTTGAATATCACAGTATTTATGAAAGGCTTTGCACAGTCACCTTTTAGTACTCCAATTTGTCAGTACTTTAAAAAAAATGACTCCACATAAAGCTGTAAACCACCTTGAAAAAGCTGCATCAATTATCAGTTACAAAGCCTTTCCCAGACCAGGAATTGCTTGTTGCCCAGAAGCCACAAACAGAAAATTTCACACAAGATTTCAGTGAGAGAAGAACATAAAGGCTGCGTTGACTGGTGCATCCCTGAAGACAGATATTACAGAGCAAGAACTGAAGTTTACGTGACTTGATAGCAGATGATAAACTCAGATACTAAGAGATGTTTCAAAAAGGCAATATTTGGTCATCCATCTGTTGTCCTTAAAGTTTTGAAAGGGAGAGACACCAAGCAGAAATATATATTTATATGAAAATATGGAATACATATTATCTATTTTATATATATTTATGAACTATAAATCTATGTGAAATAAACATAAACATATACCATATGAAAACACCAGAGCTGAACAAAGCATTTCTTTTTATTTTCACTTCATTTTATCTGCCTACTTCCTCTGAATCAGAGACACAGGATTAAAGGTCAGTGTTAGATAAAGCCCGAGACACACATTTTGCACATTTAGAAGAAAGAGCAAAAGCAGATCTTGCCTATTACAGCAGGGAGTGAGCTGAACCTCAGAACTTACTTCATTCAACGAGTCTGCTTCCTAAAAGAGGAAACAGGGTACTGCAACTAGGATAGCTGCTTGACAGCCCTTGGCTTCTCTTCTGACATGAAGTACACAGGCAAGTCAGCTACCTAACAAGCACAGAGAACTTCAGCAACTGCCAGTATCAAAAAGTAAGTATGTACAAAAGCTAGGAAGATGAAAAAAGAAAATAAAAATCAGACCTTTCCAGGCTGAATAAGCACAATACAACAGAAACAATTCACCCAGAAGTAGAAGCCACTGCAGAGAAAGCAAAGCAACCCACAACTCTCCAAAAGCAGGGCCAGCAGCCAGAAGTGAGGGTTCAGATACCACCACTTCCAGGAAAACATTTCTAGTTCTCTCCATACCTGGGGTAAACACATCAGATAGCAACTTCACAGGAGATCACACAGCGAAAGTCACAGCACTGAAGATTCTGAAGAAAGGTCATGACAAAGCACATATGATGACAGGGAGGCTAAACTGAGCCTGCAAGACCTGGGAAAGGGCTGTTCCCAGGGCTACACAACACCAGCCCGTGAAACACCCCTGCTCAGCACAGGCTTCTGTGGCCACCCCAAGCATGGCACTGGAAGCCAACAGCCCAGAAAGCACCTGGTGGCAGGGCTTACAGCCTCCCTGGCTCAGTAGTCCTCCTGCAGCTGTGAGGAAACACTGGTACCTTTTTCCATGTTGGCTTGCATTTCACACCCACACCTGTTGGTTTGCTAGGGCATATGCTCAGAATTCAGTTATCCATCCTCAGAGCCTGAGATAATTTAGATTTTTGTTGCCAGTGTTAAGAACAAGCCTCAGTGCTATATATTGAGGCCTTGGAATTTAAATACACGATAACACTGTAAATAAAAGGAAACAAATTCCTTAAGGAAAACCTTTACACATGCCAGATCGGTTCCCATTAGTAACTGCTCTGCTTTGACAAGAGATAAATATTTACAGCCTAGAACACAGAACACCTTGTGTTGCAATACTAGGAATGCAAGCCTCATCAGTCCACAGCATACTTAAAAGGTTATTTTATTTTTTTTTTAAAAGAAAAAAAACCCCAATCTGAGTACTCAGAAGCACACGCATTAGCCTGCTCATTTACACCACCAAAACTAAAAAGTGAAGGTAGTCACACAGGAAAATTGTCCAACATACTGAATTCAGAATAGATTTTCACAAAAGGAGACCTCATCCCCCAGGAAATGTAGACAGTTTACAGCAAAAGGCAAAATTATTGCTAAAAATACGCTGGTGGTTTTTTTTCTTTTATTTAAATATAGCCTAACTTGTTCCTCTTTAAAGTTGCTCTAGTGAATGAAGACTGCGAAAATTTTTTCTTGCTGGGGGAAAAAGACATCAAGGAGGATCAGATGTCTGTATCAAAGTCCTCAGACTCAGGGGATATGACACTGGGAATTGCCTTGGAAGAGGGGAAAGAAAGCTCAGGATCTAACTTATTGCTATCTCTCAGCTTCCAGCATGCCTCCTCCAAACTCCTGGCTTGATCAGCTCCTTCCAGCAAAGGAAAGAATGTGGGGAATGTCATTCATAATGGCACTTGGGAAGATCTAGGAATTGAAAGTATACAGTAACTGGATATCCTCACAAAGAGGGGTGATAAGCAAAGGTGCTCTCATTTCTGGCATTAGATGGCTGCGTTTCAAGTTGCTTGGCTTTTCTGTCATTGTAATTGAGGTAAATACCCAATTAAATATTTACGCATTTTCTTCTTTTTTTCTTATTGTCTATTCAGTTCTAAGTCCAGTTCCTAACAGGATCTGTACAAGGACCACCTGGTTTAGCTGTTACACTACAAGTTTTCATACCTGGAGTGTAATATTCCTTAGCCAATTGCTCTTTTGGCTTTTATGGCACCTCCTCTTCAAAGTGTGGCAGTCCAGCCACCAGCAGGCTTACAGAAGAGGTCCATGTCTATCTCAGTCTCACTTTTCTTATTTCCTCCTCCTCTTAAAATGGAATTATTACCTTTTGCAAAACTTTCCTTCCTTGACCTCCCTCACACCACAGTCAGCATTAGTCTGTGGAGGCATCTCCACAACCAGTCAAGTGTTCGCTCCTCCTTATGTTCTGGGCACAAGTTCTTCATTCTTCTGCCTTCAGCATCCCTGGAAGTTGGTTTATTTTTAGACCAGCTTTTTTATAGCAAAGACCAGAAGCAGCACACTTTCAGTGCCAAATTCAGCTAAGATTTCTTAATACTGTCAATAATTGATGTAAGGACACTGTAGTCTGATGGTCATAGAAAACTGGTACTGTATAAAACTGGTATAAATCTGTCACCCAGCACTACTGCCCTGGGCATTCACTGCAACACTCTCCCAGCTGCCCCACACACCACCAACCCCAGGTTACCACTCAGCTCACAGAGATCACTCACCTGAGGGTGACAGAGCACTGGGAAAGGCTGCCCAGAGACGTGATGGAATTTCCACCTCTGGAGACATTCAAAACCCACCCGGATGCCATCCTGTGCAACCTGCTCTAGGTGAACCTGCTCTGGCAGGGGGGTTGGACTAGAAGTTCTCCAGCAGTCCCCTTCCAACCCCTCACATTCTATGATCAGCCCAATATAGTCCAAAAGGGATTCACACCATTCACCTCTCCATGGAAAAGCCTAAATGGTGCCTTGGTTTTCCCTGTGTGTGCGAGCCTTCTGCACTGAGAAGGACTTGATCTCCCTCCTCTGAACAGAACATCAGCTTTCTTCACATGTGCTATACAACGGGCCAGGCACAAATACCAGATTCCTCAAGTACCACCAGCACCTATTTCTGTTTACAAACCATAACCTAGTACAAGAAAGAACAGGGAGATATCCAGATACAATGCAAACAAGACCATGTGAGTTTGTGTGAATCCACCCAAAACCAGCCTGGACTGCTCATCTAATTACATGGAAAAGACCTTTTCTATTTTCAGCAATTCACATTATGTGCTCACACATAAGATTTCAACTTACAAAGCCATCTTATTCAAGGTATACTGTAGCCAATAACAGCTACACTTTGCCCTGAAATCTGGTTAATATGTACATCAACATCAATCTTTTTGTCTACAAATCCATAAGCTTCCAGCTCCTCTGCACAATTCTAAGTTTGAGAATTTACAATGCAAAAACTCAGATTAATGTCCTCTGTTACAAATTCCCTTGCACCACTTTATATTTTTTGCAGAGCTTCAGGCAAGAAGCTTTGGGGTTATTTTTGCTAAGACTTTGTTCACTATTATGATTAAGCCCACCATCAAATGTTCCATTCAAGGTATGGGGAGCAGATGAGAGCAACCTGTCTTCAGTGCAATGCACAGCACTGCCTTCTGTACAGGGATGCAGAAAAGCCCAACAGAAAGATCCTTAAGTACAGCCCCCAACAAAATATTCAACACCTACCACATGAAATCAGAATGAAATCTGTGTTGTTCACTTCTCATTCTCTCCCTCCTCCTTTGATCATGCCTCCAGGCTAAAAATCCTGTGAACAGCAGTGTTCATGTGAATGTATCCTTCAACTCCTGCTCTGACAGCAGGTAAGAGTTGGGGGAAATAATAAGTATTTCAAATTTTCTCACAACCAAAGCATTTCAAAGAGAAAACCAGTCCGGGGTAGCAGTGCACAACAGAATCCATATAGAAAATTATTTATTTTAGGAGGCTCATTTACACTAAGTGAGGAAAAACTGAAATGCAAATGCAGACCATGTTAGCCAATTTCTGTTCCAGCCCACTGGAAGGATCAGTTACTCAGCAGGATACCTAACACTAGATTCAAGCAAACCACTCACTGCGTGTGGCCTCTTCATGTTGCTTTTCCTTCCACTTCATCACAGACTGACAGCAAGACACAAAGCTTCAAGCACACTGACTACCAAACACATCTGGATCTTGCTTCATCACAGTGCCACTGAGTAAGAACAGCAGCAACAGAACTTGGAGGAGTTCAGTTCATTTGGGACAGCAATCCCCACTGACAACAGAGGTGAGGTTTACAGAAATCCATTTTGTTCACTGCACTCTCACAAACTGTGTTGTCTCCTTGGAAAGGAGGAACAAGGCAGCAAGAAGCTGCACCTTACTACTTTCTTGTCCTCTCCAGTTTTATACAAGGTGCCATCATTCATTCCCCCAAATAAAACCTCTACAAGAAACAGAACCTATTATCTTCTGAGATACTCCAGAAAGGTTCCTGTGCTCCCTTTTCTCCCAAAGAGTCTGAAAAAACAAGCCAGCCTTCCCATCGGGGTGTACATCCTGCTGTGCTGAAAAAGTTCAACCTCTGTTTCAGTTCAACCTCTGTTTCAGAGTTCTGCTGCCTTGTTCATACCATGACTTGCAGAAGTCCTCTCCAGACCCAGCCAAAGAACTAGGTGCAGCAACGCTTTGTGGTTTTTTGTTGTCTCTTCTTTTAAGTCCATGCTGGCTAAAAAACTAACTAATTTTTGAACTCAACAAACAAGATTCATCTATGCAATGAATGCAATCCAGCCTGCAGTCTGACCTATGTGTTTTCCTTCTAGGAGCCCTCTCACCCATCTTTTCTGACTGCACCACCAGTCTTCTTTCTGCTGGTCCCTGGCAATCAGATAATCTTTACACCCTTACTTACTTGTTTGCAATTTGAGCCACTGTATTCAAAGCAAATGGCCCATCTTCCATCTCCTCCCAACTCTTCCAAATTAACAAATCCCTGCCCTCCTGGCACTGCATTTCCAGTGTGGAGACCTGCTTCTCACCACCACACTTGTACCCTTCCCCTATTCTATCAAACTCTCAATGTTAAAACTCACAGATTATTCAATTTTTCAAAGCCCTCAGCATTTTGAAAAGGTTAATTATCCAACTTCTCACAAGTCAACACTTCGCTTTCGTGCACATTTTTTGAGCAGAAGAGCCAATCTTACAGCTCTGCATCTTCCATGAACCCATAGCAAAAAGGCAGGACAGGTTTTTTGCTCATCATATAAACTAGCTATATTCAGGATTTTAAAAGAATCTGGGAAAAACACTTGGAAAAACTAAACAACTCCAACTCCCACAGGGGAAACTGCAACATTCCTAATACTTTTAATAATTCCCTTTCTGAGTACTTGTTGGGAACAGCATGCAACAGAATTCATGCATTGCTTCAGGCTTACATTTTGGATCCTCTTCTCAGAGCAATACACACAAGAGAGGAAGTTTTGTTAACATCACCAAAACTAGTTTGAACATTTTCCTACTAAGCAAACATAAAATCAGCTTTTCCTATTACTGTATCAGGAAAATGCAACACAGGAAAAGTATGTTAAATTACATGGGATAGCTTTGTGAAAGCTACAGGTTTTTACTGAAGTAAAATGAAAACTCAAATAGGAAACAACTTGGAAAATGGTGTGGGAAAAGAAAGCAGAGTACAGTGCCCCTTTAATTCTGAAGGGCAAATATGAGCAACTGCTTATTCAATGTGAAATGCTCCCAGACAGTCATGAGGATGCCACTGTGATGCTGCATCTTCCTACCAGCATTCTCACTGCAATCACAGAGAGGACCAAGCAGCACCAGTTGAGGCAAGTGCAAACACTTACAAACCAATACTAGTGACAGGCTGGTTATGAATAACTTCTAGTTTTCAAATTTAAATTAAAATTGTATCACCAACTAATGCTATCACGTGCTTCTGACAAATGAAATTCGATTTACACAGAACGAGCCACAGTACACTAATGCTCACAGAATTTAACAGTAATTAAGTCTTACTGACATGCACCTCATTAAAGCACCAGTTACTCAGAAAAATTAATAAAGTGAATGATTTCCTATGTGTGAAATATCAAAATTCTTCACTACTCATAAAAGATAAATAGAGCGAAGTTCAAGTGGATGTCAGTGTTCACCAGAATGAAAGTCATAAGCTTAAAAAGATTAATTAAAACAATACATTGCTCTGCTGCTAGTGCTCGATCCAAGATGTTCATCTCCAAAACATTATTTCATCCTATGACCATGAAAAGCAAAAAAGTTTATAATATAATTCTTAATCCAGCAGTTTACTGGCTTGTTAGAAGAGGAACAGACGAACAAATCCAGGAAAAGTCTACAGGAGATCAAGCACGAAAGAAACAAAACCCAGATGTGACAGCCAGACTGTACCCAAGGCAGGGTCTTCAATTTGTCATTTAAGCAAGTCACTTCTGCCACAGGGAGAGCTGAAAAACTTGCCAAATGCTTTACTAGATATCATCACCTTGTGGGCACCACGCTGCCACAACAGTAGTTTGTTATACCTTACAGTTCTGGCTCCTTTCTGGTCCTCAGCCAAACTAAATGGCTGTCTCAGAGATCTATTAAGGTAAAAAAAAAAAAAAAATTTAACAAAACCTAGTCTTGACCCAACAAGAAAGAGATTTCTTATCAGCTGAAGATTCAGTTTTCAAATTGCAACTTTTGGGGTTTTAAATACTTCTTGTAAGTGGTTCAATCACTTGATGAGAGCAAAGAGCTAAATGTGTCCATGACCACAAGTCAATACACATTCCTCTGCACTAGTAGATGGCAGCTTGAGGCAGACTGTAATCAGACTTTTCTGAGGTAATATCCAATGGGAAAACATGAAGGGAAAAAATGAAGTTGATCAAGATGTGTTTAGTAATGGATGCCACGAAAAATAGCATGATTTTTTATAGAGGAAGGCCAAGCTCTAATTTGTTGCAAAGGAAAAACCACAAGCTTTTCAAGATTTTATACAGGCTTTTCCTCATTGTTTCATTTTCAGCATCATTATACAATCTGTGTGTGTTCCTGCTTCTCTAGCCCCTTATTTTACCTGTCTCCTCCACCCCCCAACAAACAATTTATTCTAAATTTTGTAAGGCATCTCCATTAATATAGCAAAAAATTCAGCTTGTATTTGTCTGTTCTCCTCTCAGTTTCAACTGCCCAAGTGTTTCTGTCAAAGAAGCACTGCCCAAACGTGCTTGCAATTGAAGCAGTCCAAGCAATGACAAGCATCACTTAATAAATCATCTGTTATATGTTGCCTTATCAACATGGTCCATAAAGGGCCCACTTCAGTTTTTTGCAAAACTCCATGAACATGCAAGTGGCATTACTCACTAGAGCAATGCAAGGAGTCCCCTCATCCAAGGACTCAAATACAGACACAATACATACTAAGAGACAATCAAAATCAAATCAGAATGCTGACTCATTTCCTCCCTCATGATACACAGTTAATTTTACTTTAATTTTTTAGAAGAACATTTACAACCCCTTTCACTAAGCAACAGTATTGCCACAATTCTAATTATTAAAACAGACAGCTTTAGTGTATTTGCTGTTTCTCTGCTTAAACAATTTGAGACAAAAGCACAGAACTTCATGGGGGTTTTTTCCCCCACACACACCCAAACCAGACCTCTGAGATCAGCAAGCAAGCTGAGGAGAACCAGGTTCCTTCCATTGCTTTGGAGCATTGGTATGCTAGGACCTGGGGAACCTGGAAGGAAAGGTAAAAGGAAAACAGAAACTATCCATGAGTATCCACTCAGTATTATAAAGAAATTTTGAATTCAGTGACAAGACATGTCTTGTCAGCTTCTCTGTCCCATAAAACATACTTTCACAAATGCACAAACTCAAAAGCATTCCAGTGGCAGCCTGATAAAATATAAATCAAACAACTGGCAATGTAAACTTGGTAGCACTATTGGAAAAGTTTACAAAAAGGCAATAGGATAGCTATAAACAAGCTAAAGGTGAACTGGGGGAGCAAAACAGTATACAAGACACCATCAAAGAAGCCAGCAAGAATAGCTAAGGATATACAGAAAATATTTAACAAATGGCATTACCAGTGTCCAAATAACACTCAATTCAATTAATATTTATTTGTGGTTTGTAGCAAGCTTTGCCATTTGGAACAGGCTATCACAGCTACAATTCAGCAGAAAAACTATTCTGGTAATATTGCAATATTACTGTGCTTACTCCATCACAGATGCATGACAAGTAAAAATACAGTTCCAAGGGTTTGGGGTTTTATATTATACCTATATACATATATACACACACACAATGCCAAGGGGTATTTATTTCCAGTAAATACAAATATACACAGTGCCAAGGAGTTCAATACAATCACTTCTTTTAACTCGAAGAAGACACCAAATTAATGTTTTAACCCCAAGATTAAGTTGTCACAGCTGGGTAGCCAGCATTCAGGGTTTCTAAACCCTGAAGAGAACATCCCTTCAGCACACACTTACACCACTCAATCCAGAGAGCTGCATGCTATCCTTGAAAATACATGAGGACAACTAGTCACTGTGACCTTACAAAGGTACAGGATAGCATACAGGCATTAGAGGAATGCTTCAAGCAATCAGAAGTACTCAAAAGACCCAAAAGTCTTTCAGTGGAGCATGCCCAGTACTCAGCTGATCACCAACATAAACGCCCCACATTAAATTAAGTTTGCCCTCCTTATGGCAAGACTGCACCACAAGTTTTAGGAGACACTCTACATACCAGTTCCTTTTAGCACAAGCTATTTGACCAGCACATTTGTGAGCAATCCATTGTAAAGAAACTTGCCTCAGCTCAGCTCTTCAAGATGAAAGAAATTTGGCCTAGAATATCTGATCCTATCACATCGTATGTATTTGGTGGCAAATGTTTGTCTCAACAGTTTCATACATGTCTGGGCACGTTCACATCCAGAAAGTCTGTAGCTTCCTCAGATTTGATACCTACAAATGGTCCCAGAGGGCAAGTTTGGGGCATTGCACCGAGTTTCTGAATCACAGACACACCTTAAAATGGCTTGAAAAAAATCGATTTCCCAGAAAGCACAAGGCCATTTCAAAGAGAGATTAAGAGGGCAATCTAATCTAAAACCATGGACTTTTACTCAATTTTAACCTTTAACAAGTCCTACTCCTCGCCCTTGCAGTTCAACATGTGATTTGGGGTTGAAGACTGAGATCAATTCCATCTTTTCAGCAGTCTATTAACAGCCAGATCCTGTGTTTCCACCTCTGCCCACAGCAGAAGGCCAAATAAAAACCAAGCCCTCACCATGGGAGCAGAAAGTCACACTTGCCCAAGCTGCTGCTTTTCAGGGATGTGCAAGCCACAAGGCAGGGAAGCTATCTGCTCACCATGAAAGCAGAAAGACCAGACAGGTTGGACAGAGCCTCTCTCCAAAACCACCCATAAGCTAACACAGGTCCATGGGACCTGCTAACCTTTTCCAATCCAGATACTCCAAGAGCTTGGGAGGCAGCCTGGAGTTCAAGCCCTTGAAGATCTGAGCAAATTACATTTCTTCAAGACAACCCACTGCATTGTGCATGGAGCTAAGTATCTCTTACATCCTCTTGTTACTAGGTAACTTCTTCAGAAGTTCATCAGCCTGCAGGTGTCTGTAAAAACACTGCTGCTAATAAAATTTAAAAATTTAAAAACTAAAAGCAACCTTATTTTACATACACTGTTTTTCCCCTTTCTACATTAAGTGCGACCCTGCATATGAAACGTTAGCACAGGAAAGCAGACAGTTGCATCTTGAACAATAAAAAGATTAACATAAGCAATAAACTATTTTTCTGTTTTGTTTTGTTTTTGCTGGTAAGTCTCTACCAAAAGCAAACTACCTTCTGCTATGGAGTTCACCTGCATTGCACATCAGGACCCTTATGTCCCCAAGCTGCTGTCCCCTACCCTGAGCCTGAAGGATTCTCCCTGAACTTCAAGAACTGCTTTCTCTTGGACCAAATGCTGGTACCTTACATTTGCTTATTATCATCTACTCTAGGCTAGCCTGTTGCAGACTGCAAGACACAATCACAGACTGGTGTAAAATTTTTCTTTCTACACATACACTTTTCCTTCATGCCTCCGTACCATGAAGTAAACAAACTCCTCTGGTATTCTGAGATCATTTTCAAATGCATTTTCTAACCTGTCCACTTTCTAAAGCCAAGTCCTGAAGCAAACCCAAAAACGTTACAGGATGGCAAAGTTTAAAATGTAAAGATTTAAATATAATTTTTTTTTATTCCATTCACACACACAGCCCCCCCCAGGTTCAGACAACCAAAGGCTTATTATCAGCAATGGAAATCTGTCAGATGTGCATGCTAAAGCATGCCATCCCAATACAAACCAAAGTCTATAATCCTGGAAAGCTGTGTACTGCAGGGTTCGCTTTATACAAAAATCTGCAATTGCTAAAACTTACTCTTTCTAACTGGGTGGCATTTTACATTTCCAAATGTAATTGAGTGAACATGTTGCCATGGTTACAGTAGGATTCTGCAATAACTTTGTTGCCTTGTAATTGCTGTATATTTGTATACAAGCAGCTGAGCTTTCTTAATTCAATGCCCTCTTAACTCTTTCAGAGAAGCAGCGAAGGGACAGAGGCAGCTTTTAGGCTGAAAACCTACAGCAGCGATGGAAACATCAGAAATCATTGAAACTCAGTCTAGTGACAGACCACATTAGAGCGAAAGAGAAAAAGAAAAAATAAAAAAGCAGCCTTGCCAAGAACCAGATTACATAATAAACTTCAGAGCTCCTTAGTTTTTAAAAATGTGGCCATTTAAAAAAGTACAATTCAGATAATTAACTCCAGGTAGCTTTTGGAAACAACCAAAAGCACTTTGACAAGAGCGAATACAGCACAAGTCCTGCTTATTGACAGCACATAATAGCAGTAAATCAAAATGCAGTGGGAAGGAGATTATTCACTCAGCAGTGAAATCACTGTAGCACAGAGGGCAAAACACTACTTGCACCATCTCTGGAGTCTCAGATTAGCATTATGAAGACACCAGAATTCAGCTGTTGGAAACTAGCACAAAATAAAGCTGCCAGGATAGCCATGGTAAGAAGGAATGGAGAACACCATTGAGCACCTACACCCTGCTCCCCAACCCTATCCCAGATTTACAAGCAATTTTCACATCCCGAATCCACCCACACCTTCCCAGAACACATCCCACTTCTTGGGAACATTTTTAGACCTGTAATCCAGTCTGGAATATCAAGCAAGCACGTAGCATGAAATCCACTCTTACGGCCAGAAAACAAGCAGTTGCAGCGACAAGCTTAATTAATGCAAATCCTCCGGAGCTGGATATGACAAGCAAAAAGCCAACCAAAAAGAAACGCCAACCCCTTCAACTACCATGAAATGCGTGCACAAAACAATTACGCAAGTGTTTTTAATAAAGGGCAGGTTTACTTCCCTTAAAATGGTCCGCAGCGCCGAGCCGTAGTGTCAAATAATTGTTATGTAAATACCTTTGCGTGCTTCAGATGTCATGCTGCGCTCGCCACGCCGCAAACACTCAAACGAGAACATTTTAAGGAGCCGAGGGACTGCACAGCAGCATCTTCCCTGATAAATTCCTGCAGCAAAACCCACACACAACCGCTCGGCAACACCTCCTTTCCCCGCGCTCCTCCGAACGCTGGATAAGCTCTTTTTTAATAATTTTTTTTTTTCTAATTTTTTTTTTTTTTTTTTTTTTTTTTTCTTTATGCTCTGCCGGCTCCCCGAATCGCCCGTCCTGGGGAGAGGCGGCTGAGGACGGAGCCCTCGGACCTGTCACTGCCCCTCGCAGCCCCACGTTATTACCTCGGGACTTCCGAAAAGCGCCGCGATGCTGAGGAGAATACCCCTTGTTTTCTCCTCCTTGTTTTTTTAAAACAAACAAATAAAAAAACACACAAAAACGTTTTTAACCAATTTTTTTTTTTTGCAAGGGGTTGGTGCGCCGGGGGCCCGAGCGACCTCCCCGGCCCAGCCCGGGAGCCACTGCCCGGTCAGGCAGCCCCGGGCCGGGCGTAAGGCGCGTTCCGACGGGACCGCGGGCGGAGTCGGCCCCGAAAGAAACTTTTCCGAAGTCCCGCGTTATTCCCGGGGCGGGGAGAAGGAGGGGAGGGAAGAACC